>VYXF01006533.1:388413-438571 GCA_013397295.1 Polioptila caerulea | reverse complement strand
AGTGACAGATCTCATCACACAGGTGTTTCCTACTAACTTCACCTGGGCCTGGTCCTTGCTTAAAGAGCTGTGATTTTAAAGGAGATTTCCCCTTCCTTGCAGCCTTGGACCCCAAATGTCCTGGTTTCAGCTGGCATAGAGGTAATTTTCTTAGCAGCTTGTACTGTGGTTTGGATTCGGTGGGAGGATAGCACACTGGTGTTTCAGCTGTTGCTGAGCAGTGCTTCTCCTGTCAGGATCTTTTCAGTGTCTCATCTTCTGCCAGGGTGGAGCTGCACAAAAAGCAATGAGAGCATGGCCAGAACAGGTGACCAAACTGGCCAAAGGAATATTCTATACAATAGAATGTCATGGTCAGTATATAAATGGGGGGGAGTTGGCTGGGATGGGATGATCACTGCTTGGAAGTAGGATGGGTGTTTGTCAGTGGGTGGTCAGCAATTGTATCACACATCACTTTTTTCTCTTGGGTTTTTTTTCTCTCTCTCTGTCTTTGCTTTTTATACTAATATTATTGATATACTATTTGTATACTATTATATTTATCTACTAATATTATTACATTATTATTATTATATGTTATTTTGCTTCAATTATTACACTGTTCTTATTTCAACCCATTTTTCCTGATTCTCCACCTCATCTCATGGGGAGGTTGGCATTGAGTGAGCAGCTGCCTGGTAGTTAGTTGGGATTAAACCATGACAGTCCCCTTAGTGTTTAACGTAGGGCCTTGAAAGTTGAGATGATGACTGATCTGACCAGAGAGTATTAAAACAACTTTGTTATAAGCCTTCACTGCATTGATTTAGTAGTCACTGGTCACAATGGTGATTAATTTGCCACCAGAGTGGTTGTGCCTTGTTCTGTGTTAGGCAATACCTTACCTGCAGCATTTGTTGTTGTTTTGGTGCCTGTCTCCTCTGTGGCCTGGGCTCTGTTGTACTCTCATGTCTGCTTTGATCTGGTAAGAGCTCCTGGCTGCGAGCCCAGCCCGGTGTGTTCCAGCATCGCTCCCCCTCTGTATTTCGGGAGCCGTCTACCGGGACCTGCCAATAATTACACCTATCCCCAAAGCCCATGGCAGGCACTGCTGCCCAAAGGAGGAGGAAACGGATTCAAATTCCAGCAGCAGGCTCTGGAGCTACTCAAATCCTGTTAATGAGCACTGGGGCTGCTCACACTCCGTTGATTTCCCTTGGAAGGATGTCCAGCACACCCGAAATTGACTGTTCCCCGGGTGGAAGCACAGCCCTGCCATCGGCCATGGATGGATCCGGAGGCAGTGGAACAGAACACCTGCAGTATGTTGATGATACCATTGTGTGGGGCAATACAGCTGAAATTTTTGAGAAAGGGAAGAAAATAGTTGAACTCGTTCTGTCGAACAGTTTTGCCATAATAAAAAGTAGAGGTCAAGGGGCCTGCACAGGAGATGCAGCTTTAGGGAGTACAGTGGTGAGAAGGGTGTTGCAACAACCCAATGGATGTGATCATAAAATAACAGCAATGTCTCCACCAACTAACAAGAAAGAAGTATAATTTTCTTAGGCACTGCAGGTTTCTGGGGAATGCCCATTCCAAACTGCAGTCTGACTGTCAGCCCACTCAAGTGTCCAGGAAGAATGATTTCAACTGGGGCCCTGAGCAACAAGCCTTTGGACGAGTCAAACAAGAGCTATTCATGCTCTAGCCCTTGAGCCAGTCAGAACAGGACAAAATGTAAAGAATGTGCTTTACACCACAGACAGGAGAGACAGTCCTACCTGGAGCTTCTGGCAGAAGTACCAGGGGAGACTCAAGACTGATCCATATGGAGTCACGTTGACTCCGGAGGATAGAAAGCCTACTACAGTGTAACTGATAAAGAGCTACTGGCAGCTTATGAAGGTGTTTAGGTGGCTTTGGAAGTGATTTGCACCGAAGCACAGCTTCTCCTGGCACTCTGGTTACTTGTGCTGCATTGGATGTTTGAAGGAGGGGTCCCCTCTTCACATCATGCAACTGATGGTGGCACAGTGATGCTGGAATCAGAACTGGTTTCAATATGCAACAATCCAACACCACATGCCATCTTTCCAGCCCTGAAAAATTGTCATGAAAGATGAGGACTGGGCTCATGGATTGAAGGAATTTACTGGGCTTTTTTAAGGATGGCCTGTAGACTTGAAGAATATCTGTGTGTCTATACATCATAAGATGGAAAAGGTGATGGGGTATTTGGAAGTGTGGGACCTGGCATGACACAAGTGGTATGGAATAAGGGTTGGATGATGTTCTGGTTTCAGCTGGGACAGAGATGATTTTCTTCTTCAATGGAATGCTGGGATTTTGGATTCAGTATGAGAATAATGATAACACACTGATGTTTTGGCTGTTGCTCAGTAGTGCTTACCCTAAGTGAGGGACTTTGAGTTTCATGCTTTGCCAGTGAGGAGCTGCACCAGAAGCCATGAGGGAGAACGGCCAGGAGAGATGACCCAAGCAGTTCAAAGGGTTTTTCCTTTCTTAGAAGTCATGCCCAGTATATAAACTGGAAGGGGAGGATTGCTGCTCAGGTCTGGGCACTAGTCATCAGATGCTGAGCAATTGTATAGTAATTACTTGTCCTTTCTTGTTGTTTCTTTCTCTCTCCCTCTCCCCCCCTACTACTAGTAGTATCACTAGTTTATTATCATTAGTATTATTGTATTTTACATTGTTCTAATTATTAAAGTGCTCGTATCTCAACCCACAAGTTTTACTTTTCTGTTCCTGGTTCTCCTCCTCAGCCCGCTGGGTGGGAGGCAGTGAGCGGCTGCATGGTCCTGTCCCGTTTGGGGTTAAACCGTGTCACCAGCCAGAGGAGCAAACAGTTTGCTTTTCCTCCCCAGGAGATCCCTATGTGTTACTTTGTTTTCCTTCTTGTGTGGTCTTGTTCATGAGATCCCCTCTGTACTTCTGCTCTATAAATCTCCTTGCCAGTGCAGGCTTCATCTTTGGTTTATGTTTTCTGAACAATTCCAAAATGAACCGCTGTTCAATTAAAAACTAATATATATGAATGCAAACATGTACCTCTGCTGCTCATGGGTGCTACTAGAATCAATCTGGGAACAGCTCTTTACAAAGTATGATTTAGGATATTTTTTTGATGTGCTTAAGTTTTTTTATTTAAAAGAGTAAGAAAGTTTAAAAATTAAACATGAAAATGTTAACACTATGGAATAAAATCTAAAGCAGAAACATGAGCCTGAAGACATGATGATGCCTTTGTTTATATTTGCTTTGTTTTCTGCTAACACTCATAAAAGAAGTGCTCTTACAGTTCTGTTGGTTTTAGTTTCATGTTTTGGGTTGAAGAGAGGATATGTATGGAAGGTATGGAAGCTACTGGGTGGTTTGATCTGATCCAACAAGTCACTGGTCATTTCAACATTAATTTTCTTGTCAGGAAATAATTTTTGAAAACAAATCAATATTAATTCCATTTTGAAGAGGCTATCAGAGATCATTTGAGTAAGCTGACAAAAATGTGTAAGCTTTAGGAATAATCTGCTTCTTGAATTTACAATAGCAACTTGCCATCAGTCATTTATCGGACTGACTAAAATCAAAGACTTTGAGCAAGTTAATTTCTGTTATACTAATCTATAAATATATGAGTATTATGCTGCTAAGCTTTAAAGCAAATTATTTGAGATGCAGACCTCAAAATAGAACACATTCTGGGAGAAAACTACCTGCCTGTTTGACTGAGTTTTGTACCTCAATTATTCTCATAAAGAGGAAAGAGAAGATGAGAAGACATTTTTTTTTTTTTTTGTGGCAAGCTCTGAATACAAGCTTAACATAGAAAACCCATTACTTTTACTCTTTACCAAGGTATATTTGGGCTGGATTTCTTTCATCCTTTTGCTCTAACAAGTATGATGAGGATCTACTCAAAAAGGCTGGACTTCCTTTTGCTCAAAAAAGTAGGACTACCTATTACAGAGGGAGCTGTTATGATGACCAGATCAAGAGTAACCAAGAAGCAATAAAGTCTCAGTAACTGTAACTGGATCATGTAATGCACATGGCCAACAGCTCAGCCCAAATCACTGCAGACAGTATGAAATTCACCTGGTGTGGTATGATGGTCCTTAAAGTCATCAATCAGTGAATGTTCCTCTTCAGATCCAGCAAGGTTGAGCATGGTGTCTTGTTTCTCACCCAGTTGTGGGCAGATGCAGACCTGCAACCTGCTCTGCTATACCACAGGATCCATGGATACACAGCTTTTTATTTTGGGAAAACCCAACTGTGGTGGCTTTCTTTCAGAAAAGGGTATGTGGGAAAAAGGGAATCAATCCAATTACCTGGCACTGGCTTTCATTTTTTACACTCAGCTTGCAGACAGGCTTTAATACCCTAGTGCCAAGCATGTGACTCTAAATGAGACATGACCGCAAAGGTGAAATTCTGTTTTTCCGAGATGGTGCCAGAATGAGCAGGCTGAGGATTTGAATACACAGACCTGGTTTTCTGTTCCAAATCCTAGAACCTCTCTCTGTTATAATATGATACCCATAAAAACTTTTTAAGACTGTGAGACAAAATAAACCCCAGAGCATATCTATATAAAGGCTTTCAGCAAGAAGCGCTGAAATTTATTCAAATTAATTACAGTAGAGATCTCTGACTTTGAACTTCTAATTCACAACAGCAGTAAAAAAGGAAATGGTGAAATGGGTTGTATTAAAGTGCAATGATGTGGAAAAACCATTGAAATAACACAAATGAGGCTGCAGTGAGAAATCAAAAAACAGTCTCATCCAAGCAATGACAGCAATATATAAGTAAATTATGTTACAGATAATTTACAAAATAACTTACATAGATGAAGATAAGCTGAATCTCATGTTGCTATTCCATTGTTAAATATCAGACTAAATATTCCTGGTCAGCACAGTATTATATGGAATAATAATAAAAAAAAGAGGATTTCTGTGTTGAAAAAGATGCCTGAAGTAAAACCCTGATCAGCATTTATATTGCAGTATTGCAAGAAACTAAGTATTTATGAATTGTAAAGTGACACATTCAGCAGCATGAAGACTATAAATACATCTTTTACATTGATACATCATATCTACACACATATACATATCTACACATGCAGATACATACACACAAGCACACATATGCACACATTTGGGTGCATAAATGCATGTGTGTGTATATACATGCTTCAATTTGTGCTGACCATGGTCAGCTGCATTTTGATTGCATCTGGGGTAGGGTTGCTTCTGCATCGTTCTTAGGAGTGCTTGTCATTTAAGTTTTCTAATCTGCTGCCTCTAAAACATAAAAAATTCTGGCATAAAGATAGAATTCAGGGCTCAGCCATCAGTGAGTCTGATGATTAACAGAAGTTCCCATTGACATAATTTGCTGTGCTTAGTGCTTCTGAGATGTTATGCTCTTCATGTCCCCTTTTTTAAAAAATAATATGGTGCATTAATCAGTTGCAAAAAACTGATTTTCATATAAGCAAAAATATTTGAGAGATGGACAGGAATTAATACATTATTCTATACCTGCACTTAGTTTCCTACTGTTTGTAAGGATGGTGTGCAAAAAACGTCTGGCAAAGTGAAAATTTACAGCATTGGCTTACATCATACCCTGAAAAATAGCAAATTTAGCATCACCCTTCCTTTTAAAAAAATGAAAATACTTATCTGTAGCATAAATATGACTCTTCACTGTGGTTTTTTTTTTTCTCCTGTGCTCCCCTTATATAGAAAAATTATGTCATTGGGATTTTTTTCTCTTTCAATTAATCTGGAACAAACACTGTGGACTAAAATTATGTTGGATTTCCAGCCCTCATAGGTTTGTTTGAAGGAAGGCTCTTGACTCATAGTGCCTGTTGTGAGAGCTGAAAGTAACCATGCAATCGCTGTTTATTAAAAAATCATTTAGCGAATAAGAACATTTGTGTTTCATTGTGCACCTGCATAAGGAAAAAGATACTACTAAATTGCCAAGGCTTGTAAACACAGTGATCTTGGTAGAGAATTTGGTTGTGAGGCCAAACAAAATACCTCAGAAAAGAGCTATTCCATTGCTAAAATGTTGGAAAGTAATAGCTTCTCTTGATGTTGTGGTCACTGAATTGGTCATATCTGCATCCCAGCCTCTAGGGAGCAGAAGAATATCCTGAAAAACTGAGAGAAAAGGGCGGACCAAACCTCCTTCCTCATTGCATGAGAGTCCCATCCACTGCATTGACCGAGGTATGTCCTTGGAGAAAGGGTTTCTTGGGGAGAAGAAATTGTAAACTTGGATTTATTTTCCTCATACCTATCCTGTACAGTGTTATTTGTTTACAATGAGCATTTAGCATTGAACACATTTTGTTTGCTCACATTCAGATTCTGGCTATTACAAAAAGATACAGTTCTGCAGAAACCTGATTGTGTGTCAAGGAGAAAACACACTTTATGCTAACAGCTCTTCAGAGCAGAAACCTCTACAGAATCCTATTTCAAATCGTTTAACTTTTATTTACAACTTCACATTCCATGCACTTTTCATTGGGATCTTCTGGGAGAACCTGTAAATATCACCACTAAAAATACTCAGAGCTGGCAACACGGTACTGGTGGTTCTCCAATGTCCAGAACTCTGCAGCAAATGACAACCTCCAGATTTACCTTCCAGGGAGGTGGCATGAACATTTCATATTAGCCCTTAATGTCAGAAAAGCTGGTGCTACTGACATTGCAGCTATCACTGCAACTTGATGATGTGCTCAAATTGCTGGAGGCAGTGCCTGATTCTGGGAAAAGAAAGGAAGAAAAAAAAAGCACAAGAAAATATGATATAGTGGTTGTTTTTCACTACTTTCTTTGATAATAGGAATCTTCAAAGAGACAATAATCTCACTTAAAATACATAGCCTACCAGAGCTGCTTAATGATTGAGCTGATTTTGAGTTGCCTATGAGCATCAGCAGATTGCTTGCTGGAATCCAACCTTCTCTACCACTGCTCAGGTTCTTTACAAACCTAAAAAACATGTAAAAAAATTAGAAGTCAGAATTCTTTGCTTGATGCCTTTGAAAGTTTTGCCCTAAACATCTGCCTTCTAAACACAGTTCTGCGTATAAAGATTTCCAAACACAGATCTGCGTACCAAAGTCCATCCTCCCCTTCACGAATCAGTTGAACTAGATCTCCACTTTTCACAGTAAATTCTTCAGAAACTCCTTTGTCATAATCAGTCACAACTGTATATTTACCAGGAGTCTAAATGCACACAGAGGAAAGAAAACAAATTATTTCTGTTGAGTACTTTACGGTATGTTGCAGCATTTGTTATGTAATTGTAATTACATTTCCCCTCTTTCTCATGTACCTACATGCTGAAGATGGTGCAAACATACATACTGTGGCATTAAAATTCTGCTGATTGGTGGCATGCAAATTCAATATATTAATTCTCATACCCTGAAAAACATTCACTGAAATATTCCCACTACAACAATTAATTCATATGGCTACAGAAAATAAAGCCTAAACCCAAAAGAAACAAAGAAACCTGGCAAACCCATGCCATGATGTCTATGTGGAAGTCTATTGACATGGTAAATGAATAAGCCTTGATTGCTGTATCATGGCACAAGCATCCATGGCTCACTGGGCTGCAGATGTGCAAAGGCACAGAGGGACCTCCCCAAGGTACAAACCCCGGGCTGATTTAACAGAAGGGATTCTTCTCCATTTCCCTGGGAATTTTGCCCAGCTGAGCATTTCAAGGACGACACTTTCCCTCCTGCCAGCTTCAACAGCATTCCTGTACCCCACCACACACACTGTGCTGGTATCACTTGCTTGGCTCCATAAGAAAGCATTTTTGGTTACCAGCTTCATCTCGCCTCCCCCTCCTCCTCCTTCTTCCTCCGCATCCGATGAATTCAGCGGTTCTTCAGCACTGGACCAGCCGTCATTTTCTTCGGATGCATCAAGAGAATGGGATGGTTTGGCCCAGCCTCAGGGAAGGAACAGCAGACAGTTAACTTGGCAGCAGTGCACCACTGACTGGGAGAGACATTCTCCCCACTGAAAAGCTGGGAAGTGATCAACATAAACAGGAGAAAAACTGACACAGGGAGGTTATTACAGTCACTGGGTGAAATTCACTGCTGGCAAAAGTTGGCCTGTTTCAATCTGAGTAAGTGGAGTTGTGGAAATGCATGGCAGTGAATTTAGCCCTTTGGATTTATATAAAGGGAAATGAATGGAGAGAATACAAATTTCCAGCTGAAAAGCAAATATATAAAAATATTTGTATAATAAATATATATTATACAAAGATAAACAAGGGACAGATAATCTTTTTTCTTGGGAGGAAGCAGAAGACAGGAACATACACTTTTGGGAAGAGGGTGAACACACAAGGTTGTCACCCAAAGTGACCGAACCCTCTTGCTGGAATAAGGGGTAGAGATAAGCATTGCCTCCTTCACACTGTTAAGCACTGTCAAAAAATTCCACACAAGTCACAAGCACCTGTACTTCACCTGAGAAAGTAGCCCATTATTTAAGAGTGCTCAGGCTGATGCAAGAATACTTAAGTACTCTGAACTATCTTGGTGTTAAGTCAGTGCGCCAAACACCACAAAAACAATCTCCTGCCTGTCGTTTACTGCTTTTTCTCTCTCAGGGTGAATAATTTAATTTATTCATAAAGCTGAATCATTTCCAGAGTGCAGAAAATCCTCTTCCAATTAAAACTACATTAGGTTTTATTAGTGGGATGTTTTACACCAAGTTCAGCAGCTGCTAATAAATGTGTTGAGCTTATAATGAAAAAAAGTAATGATAAAAGAGACAAGTATTTGTAAGCAAGCTTTTGTTTCAAGCCAAACAGTAACAACAGTGAAACTCAAAGAAAACAATGAAAGGAAGAACAAACCTCCCATTTTATGTAACTATTAGTTAAACTGAGAAAGCACCAGCATTTTTGCTTTGCACTGCTCCTGAGGATTTTGTCACACAGCTGGTCATGCCAGTGCATTGGAAAAAAATCTGAGCAGCATCAGAATAAAGCCAAAGAAATCATAGAAAGGAATCACACCCACAGCACATCAAACAGAGTGTGACTTTTACCTTGCCTATGCTGCTGAGTGACCTGCACAAGTTTGGAAGTACTGACCCATTTGGCCCTGTCCAGGGTTAAGAATGAGCTTCTATCTGTGAAGAAACTGAGTAATAAATTTCTGCTGTATTCCATGAAAATTTCCTTGGAATCTTACATCTTGTAATTGGCTTGTTGGACACAGCTGCAACCATTTCTGTTATTTCTAAGTTAAGAACAATGCAACAATAGAAAACTTGGTTTCTCCTAATTGTTCCAAGCTCTCATTAGAAACAGAACCAATGAGTCGGGCAAAAGAAAAAGAAAGTGAAATCACTCTAAGTGCCTGTAACCTCATACTCACTGGGTAACAGCTTGGGTACATTTTGGGTAACAGCTCTTTCTTTTCTTATATTGTGCTGATGTGCTAAGAGCAGGCTGGCCTGATCCTGCCATACCAAGCAGACTACTCCTCCTCATACAAGCTGGCACTGTACAATTAACAAGTCTATATAAAAGCCCATCTCCTCCTGGGAAGGGAGGTGGTCACTATGGTAGCATTCATATTAGCAAACTATGGGACTGAAATGATGCATGCACATTCAATTTCTGTGTGTGTGTGTGCTTTGCAGGGTGGGAATACATCAGAGATCCCTGTAAAGGCAGGAAAGGCAGGAAAAGGGTAGGCAGCCCTGAGAAAAGACAAGGTTATTCAGAAATTATTTTGGATTTAACAATGCCAGGAAAACAAAGTATCCATCGACTGCTTCTCTTCAGAAATAATCTAACAGGTTTCTTCAAAGAGCTATGATCAACCTACAACATGTAATTCTGATGCTAATTCATATATTTTGAGCTCATTTCAGCATAAACCAGAGCAGTACAGCGGTGAAAGGAAATGAATGGGGGCCATGTGCTCTGCTGTGCCCATCACCTGGCACAGTTTCATTCCAAAATGCCCAGGTCAGCTCCCTGCTTATCCCTATGAGCTAGGGAAGGAGAAGAGATAAAGTGCCAGAAAAGAGATTGGAAGGTGCAAGACAGAAGGAGGAGTTAGTAGATGTTTTAAATTAATTTACTTGGTTTAGCAGTTTCATAAAGTAAGATGCTTCTGTGACAGAACACCAAGTCAGATAAGCCTGTTCCAAGGACACAGTAATTTTACTGTAAATCAGCAGTGACCAAGGACTCTTTTCCTTGGAAAATTCCAGCACCTGAGGAGAAGGCCATAAGCCACACTTTTCTTTCAGACATTTTTGGGTCCTCAGGATTTCCATGGTATCTGGAGATCTCAGAGTTTTGCCTGCTACCTGCAGAATAATAACCTTGTAACTCTCATATCCACTGTTGTGGTGTTTCTGCACCTGCCTAGCCCAGGATTACACTGCCTGCTGCTCAGCAGGTGAATGGTGTTGCAATTTCCCCAGCTCAGCAGCTGAGCTTGCAACATTTTCACAAACAAGACAAAGACTTCAGAAACCTGGAGAGGAGGCTGATGGTAGGGATTGAAACAGCTTCACCTTTAGACAAATATTTTCGAAAGGACATAGCAGTGGAAAGAGTCAGGAGGAGAGGGATTGCTCTCCTTGCACTCTCTACTCTCCAGTTACTTAGCCCTAGGGATTTGTACTCAAACTTTCACCATCAGCCCTGCTGCTTAGAAATGGGTTTTTGAATTTAAATACTTTCCTATTCTCTGCTTAGCTATGAGCTGGGAAGATGGAAGGCAATTGCTGCAAGGGGTTCAGTTAAGTCATCCGGGGCTCACAGGGTGGTAAAAGTTGCCTACTGCCACCCAAAGAAAGATGGAACAGGGTTGTGTCTGCAGTAGTAAGTGCAGATCTAAAATGGAAATCTGCATGACAGTGATCTGACTTTTGGAATTTTTCTGCTATTTAAAAAGTTAAATCCTCTCCACAAGGGCCCCAGAGACAGAAGAATTCTAACACATGGAAAACCATGGTCACAGAGTGGCTGGACAACATTTTAATTCCATTAAACATATGGCTTCTGGTTCTTTCTTCAGCAAAAGGTCTCTTTCCCCCTGTCTTCTAAAAACTAGTTACCCATAGGCTGCTTTATTTAAAACAAGGTAAACCTTCAACCAGTTGTGCTATCAAAACCAGTATATGTAGATCCACTTGGAAAAACACAGCTGATGTCAGTACTCCTGCACACAACAGCATCAGAGATGTAACATGTTACATGAGGGATGTGTGGGTACTTGTGGAGTACAAGATGTGGCTTCACTGTACCTCTTGAACCAAAAGGAGTTGGGTCACTCACTACTTCATGCCGTTTGGCTTTTTTGTCAGGACTGGTAGGAGAAGCTGCAGGAGGATGAATAGGTAAAAAACACAGAAGAGAGATATTGAAGAACTGGAAAAAAGAGAATAGGTGGATTGCATGCTAAATACCTTTGAGTTTACACTGGAAAACAAGTGGATTTCTGTAATCTAATTTTAGCTGTCACTGGTGCATGGCAGCAGAAGGAATTAACTATTTACAAGTAGGTATTTGACAAATTGACAAATTAATTTTATAGTAATAGATGAAAATATATGCAAACTTTGCTAAATTGACTAGACATCAACTGAATACCATTAACTTCAATTTCAGACAAACATTACCAAATGAAGCAATCATTTTTATGTAAATCTAGTGCTACAGCAATACCTGGTCCTGTAAGAAGGATCATTGGCAATGTCTGGCTTTTAGCAGAAGGAGATGGAGTTTCTGTCAAGGCAAGCATGGGACATTAGTGCTCACCTCAATAGCATTAGATACACAACTCTAGAGTCTCTCCAGAAAGAACTCAAAGGTAATTGGGTTTTAAACAGGCATTCTGGAAAGATGCTTGTGGGGGAAGAAATACCATGCTGTTGAACAAGTGCCATCATCTTAATGCAATTCAGACTGTTCAAAGACAGCTCTTCAAAGCAATGAGTGGCTGTACCAGTGTGATTACTTGGCAGGAGGAAGCAAGAAAAGTCTCAAATTCTTATTGCCTGTTTTAGAAAAAAAGAGGCAAAGACCATTTCTGGACAAACAGGGAAATTCTTATTTATTTTCTATCCAGCAAAACAACATTGTCAGACACATTCAGCTGTAGTTATTTATGCTTGGAGAATTTTGTTAGCAAGGATGCCAATTAAAAAATCCTCTATAAAACCTTCACAGAATCCCCTTGATTCCTTTTTGCCAAGTACAAGTGCATTTGGGGCAGATCCACTGAAGCTAGAAGCAGGCCAGGTGTCTGGTCAGAAGACAACTTCCTCCCTCTAGTTTTTTTACAGGAATGGGGCACTATAAACTCTGTCCTTGGCCTTGACAGTGAGATTGGAGGCACTGGAAACCACACTCCTCCTCTTGCCCCTCCACAGCCCCACTTTTCTTAGCTGCATCTCCCCCTCCCACCCTGGAGCTGAATTCCCTTGAAATCTCCCTGTCAGAGGCACCGACTAAGGGACCTAGCTTGACCTTGGGAGAACAAGCTAGTGTGTACACTGAAGACCTATCAGACTACACACACATACAAGGTGATGCTTCAACTACAGCCTTACACAGAAAACAGTCTAGCCTTTTTATTAAGTTACCTTTCTGACTTTTGAGGTTAGTAAAGCCCTGCAGTGTAAAGCGCTTTTTTGACAGTACAGAGCATTCTGAGGTAGTGCTAGTGTTGTCTACAAAGGAAGAGAGAGACACAGAAAGAAAAGGGAGAAGGCCATGAACAGATCAAGGCAAAAAGTCGCTTGCAGCTGTGCCAGGGAACCTGCATGTTGGGATGAGAAGGGACAACTGAAAGTCCAGGTACAACACAAGTGTCCGGTTGTTCTTGCTGTGCAAGGGCTGTGCTGGTTCAATAAATTATTTCCATGATGGGAAAAAAATTAGAGAGAAAAAACAAAACAAAACAAAAAACCTCCCTCTTAGGTCAGGTAATGCCAAGAAACTTTTTCAGAGAAAGAGAACCCTGAGAAGCTGGGCAGCTTCAAGAGACCTACTGCAGACTTCGGCCTCATAACAAACAGTTCCCACCTGCCTTTGGCTACCATCCATTCCAGATGGCTTTGGCCCTATCCACACCACACACTGGAATGCAGAAATCAGTCCCAAGCTAAGTGAAGAAGGGATCATCACACTGGTGTAGTGTGGGCAGAACTTTGTGGGTGGGCTGCCCTCGGGCTGGAAACAGCAAAGCCCTGCTCGTTCAGGAGTCCTGCTGCCTCCCCTGCACTACTGTGGCTCCTCTGCTGGTGGATCTGCCTGTGCATCTGCAGTGCAGGCATGCTCCTTGCAATTAAAGACCACAACATGTATGGGCAAACTCACCTTTGCCTTTCTCAGGGTACTTTGGTGCTACTGTAGTGCCACAACCTTCTAGACTTGTGAGATCAGCTTTTTTCTCCTCCATTTTTTTGGTATTTCTGATGTGGTTCCGTGAAGGACTGTTTATTAGAAGAGAATGAAGACAATCAATCCAATCACAGGCTTTTACATACAGATATACAGGCTGAAAACCATTTATTTGTTACTTCCCAGACTTTAGCTTCCAGGACTGAAAAAGTAATTAGTGGTTGTGCATTTAAAGACCATGAGAAACACCTATCCTGACTAACTGCAATTACATGTACTATGGCAGTGGGAGTTACTGGAGTGATGGCTCTGGACAACTTCCACTCGCAGCTAACAGGTTCCTCCTGAATGTACTAGGAATAAAAGAATTAAAGGAACAAACTCTGCCTCTCAGAAGCTCTTAATACCGGAACAAATGAGGGATCTTGCAGCAGATTCCTATCATAACTCCATCTGGGAATGGGATAGACAAAGACACTCCACAAATATGATGTATGTGGGAAATTCTCCCTGAGCAATAAGTAGATGCTTAAAAGATACAGGGCAGAGAGCTACCAGTACATATTTGAGCACACACCATAAGGATATGAGCACATGGACTTATGGATAGGTATATACACACACATGAAAAACCAGACTGAGTAGCAGAGAACTAAAGAGAGTGTCAAGCAAGGGCAGAACAACAGATGGGAACAGAAGAATATATAGGTTGGCATGGTGAAGGATGGAAAAAAAGAAAAAAACTTCACTCAGAAATTGGGACACTGGAGGAATTAACACATTACTTAGGTTAAAAAAAGTGTAAGTTTGAGTAAAAGAATAAGAGACTAAGAAAAGACACTGCCATGAAATAACAAAAAAGAAGGTAACATGACATTTGAAAAAGAAGAAAGAGTAAAGGAAAAGAACAGTGAAGGAAGAAAAAGGCTGCTCCATAAAACTCTCTTATCTGGATCGTAATGTATGTAATCAGCTGCCCAACAAGCAGACACATAATACCACCAGGATTTTGGCTGGTGCAGAAAATTACTTTTCTGTGGTGTTCTCTATCAACTGGCAAAACACATGCCACTGCTGTGCAGTTTAACAGTTCTGGAGACGTATAAACTCCAGGCTTTACAGCTTTATAGTAGGAAGGGAACTAAAGCAAAACCTTAAAACACAGGGACCAGTATTAAGGGGTAGGAGCAATGAAGAGCTGCAAACCAGATGCATTAGTATATTTACAAGATAGCCAGGCTGATGTGACAACATACTTACCTTGCACAAGATGATGCTGATAGTGGTAGAGGTAAGCTCTGTGTTTGTTCTAGTGTCCTGTGCTGACTAGCTTCTGTAATGGAGGAAAGAAAAAGAACTACTAAAATTGATTTGTGTCTTATACAGGGAAGATCTACAGGGCAGGATCTGAAGATCAAAGAGAAAATAGATTTTAAAAAAAAAATGTAAAAGGAAAAAAGAGAATCTCCAAAGTATTTTACCTCTGCATGCCTGCAGTTGACTTGTCAGCACTTTTCTTATTTCATTTACCCAAGTAGCCTTAACTTCAGGAGTTGGTGCCTACCCAAAAATAAATATAATCAACCATCAAGCACAGAATAGTATTACACAAATAGTTACATGCGAAAGCATAGCCTGAATCATTCAAGAGGGACAGACAAAGCTCCCTCTCCAGTGCTTCTGTGGACAAAAACTGGTCATAGCCACTGGAACAGGCTGAGGCAGAGCTGTGCATGTGTTACAGCCAAATCCAATCTCCCAAGCCATCCACTACTCCAGTAACAGCTATAGTAATGGTGATACAATATCCTCTATGGACATTGTAAGATGTGATTTTTTTTTCCCCCCAGAAGACTCTTCCATTGAAATATGATTTAGGTTTTGTTTTTTCCCTACATTTCCTCATCACACTCTTTTAGTGATAAAACGAAGGGAAAAAACCTCCAGATCATCTTAGGATTAGATTCCTGCTCCCCCTTTTCTTTTTTTCTTTTTTTTTTTTTTTTTTTTTTTTTTTTTTTTTTAATATAGGGCCATGTTATTTACCTGTATAATGTAAACTTCTTCCCTCGCATTATACCAGATTTCAAATTTTTTTGCATCACCTTTGACATTTTCTGTTATTCCAACTGCAGCCATCTGGAAGCAAAGAGAACAGAAGCTGACCTACTGCATTGCAATTATGTTAAAAACAGAAGCAGGCAGCTACTGGAATTCTTTGGTACCTTATTTCTGAAAAGGAAAATCCCATCTGGCTTCTTGCACAAGGAAAAAAATAGCTAACAATTTGTGATCTTTGTGTTGGAGACAGGAGATTTAGTGCTTTGTATCAGCCTGGCTACCTTGGAGGGAAGAAGTGTTTAGGTACATTAGAATGAAACTGACTGGTAAAATGCTACTTTTAAAATCCAGACCGCCAAATCCTTCATGGTTTTTACATTACCTTTTCCTACGTTTTCTGTAGGGAAGAGGCAAATGCCATTCAGTTGGACAGACAGAAACACAAAATAACACAGACCTGCAGCACCAGTCAGGTTTGTCTGAAAGAGTGAAGTTCCCAGTACAATGCTGCAACACAGGTTTGCACAGATAAAACTAGAATGTTGTATTACTACAGGCTAAGCCCTCAGTACCTTGACCGTCAGGACTGACCAGTGTCTTACATTTAAGGAGTGTTTGTAGCTATAGGAAGGTGCTTTCTCATATCCCTCTCCGTTTTCTTCTCGCTTTTTACAGAACAGCACTGCTTTCTCATGGAGGAAGAGGTGTCGCTGCATTGGCTTGAAGCGTGCCAAATCTTTCACCTTTGTGTGGCCCTTTTTATGATCAGTCCAGACATTGAAGGATCCCTGCATTAAAAGCTTGCCCAACTCATTCAGGTTTCCCTGGAACAAAAAAAAAACCCAGTGATATTTGTAACTACAGAGATAACATCAGATTAAAATACAGATTCTGAACAGGTCTTTAGAAGCCTGTTGTTCCCAATAATCTTTCATATCAGTGTTTATGTTGGATTTGGAAATGCAATGAAGTCTGTTGAATTTTTACATATAATTTTCACTGGCCAACCCTGTTCAGGCAGGATTTTACAGTTGAGAGTAGCAGTAGCAGAGGCACAGAGAGCTATGCATAGAGAGAGAGGAAAGCACACACATTTGGTTGTTTGGTTTTCCCTCCCAAACTCTGCTCCAACTCTGCTTATGTATTGTTTTGGGTTTTATTATTTTTCTGGGAACGGAAAGTTTTGGGTGTAGTTTTACACAAAGATCAAAGGAAAAAAATTTTAAGGTAGACAGAGGAAAATATTAGTCATAGCAGGGAAACTTCAAAAGAGTATAAAGAGATCCTTTTCTATTATTTTCGTTGCACAGTTAAGTTCAAATATTTTGTAAAACACTCTTCTCATTATTAGCACATAGTACAGGGCATGCTGTACATATATCTAAAAAAGAAAAGAAAAAATAAAGTTAAAAGTAAGCAAAAATACTGCTACTCACATCATAGCCTGTAATGGCTATCTGGTGCATAGAATCATTAACTGCTTTTAGAATGCCCAGTATAGAAGTCAGTGCTTCCTGAAGATCTTCAGCACCTTCACAGTTCTTACTGTACTTCAGCATTTCCTGTGTGCAAGGGAATGACAACACACTTACTTACCTTTTGAAACAGTAGCAACTAGGAATGTTCAAATTCTAGCACTGAATTTTAGGCAGGGGTGTTGGAATGAGATGATCTTTAAGGTCCCTTCCAATCCAAACCGTTCTATGATTCTGTGATTTTAAAGTTAGCAAAGTAAAGCTTTATACCATATAATCTAGTTAGTTCAATAGTGGCTGGAACTCAATAGATCCTAAAAATTTTATTCTCATTTCTCCTGCTCGTTAGCCAAATATATTTTGTTAATCTAGAGGTTTAGTAAGCTGTATGTAAGAATTTTACAAGACTAACTTTGCAAACATCTTTTTCATCACAATTGCAAAAATAACCAAAAACCAAACCAAACCAACAATCCTCAAACAAAAGGATAGGTTTTTTTCATTTGTTACTTTATAGAAGTGAACAAATTTAAAAACATAATCAAATTTAATTTACTCTTTTAATTATGGCAAGGCCTGACATGCTAGTAAGATTTAAACTTACTGCATTTGGTATTGTCTATGCATTTAAAAAGGAATCCCTTCTCTAAAGGGATTATTGGTGAAGCACCAACTCCTTCTAATTTGATACAGATAAACCAGCAGCAAGTTCATGTGGAACTCCTTTGACTTCACAGTATGAAAATAAGAATTTATTCATGGACTGTAGGAAGTTAAGATATTTTAAGTCAAAAACTTTTTTATTTCTCCCCTTTCTACAAAATACTAAAATAATTAATTCTTTAAAGGCTTTTAACAGCTCAGTTTTAACTCAAGAATAAATCTGGTTTGAGGTGAACTTTTAAGCTATTGTTAAATACAAGAATTATATTGAAAAATGTTTTTCAGTTCAAAAATGGCAAAATGTAAAATAATAATTTAAATAACTTTATTACAGTATATTGCTCTTACTTTGCTCTCTCAGTGTAGCATATTTAAGTGAATCACAACAGCATCCTTCATACAAACACCATACAGTGCATTTCCTAGAGTCAAGCAAGGCAATATGGGTGGGGTGACTGTAACTGAAGTACTTCAGATACTCTATCAGCTTTGTTTCAAAGTTTTCTTGTACCTTCTGTTTTCCCCTCATCAACTTCTCACCTTCTTTTCAGCCACAATCTAAGGGCAAGGTAATTACACAAAATGTCTTTGTGTCATGTTTGCTTATTAGCAGTTTTTTGACTGAAAGAAAAAGAAGTGAGCTGAAAACTGAAGGACAGGGATTTGTGTGTTTCCATTTACACATCTGTTCACTAACTTTTAGGTTTCTCTCCAGCAGGATAAGAGAAGTGGCATTCAAAAAAAAAAAAACCAAAAAAAAGCACAAAATGTGCTTAGCATTATAGTTTAGTAATACTTACCTTTAGCAGCAATTGGTATTTGGTTATTCTTTGAACGGGTTTCAGCAAGTATGAGTCCAAACTGAGCTTGTGGTCAAGTTTCCTTTGACATTCCTGTAATCAGTGTTGGATTTCATCAGGACACTAACCAGTATTTGTGCTATTTGTTCTTGAGAAGATTCAGCAAAAATAAACCAGCAGAAAACCCCAGACCCCAACAAAATCAAAACCACCATTATTTTAGGGATTCAAGCAAGCATACCTGGAAGAATACAGAGTCTGAAAACTGCCTCCACAAACTTTCAGATCGAGGTTTGTTTTGGCAGTATTTTTCATAAATCTGGAAGTCTTCCATCTGGAATTGGGGAGACAAGCAAAAAGTTCATGAATTCTTTAACAGACAAAGTTCATAACACTTTCTTCCATTTTCAATAATGAAAAAAATCCACCATCACCAAAAATTGAGTAATTGTTTTTTGCTTAGGATGCCTCAAGGAATTGCAAAATCACTGATTTTGTAATGGCTACTAATATGCAAAATAAAACATTCCTGTTAATTTTTGCTTCAGTTGAATGTTAAGCACCTTATAAGGAAGCATATATTTACAAATATATTTCTACTACAATATGAAAAATATCTCTATGAGTGCCCAGCCATGAGACCGACTGCGTAGCTTTTTAAAAAGACTTTGTATTTTTCTTTATTTCCATTCCACAAATATGTTTTTCACTGAGAAACCAAGTAGTTTGTTCCCCCTTATTACTTCAAAAATTAAATAGCATGACTTCAGCCCTTGCTGAAAGCAAAAGGAAATAAAGACTTGAAAATGTCATAGTAACCATAGATATAAAGGAAAGACCAGGTAGGAAATCAGCAGGCACAGAAGTGCCTCCATCCCTCAGTTTTAGGAACCAGCATCTCCATGGATGAAGCCAGTAAACAGAGGGAAGAGAGATGGCTCCTCCCAGAAGCTTTAGAGCATCAAAAGGCAGCAACAGCAGGAGTCTGATTTCCATACAGCCTTTAGTATACTACAAGGCAGACTCATTTTTTGGTACATCCCCCACTAAAAAAAGTTTATTTTTGTCACAGCTTTCTGGTTTTGGAACTAAAATGTTGCAGACTTACTCTGTTGAGGTGTACTCTTTAAAGGAAAAAGAAAAGAACAAAACAACAATCCAATAGAGAAATCTAACCAAATAAACCAACAATTTATAGTGATGTGAAACAATCACAGAGCAGTGCATGACTCCTCTTCATGCTTTCCTGACTGCCACTTTAAAAAAGCAGTTTTCTTTTAACAAGATAGTGGCTTTTTCTTACAAAATCAATTGTGCTGCACAGGGGAAAGTATCTCTAACTCTCAAATAACATCTACATTCTCAACCTATTACATGCTCAGGACAAACAAAGGGGATGTGGTGGTAATTGCTGCATGAGAATCACTCTCACATGTTACAGCCCTGAAGAGGTTTGTGAATGAAGTGCCAGCAAAAGGCGACACATACCTGGTCAAGAAAGCACCGTCCTACTAGTTCTGGGTATTCTACATAGGTCTCCAGTTCTCTCAAGAATATTCTACGAGAAAGAAAATTTTCTCAGAGCACACATTAGAGAAAGTTGTCATAATGTTCACAGTCTTGCAATTAGTTTTCTAAACTTTTGGAAACAGAGTTGTAATGCTACAGAACTAAATACAATTTTTCTAGATCATGTACTTTAAAGGCGACAGCAAGTTAAAACAAATATTTTGACCAATTAATTTTAGCTTCCTATTGCTGCAACTGAAATCAAATACAGGGTTGGAGAAGGAAGGGGGATTTCATTTACCTTCCTTATGTATTCAGCAGTAGGATTTGTACAGTTTAAAGCATTTGGGTTTTGCTTCCAAGTACTACCAAACACTATACACCAAACAACCCAAAATACACCTTCCCAAAACTAAAAATAAACCCACCCAAAAAACTAATTAA
Organism: Polioptila caerulea; assembly: GCA_013397295.1. Classification (NCBI taxonomy): domain Eukaryota; kingdom Metazoa; phylum Chordata; class Aves; order Passeriformes; family Certhiidae; genus Polioptila; species Polioptila caerulea. Next base: position 418,155 of record VYXF01006533.1, on the reverse strand, counting down.
AAAAAAAATCATTGACAAAACTTTTCATTCTAGTTTTGCCTGAATAAGAAACAACTGCTTAGTATGCTTAACTTCTCTTGAAAATTATTTTCCTTTTCCTATGAATTTAAATATTAGCTTATGAAGAAATACCTCCCTAGCAGCAAGGATTCAGACTTCAGAGATGTCACTCAATATATATTTAATATATATAAATAAATATGGTTTTGTATATTAATTTTATATATTATTTATTACATCTGTAGAAATATAAAATTAATCATTCTCAATCAGATGTAAGAGTTGAGAATTTGTGGTTTAGAAGTGTAACTCACCTTAGCAAAAGTAGTAAAAAAACCCGAAATACAAATAAAACCTACTTTAATTATCATGCAACCAGATCCAAATATCTTGCTTCAGAAAGATGACCACAATGCAAAATTCTACCTGTGCACTGCATATATGCAGTTTCACACAGCTTTGCTCATCTTTTAGAGATATTTTGCTTTTCCTCTCCTTTGCAATACGATGTTGACATGCCATATAGACAAGTAGAACTCTGTAAGGATCTTTTAGCAATCTGAGGCAGATGAAAATACAAAGCAAAGGATCTCATCCAAATGCTGTTCTTAGAATGAAATGCAAATCCTCACCTGTTGTGGAAGTGATAAATTTCTTCCATATTCCCAAACAAGATATCTTTCTTATTCTGCAATTCTGGTGAAATGAGATGAGCCATCAAGGGGTTGTCCATCTCTGCAGCATAACCCTGCAACACAGAAGAGAGGCACAATTATTATCTCCCTTCACTTGCAGTTCTTCTCTCTCACACAAGGCAGTCTTGCCTTCAGGCTGATGGACAAACAAGAAAGAGCTCAGTATTAATCATGAAAGGAGAATACAAATTCTGTTTTTCCATCCCCCTACTCAGACACACAGTCTTTGGAAAGACACTTGGGTAAATCCTGCAATTCTAGATAAGTGAGGATGAAACAAAGTTTGCAACCATTTTCACCAAGTAAAGGCACTACATTCCTATACTGCTTACAAATTATAGCTCATACTCTTTTTGCTAAGACTTTACATATCTGAATTTAGAGCCACAATTCTAGCACACACGCAAACCTTCATGCCTGTCTTAGCCATTGTTATGAAGGACTAAGGTTACTGCAGTTTTTTCTGCAGGTAGCAGAAACCATTAAACTAAAAATTCTGTTTTAGGCACTTCAATTTGCTTTGGTATCAGAAGGAGTAGCTTTAGATCCCCACATCTTCCACTTGTCATATAATCACACATTCTCTTGTCTGTTTATCTGGCACAGAAAGGACATGAGTGGCTTTAGCCCAGGACTGTTCTCCTCTGGCCCTGAGGTCACTTATCTGTGTTTTCTCAAAACACTTAAAAACCCTAAACAAACAAAACACTCCCAACAAATCAACCAGAAAAATGGCAGGAATTATCTATCACCTGCATTATAAGCAGATTTCTAAATACAAAATGATTTCTTAGCATACAGGCATTGAAGGAAGATGATCCTATCTTCTTTAGATTTGGATTAGATTTTGCTCTCTTGTTTTTTTGGGTTTTTTTGTTTGTTTTAATTTTTTTTTAAACACAAGGTGATCTTTGTATTAAGTCATATTGATTATATTAAATCACACCACGTTATAGCAAACTAAATAACTAAAAGAAAATATCAGCAAAAGTATGCCTAAAATCAAGATTTTCAATTTTGACATGTGGTCCAAACTACAAAAATTAAAAGAAGTAGCTGGTAAAGTCAGCTAACCTGAAGAATTCAAGCATTTGGATAGGACAATTTTNTAAAATTTTGGTTTTTTCCCAAAAAAAAAAAAAAAAAAAAAAAAAAAAAAAAAAAAAAAAAAAAAAAAAAAAAAAGAAGAAAAACCCCAGTGGTATAAGCAAAGACAATGGAGCTCATAAATAGCTAAACATTGGTTCTTTTCTCATATTTCTGCTGCCCCCAAGAAGGAAAATGCAGTGTCTGAAAGAGAGAGGGTGGAATAAATAAATTAAGAAAAATTGTATAGCCTTAAAATTTTAAAAAATAATTTAGATAAAATGGAGTTAAATTTTTTTAACAGGAAAAGAACTTCTGCAGCCACCATGCAGTTCAGATGAAGAGCTGCAAAGATAATTATTTCTACTTTAAGTCAAGATAATATGGAAGATAGCAGCACAGCCAGCACTGGCAAAAAGAAGGAATATTGAATATAGCTGAAGTGAAAAGAAACCTGAGTTCATTAGCTGTGAATTTTGAAGGAACAAAAGTATGAAATACATACTTTGACAAAAAGTTTTTGTCATTTTTTTCACTTTAGGCTGATACACTTTTAAAGTTTTCTACAAAAACCTTCATGTTTTACTACCTCTGCAGTAGTTGTGTTTTAAGAAAAGAGAGGGAAAGCTACTTAATGCAGCCACAGAGATTATTTAATCTTACTTAGATTATTTAATCTTACTTTAAAAATGTTTAAGGCCTTGCTGAGTCTTTCATTTGAAAGCTGTTCTGAAACCATCCAAGTAAGTGGAAAAAAGGGTAGAATTCAATACCTAAAAATAGACTAGACCAGTATTTTTCTCACAGTAAAGATTACTGAATTTCACAGGCTTAAGTGAGATGATCATGGTTATTAATGAAAGAAAAATTATTGATCTTGAATAAGCTATAGCAGTTTCCAAATAATCAATCTTGGGAAACTGCCTTGCTTTTCTATTGGAATCCTTGGCAGACAGAAAACGCATGGCAAACAAATAGGAGAAGGTAAGAGCAGACACTGTCTCTACAAAAGAATACCAGGTTATTTTACATGAAAAATTGAAAGATTAATAGAATAGGAGAAACAAAGGGAATGGGAGAACAGCCAGAACTATGGACTGATAACTAGAATTACTCAAAAGCTGGAAGACTGGCTCTGAACCATACCTTAGCAAGTATCTGATCCAGAATTACTGCTGGCACTCCCAGTCACCCAAGCTCAAGCTAGAGGGATACCAAACTGCAAGGAGGCACAGAGGCGTGTGCCTGGCATGGTCAGAATGCTGGAGTGTCAGTCACAGTGGCACAAAACCAAGACACTTGGCTTAGCAAGACAGGAGTTGCACTGCACTCTATGGAAAACAAGAGTAATACCATGGGAATAGAAAGATGCTCCAGTAGTAGCAGTAAGGACCAAAAATCCTCCAGCTATTCAAGTCTTTTTGATTTTATGAATAGACCTGTCCAGATGCATTGCGTACAAAAGCAGAGAATAAAGTGATCTTTAAGGCCTCCAAAGTGACCTGGGTTTATTATCACATGTCAGATGTGACCATCCCACTGTAATCAACACTCCCAGCACTTGGACTGAACACAGGATGGAAACACTGTGGAAGCCCAGTGCAAAGTAGCAAAGCCAAGAGCAGAGTCCAAAACCAACCCTCATACATTACTCTCACTTGCAGGTATGTACTCAGAAATTATCAGTCCTGGTCCATAACTTCAGACAGTTCCTATTTAGGAGCTTAACATTGATGTGGATACAGAGAATATCCACTTGTCTCAACTCTAGTTTATCCTGATCAAATTACAGCTATCTGCAACTTCATCATTCCCTGCAATCAAATTGGATTATAGGAAAATGACACATCCATAGCTGAAGACTGAAACTGGAGGAAAAAATAATACTGCAGTGTATTTCTGCAAGCAACTCAGCAGTGCTGCAATCATGCCTCCACAAGTGTGGAGCAAAGGGAGCACCTTTGCTTCCTTGATGATTTCAACTGAGGATTTTATTATAAGGCATTCAGTTCCCACAGTTGTACCCAAGACATGTTGAAGATCACTTAAAGACATGCAAAGAGAGATTTAAGACATAACTTTTGTCCTCTGGCACAGGAGTCTCTTGATGCAGATTCAAATTCCTGTGTGACACATGACCTTCCTGGAACTGACACAAGACTCTGGAAAGAACTTTTGTGGGAATTAATGATCATTACAAATCTCACTATGATTCCACCTAAATACTAAGGCACATCTTCCACCTAATTCTAAGAGCATCCATGAAATGCAAGAGATTCAAAAACATCCACGAAATGCAAGAGATTCAAAAACATCCACAGCAAAACTTAGTCTTTACCTCAAGAACACAGAGAAGTTCTTCCACGTATGCTCGTTCAGTCTCGATAAGTTCATTCATTACATGCCTGTGGACAAAGAATGATAATTAAGGTGGGCCTATTCACTTATGTAAAGTAATGAGGCAACATTAGTTTTGTCTGTGTTTCTTCTTCAGACAATAAAAGAACAGTTTCCAGGTTATGGAAAATGTGATGTTGCGTGGATATTCCTGTCATTACTTTATATGACTTTATGGAGAGATATGTATTTTTCAAACACTTTAAAGTTTTTGAAAATGTGTTTGAACAGGAAAACATAAAATCTAGCAGTTTCAGTGCTGTAGCAGCTGAATTGAAGCAGTAGAGTGTTTTATCATTGTGTGCACAAAGTCTGGTTATCCTGGGTTTGCAACTACTATGGGAGCTGGACTTGGAGCTGCATAGGATTATCAAATACAGACTTAAAGCTACACTTGTAATTTTAAATTAGAGGCATTTGGGGCACACTTTAAATATCTCAAAGATGCTTTAAGTTTAATTTCTGTGATGATCAAGCGTTGAATTACACTTCTCTCCAAACTCCTTCCCTTGTGATTTTGTGTGCTGTAACAGAAGGTTGTAACAGTAAAAAGTAAGTAGCCAGTTTACAAGTAAAAATGCAAGGTCTGCCATATGCATTGCAGATGGTACTAAGTAATTTCTTTAACATATGTTAAGCTGTTCACTTTTTATACAAGTGATTTTTTGATAACATATATCAAAAGAGGGACTAAAACGAGTCCAATAAAAAGACAAAGTCTCAAAGCATGGAGATCTAAACCTTCAGTAGATTTACAGGGGGTTTATTACTCAAAACTGTATCATCTCTGAAATGAAAATATGTAGTTGTTCTGCCATAGCATCACCTCACTGCAGCAAAGATAGGCTCTGGTACTACCCAATCTCTAAATACAGACAGACTGAAATGTCTTCCTCTGTGCACAGAGCATAGCCAATGCGTTTCAAAAAGCTTATTTCAGAGAAATATACTTGCTTTATCAAATCCTTAGCCAAACTCAGGCTTTGCTGGAGCCAAATCAGAGAAAACCCACACTTTTTGCTTATCAAAATGTACTTACTGTCGTAGTACAGCTAGATTTTCTTCATCATCCATTGTAGATCCTCCTCTGCTTTGATGGAGTTCAGTCATTTCACTCTAAAGAAGGAAACAAACAATGAAAAAATAATCATGGCATCACAGATGCGAAAAAACATCTTAAAATCCAGAGCTTTGTGCTCAGTACTTCTCACTGGAAAGACTGTACTCCACTAAAAATGAAGGCAGTTTGCATGAACACTGTGAAAAAAATTCAAGTCACCCTGAAGGTCTTGAAGCGCACAACATTTGGATGTGGAAAGTTCTCCATCAAAAGTCAGTTTAGAAAAGATGGTGGTTCAAAGCCCCTTTTCAAGAAGACATCAGAGCACCAGCATAATCTTGCATGCAACACTAGCCTTAGTTTGTTTTCCAAGCTGAAAATAAGGTACTGTGCTAACTTTCTGGTTACTTCTTAACCTGATAGAGAAATTAACTCTTAAAACTTTTACTGTAATGCCTAAACTTAACTATGGCTTGCTGAAAAATGAGAGGGGTTCTGCTTTCAAGCCCTCCTTGAACTACTACCCCTTTTCTCTCTAAATGTTGTCCATCCTGATCATGTGGTCCTGTCTTCCTCCTTGCATTGTGTTTTTGCTGAACCTTTGCTGAGTTGATTCAACTTTCCAACCCAGTGAGAAACTACTTGTTTCTGTTGCTGCTGTCAGGATACTTCCCTTGCCACAGGCTGGGCAGGAAGACCATCCCCACTTGGGAATGGCAATCCACTAGGTAAGGTGAAGCTGTCTTGGAGCCAATGACAACTACTTCATCACTGTCAACGGCTTTAAGAGCAGCCAATTACTGCTGGCAAATAAAAAATGTTTCCTCTTCATAGACTTAATATTTTGCTGCCCCTAACATTTTTCCTAATATTGGCAACTATTTACTTTACCCTCTCTCATAACAAGCCCAGCAACAAAGCAGTCCCTATTTAAACCACATGATTCTCTCACCAGCATTACTTCAACTGGGACAACGCCGTCCCTTTTTCAGTAGAATTCCCTCATCCTTATTGGGAGTTCCTGAATATTCTGTTGTGCTATGGCCTTTTCAAGTAGTACATGTGTGAAAAATGCAAAGAAAAAAAATACCTTTCCTTTTCTGTAGTTCACCCTCCGAAGCACGCTGCTCTCTGAGTTGGACATGTTTTCTCTTTGAAGACCTGCACAAGTAAACCAGAATCAAACAGGAGTTAGAACTGGAACAGATCTGACACAGATGTTCATGCAACCAGAAATTATGGCTGGAAGTTTCTTTCAGTTTCTCAGCATAGCATGAAAAACTAAAGGCTAATACAGTTACCTACCTGGAGAGGTACAAGGAGATTTTACAAATGCTTCAGGTCTTGGAGCAACTGGCTGAACAGGACGTGTCTGCTTAGCTGCCAGCTTCTTAAGACTTACTTGCCGCTTTTGAAACATTTCTTCCATACTTTCTTGCTTCTGGAAAACCTTTTGCACATGCTCCTATGATTGCCATGGAAATAAAAACCAACTTGCATTAAAAAAATATTTTAAATAATTTATTATAATTTTTAATTTCCTGTCAGAGACCTCTCAACAAGCTATGTTGACATCTACAGCATACTGGTTTGAAACTGCAGTTACTTTATACCTATGCATATAGAAATATTACACTATCTCTTCACTCTTAACAAGGTGTAATTTACTGTGATTTAGTACACTTAAAAACTGGAACATCACTTCAAAAATATTTTCTGTGCTTACTATAGAGAAATCTGGGATTCAAGTTTCAATTAAAAAAAAAAAAGAAAAATTTTTGAGTAGATTTCTAATCTAAAGGTTCTGTTACATAAAGAGATCAACCATGAAGAAAAGGAATATATTCTTCAATTCTAAAAAAATGAAAAAAATCAAAGTAGCGCATTTTCTCTACATAAAAAAAGCTATTTCAAATACTTGCTTGGGACAATTTTTTTAAAAAAACAATTTTACTGTCTGAAAAATTTAAGTAGTTATGAAAATTTTCTGGAGCCCTTGATGCTTATCCAAAGATATGATGAGACTCAGGCATAGAAACGTCTTGGGTTTCCAGTTCACAGTTGTAACTCCTAGTAGTGATTATTTAGCTTTATCAATGGCAGTACAAGAGAGCAATTCTAAAATGAGCTAATGGACACACAGATACACATAAACATCTCCTGGTACCTTTAGGTCTTCACTGAGGATGTGTGCATACTCTCTGTAAATTTTATTCAACTCCTTGATTTTATTGCCAGCACCAGTATCCAGGAATCTCTCGATCTCCTGTAATGCTGATTCTGCACCATCCTGAGACTGACACTTATCTACTGGCTGGGAAGCCAGCAGGTAAATTCCTTCATCACACCACTTCATAGACTGGAAACAGAAAGAACAGGCTCAGAATGCACCAATGTCAACATCAGTCTAAAACACCTCAACCTTGTCATGTATTCAGCTATTTAAAGAGAAAACTTCCAGTGCAGTGAGATAATTTTACCTACCATTATGACAATTGTTTGACTGAGTTTTTGGGAAACAACTGTTGCATACAATATTTACCTTCTCTAGTAAGTCATGCAGTTCCAGAGATTTGTTGAGAAGATTTCTCCTCCGTTCTGTCTCAGTAGTGAAGGCATCACAGAGATGATGAAGTTCACTGCATTTTGGAATAATGGAGTCCACAGCATAATGATTGCTTTGAATAAAAGCATCACGCTCTGAAGCTAACATTCTGGCTTTTGCTACAGTTTCCTAAGAAAACAAACACTGATTAAAGTACATCTTTTTCTGGATCAAGATCAATGAAAAAAATTTTAAATTGTTTTTTTCAGAGAAATACACATATTGATAAAGCATACATCTGAGTTAATATCTGCCTTGCTTAATAAATCAAAGTGATTTCCTGTCTTTCCAGATGCCCAAGAACTTTCATGTACCAGAATACCTCAGAAATAACAGTGAGTTTAGTCATTCACTCTTCCTGGTGAAGGAACCACTGTTGCCTTTCTATACTTTATTTAGCAGGGTCTGTGTGTGTATGAATGCAATTTGGGGTACAGCAACAATCTGAACTAAAAAAAATACCTATCTCAGCCTGAGGAGCACTGACCTCACTTAGAGAGCAATTTGTTTCATTATGAAGCACAGATCAGAAAAATATTCCTTTTCTATATTCTTCAGAGTATGTTATTGTTGGCCATTTTTATTGTACATTCAATACACAGCTTTCTTATATCTAAGATTTATTGGAAGACATGGTTTTAATAGGAATGGAAGTGGCCCCTTGATCAGTAAATGCAAAACTTGGCTATGTAGACACTTCATGCAATTCTTACATGAAGCAATCACACTTTGTGTCAGGTCACTCTGCTCTTTATTGAGGGATGTCCAAGAATTACTCTGCTCCAATGGGTAAAGACTTTATTTCAGATTCCTTCGTACGTTACCTGAGATGCCGATTCTGTCCTGTTGTCAGCTTAAGCTCAACAACCAAATCCCATTCCCCTCTGCACATGCATTGTCACAGCAAAAATTAAGGAGACTTGCAGCGTTCTTACATGTGATTTTTCTTCAAAGTTGGCAAGATCTTTCAAAATATGCTCCACATGTGAACGGCTGTTTCCCACATCTGTGAAAGCAGTCAGTCTCTCGGACACAATATCCAAAGCTGCTTTGACCTGAAATGAGACACAGCTATGTATGAGTGAAGAGAGCTCCACCTCACTGGATATCCACAAATCCAACAGCTGATGGCCACTATTTGCAGTCAGGGGACTCACACTATATGGATACTGGGGCACAGAGACAAAGCACTTTTTTTGTCAGCCTACCTTTCCCCCCCAGTTCAAAAGGAAAACAAATACAAAGAAAAGGCAGTGAAGTAGTCCTGTTTCCTGGTACTGAAAAAGATGCAGGAAAACTAATGCTGAGGGAACATTTATGATCTTCCTTTTGCCAGATGATAAGGACACAAAGTGACATTAATGTTAACAGCAAAGCATGAAGGGGCAGTCCCCACTCTGTTATAGAGACAGACAAATGCTTGCAAGAGGGTTTCTGGGTGTTGCTGTCCTGGAGACACACGGCCTGTGCTCCCAGATCAGCTACACCAGGATAAGGGGTCTGTAGCTACCATCAAGCACATGAATTAAACATGAGATCAGAAACTGGCTGCGAAAATTGTAGATCAGCCTCCACCCACCTTCTAACATTATGGTTGTAACTTCCCACCCACAGTGTTGGAGAGAGTTTTAATAAAATTTCAGCCAGAACATTCATTTGAGAATTGGTTCTATAAAGGGACCTATTGGTGAGATGAAAGTGCTGCAGCAGCATTTTATGTTTCTGTGGTACAGAACAGGTTTCAAAGAATTTTTGAATGCTTACACACTGCTGGGTTCATGAAGAAAAACATCATAAGACTGCAGAAAAAAATTTGTTATGTCTCTGAAGGCAAGAATTCAAACTAGTAAAGATAGCTGTGTGTCAAGTAAGGGCAAGTACAAGAAAAAGGTTGGAGAAAGCTTTCAAGTACACACAAGGACTGTAAAACCAAGAGCAAGATGCATTTTCTGAATCATTTCTATATTGCCAAATATTGACTGCCACCAAGAAGTTCTCACCTCTCTGAAATTCTGTTCAAAATTCCGAAGGCGCAGACACTGCTCCAGTTTTTGCTGATGCTTAATCCAAAACTCATCAAAGGCAGTCTCTGTTTCATGTAATTGAGCCAGTAGCCTTTAAAAATCAAAACAAAACACACCAAAAAAATACTCTAAGAATGATGAGTGCAACCTTCAAGGGACAATACAATCCTCCACAGTAAATAAAAAGTCTCCCCAAAGCAGTATTTTTCAGGACAAATAAACTGGATACAGGAAACATTTTTTGTATCACACAGTCTCATTTCCTACAATAACACTGATGTAAAAAACTGAACCTCAACACAAAGATTAAGTTCTGAAAAATGGGCAAATGCTTATTTTAAGTGCCTTCTCATCTTTGGCCTGGGGACACGGGGAGCTGGGGCTGACAAAAATAAATAAGATATGAAAATGTGTGTGGATTAAGACTCAGAGGAACCCAAGCCTTAGGCTACCAGGAAAAATTCAGGTAAAAATTTGTACTGCTGTGACCAGCCAGCTGCCCTTACCTTTCATACTTTGAAGCAAAGCTCAGTATAAACCTGAAGGCCATTGCTTCTTCTATTCCAAGCAGAATTATTCACTAAATATCCCAGGCAAGTGCACAGCTGTACTGTGATGAGTAAAGCCTTCTTTGATTCTAATTCTGGCAAATTATTTAAAACTTTCACTTCTTAACTTACCTTCTATTATTGCAGTTGACACTATGATATCCCATGGACTTTATACAGTGCTCTATGCTTTAAACTTTGCTGTACTTAAGTTACATCCAGGGAAGGCTACACATCAGAGTTTTAATGAACTTTTGTCTTTAACATTACAGAAGTGAACTCTGAATTTACAAGTTAAAATCAACTAGAGCAAACGCAGTGACACAGGCACACAGAGTTTGTTCCAACTTCCGCCACATACTGTATTGAAAAGGAATGTTACGGATAAATTAGCAACCCCCACCCTGATTGTCCTTGGACAGCTGATAGAAACAGTGACCAAAAAAAGTGACTTCTGCCAAGCTTTGTGGATTGGAAGGGACAGTTATTTGGAACGCAAGTTGGCCTGAGTGTAACAGAAACACAGAATGACAGACAAAAAAAGAATGCAGAATACTGCTTGGGGGAAATGAACTATGCTTTCATAGTAGCTTTGTGAAAATTTACATCTGTCCTACAGTGATATAATGTCTTCAAACCTGGCAGTAATGTGAGGGGGTGTGTATGTGGCAGGCAGGGAGCAAAGGAAGACAATAAATAGGTATTACCATACTTATATGCCCAAAGGAAGTACATAGGGAATTGGTGCATAGATACTTCAAGAGTGGTGTAGTCCCTAGCAGCCCTTTAAAGGCTACTAACAACATTGATAATTTATCAGGTTTAAAAGAAAAAGCCCTCCCACTTTAAAGGGACCTAATGGAAATGGCCAAATGTACTGAAAAGAAGGGATAGATCACTTCAAGTCTTCCACTCATGCCTTCTCTACAGCAGCAAAATTTCTTGGATCGCACTTTAGTTTCTAAACGAAGCATTGATATTCTTTAAAATAAGGAAAAGATACCCAAGTATATAGTCCAAATGTGAGAAAAATGAAAAGAAGAACAGTGTTGTGTGGTATCAGAATTCCAATCCCATTTCCCTATAGCCAGGTGACCCTGCAGTGGGCATTAGGGGGTTACTTTGTTCAGGACAGATCTGACAACAGAGGAGATGTTTCTGAGATGTTTCATAATGTTCATATTGCAACATTTGCTTACTTGCAAAGCAATAAATACGGAATTAAATAAAGGAGCTGGGGAGGGGTCGAAAAAGCAGAAAAGCAGCATATTTAGTATTTCCCATCTCTCACCTTTCTACTGTTGTTTGATTGTCTAGCTGATCTTGATTCAGTTTGTATTCAGGATTCTCAGTAACTGGTTTTGTAATACTTCCAAGGATATCGTCCCCCTGTTCTACTGCTACCCTGATATCCTCCTACAAAACAGAACAGAAACCCCGCATGCAGTAGTGGCATGTTGTTTTTCAGCAAAATTCACAAGGCATTGAATTGAAAGAAGGATTTCAATAGCATTTGAGCAAGCACAGTTTTATTAAAAGCAGTGGCTGACAACAGACAGTAAATGACAAATGTCAGCTTCTTCCATGCTTGTCATCTTAAGACCCCAGTGTAACTGAGTTGAATTTTTGTGGTAGACAGCCTTCTAGTGTCGCTTTAGGCTACAAATATCTCAAAAATTTTAGATGCACAGTTCTGAAACCACCAAATAGCTTTCATTTAATCCTTTTTGAAAGAACATTTGTTCATGCTTCAAAAGGCCATATATTTTAGTATGCATGCAAATACAATCAAATTTCCTGTTACAAACAAAACTACAAATTAAACACACTACTACTTACAAAGAAATTACTGTTTCGCGTACAATCCATTATGCATTTGTACATACATAAACTTAGTTTCAAGAAATGTCATTTTTCAATGCAAAAAGGATTTTTAACATCAGAAAAAAAAACCAAGCTCAAAAAGATATTGATGGTTCACATTATTACTGACTATTAGCATCGTCCATATTTTCCATTAATATTGCTAACTATAAATTAAAAGACAGTTTAACTAGAAGACGGCATCTACAGAAATTACATACCTTCATTTTGTCCTTCTTTTCTGTGTGTGTTGCAAGAAGGGAGCTGGTTGATTGCACATCGTTTGGTAGTTCTGTTTCAGCCAGCTCAGTCCCAAAGGACTGAAGAATCTGAGCTGTTTGCTTAACCTTTTGGGCGAAACCTTCTATAGCCTTTTGGAATAAAAAGCATTAAGGATGTTTCGTGTTCATCATACACATATGTAAAAACAAACACAAGGACACAAAATGTAACTCTCAAAACAAACCCAGACAGATTAATTACAAGACTGAAAAACGGCCAAAGTAGAATTTTGCAAGCAACAGATACCGTCACCATTAATTCCTTAATTGTATATTTTTCTTAGGCTTGTATCAGGTGTATCTTCTTCATATTTTTATAAACTGGAGTTATTTTACAACTTGAACTTTTTCTTTCTTGTAGCAAAACCAATAAACCTCAACACAATAACACACTGTAGTTCCTTTGCTCCAAGTGTTCAGAAAACCACTCCCAAGTTATTACTCATATTATTTCTCTAAGATGACTAAGTACCATTGGGAACATCTTCTCACACTGAGCAAGTCAACTTGCATCACTTGGAATCAGTTTTATAAATGACAGGGTATAAAACAGAAGGGTTCATTAAGCTGAAAAGTTAAAACAAAACCTAGGACTTACAGTGCGACGGGACAGCCATCTGTTGTGGCAGTAATCCAGGGTGCCACCAAGATCTTCTGTTAATTGTGTCTTATCAATGTAACCCTGCAGTTCTGATACTGAGCCCAGCATTATGATCTGCAGCAGGACAGAAAAAAGTGAACGTGATCAGTGGTGACAAGTCCCTTGTTAAGGATTCTAAGCCTCATCCTTCAGACACCGACAGAGAAGACGCACTTTAATATAAAAGTGAGAGATGGAACTGTTTCCTGTGGGTATAGAAAAGCAAACTTAACAGTTCTTTCAGTTGCAGATAATGTAAAAAACTGAATATGAGCATGGCTACCAAGTATATTAAAAAAAAAGCTTATGGATTATACAGCATAACTGCCAGAGTTTTTTATCTTGATAAACCATACTTGGTTATTTTCTAAAAGCAACATTCATTTCTTGTTCATTTTTCCTTGCTCTCCTGGGTCTGCAGGACAGAACAATAGTGTCTACATGGATTTGTCATGTAAGGACTGGTTCCCCAAAATAAATGAAAGATGGGGAAAAATTTTCTTAAAGACCATCTTTCCCCCTTGAAATTTACATCTGATAAGTACAATAAATTTTATATAATCAGCTCATATAGTTGGTTTTTTTTTAATATAAATGCTGTACATCTGCAAAAAAAGTACAATCTGTGGGTTCACTGGTGATATATAACAACAGGCATCCATTGTATGTTTGCTCAAGTGACAGAAACCATAGCTTTTGTCCATGGGAAATGCATCTGCTTCAAAATTCACATGCTCTGTCAAGAAAAAGCATCATGAATTAGCTACAATTGCTAGAAAATGCTCTAAGCACAGTTTTTTGCTGGGGTTTCTTTGGTCCTCACTGGCTACCTTAACTACTTTTACAGATTCCTGGTAGTAAAGTGAAAACAGAGGATTACTTACAGGTACTTTCATTTTAAGCTCATCTTTGTTGAATCTGAAAGCAATGTCCGAGAGAGCTCGATGAAAAAATCCCGTTGGGCGCAGAACGAGGACTAATTGCAGGTTTCCTGGGAAAGACGCCTGCAAAGCAAGTTTAGCCTGTTATTTTCTGTGTCTCAGCTCCAGAAAATATTTTTGAACAAGGAGAAGCCCCTGATAAACCACAAACTAACTGTATCAAAGGCCTCCCATAATGGGGTGACCAATCATATTGTTGCATGGCTGGTACAAAGAGCTTCATTCAAAAGACATTTACTTGTCTTTGGGAACAGGGATCTATTCTCTTGGAATCAATTTTTTTTCAGGGCTGGCTTGTACTGCTCTTCAGCTAAGATTACAACCTACTGAAGGAGGCTAGTGAACAAACAGCAGTGGCTTAATATTTTTTTAACAGCAAGACTTTCATGGTTACTTCATCTTCTCTTAAAAGGAAGGTGTCAAAGAAACCTCCATTATTGTGGGAAAACCTAACAACAAATTTCTAATTTGTGCATATACTACCTTGCCAGTTGCCTACACAAGTTTTTGCCACAGAGGATGAATTTCTCAGGCAGTAGCTTAGAAATAAGCTTTAATTTGGCTGACAAAAATAAAAATCAAGCATAAAAATTCTCAGTCCTCTTTTTTCTCATCAACTTCCAACTAGCAATCTGATAAATCTTTCCCAATTCTACAACAGGTAGAGGGAAAACAGAAGAGGAACCAAAAAAAAACTAAATAGCATTAAATTATTAAAAATCAACCTCTCCTGTGGCAGAGATTTGCGTATTTGGCATTTAGCCACTCTTGGAAACATTCTCCTCTATTCAGTATTTCCACTGTAGGGAGGGAGTAAAAATTCACTAAAGAAATGATCATTATAATGATCAAGTATGCAATTTTCTTCATTATACTGTTGGAAATTATTTCGCTTTTCTAGCAAACTGGTTTACCAGAGGGAGGAAAGAAATGCCAACCAAAAAATCCCCCCTGACTGAAGCAGCTGTCATGCTATGCTCTGTTCCAAGCCTACTGGAACTGTTAGTTGGAAGGTTGAAGAGTGATTTAACAAACTTTTTGAGGTTTCCAAGGGTTCCAGGTACTTAGCATTAGAAATGAAGAACTATTAAAGGGAAAAGCAGTATAACACTTTTCTGGAAAACTTCACAGATTCATTGTGGTTCCCCAGATTTTCCGTATACAGCCAAGATTACAATTTGACTAGGGACTAATTGAACTTCTCAATCTGCCTCCACTTCAGTGATGTCCAAATTTTCTAGAAAGTACAGTGGTTCAGTTCCAAAGGAGTCTGAGGGCTGGGTCTGAGTGCCCTCACTAGGTTCTTCAGCCTTGTACTAGAAAATTCACTTCAAAAGTACACAGTTCACTAAAACTAGTATAGCCTGTGAAGTTACTAACCCATAGTTATCAGAGAAAAAACTTTTGATAGAAAATTTCTGACAGTATTCAGAAGAAAAGATTATGCTTTTCTTACTGTTTTTTTCTGAATTACCACACAAAGCAAATCCACAAATTTATTTAAGAGACATTAAAACAACAGACAAAAAAATTCTTTTATTAAATCTCCTGGATATGCATTTTAGAATGACAGCTGTATTTACTTCTCTCATTCAACAGACACATCACTTTGTTTTGTGCCAGCGACAGCAGCGTTCAGACCGACTGAGCAGTTACTTTTTACCTTTAACTTCCAAAATGTGAGATTTATTCAGTGACAATGCACATATTTCAGAATAAAAATGATGAGAGGTATCTTTTAGGTAACACATTTTGAAAATAATAAGGTGCTTCCTTGTGAGACATCCACCCCACCACAAGATGTGTTGACCCACTGTCTATGGCAGCAAATATCTGCAACCCATTTAGCCTTACCTGGAGTGCTGGGAAATGCCCTGGACAGGTGCTAGATAATCTCACCAAGGCTCCCTTTCCCCATAAGAGGTTGGGCCAGATGGTCTTTTGAGGTCCCTCCCCACCCAGTCTGTGATTTTATGACATTTAGGCTATTACTGATGCAAACAGCAGTACCCAAATGCAATCTAATAGTAAATTTTTTCTGGACTGTGTATTAGTACTTATGAAATAGAGTTTAATTGAATGATGAAATTAAGTATGGTGTTCAATTCAATGAAAACAGAGAATACGCATTACAATTATTTTCTATCTCAATGTGTCAACCCAAAATGATGCTCTTGAAGTCAGTGCAGTCTTGTATCACTTGAATTCCCATTCAAAATCTGTCAGAAATTTCCCTTCTTCCTGAATAAAAGCTCAAATTCTAGATTACTTTGATTTTGTCTACAGCATAAACTTGTCTCCACTAGTCTGTCTCCATTTGGCTTTGGTTTTTTTTCTTCATAAAACCCCCACGTCTTAAAAAATTATGCCTCCTTCCCTTGTTGTGGCTAGGAGTCAAATCTGCAAATTGACTTTTGTGAAACAAGAAAGGGAAGTTGTGCTGAAGTTGTGCTACAGTAAACAATGTTGGACTTGTGCCAGCTGTTGCAGTTTATCAAAGGTTGTATCTGCACTGACAAAATACTACTATTTTTCCTAACATGTTTTTGCTAAAGCCCTGGTGACTTGCAGAGACAATACTATGATGTAAGAGATACTCTGCAGATGCCTGTGAACTTCATTGAGCAGTCAACTTCACCCTGAACACTGGAACAAAACAAAAATTCTCTGTTCCAGTCCAGCAGCATATTTGTTTGAAGCCATTGTATGCTAACCAGACAACAAACAATGACTTCTCAATAATGCTTTGCTAAATATTAAGCACAAAAAAATATTCATGTTATGTTTAGCAGTGCTATCAAATAAAGTGCCTTCAAGGACTGTTTCACTGAAGTCAATGAACCTTACTCAGACTTGTTGAAGGGTTAGTATTTTCAAAAACTGGTTTGTTTTTTTTCTCCAAAGTGTCTTTCTTTACTAGATTAATTAATGTTAACAGTTCCCCCAACATCTTGTCTCAAATATTGAATTTATCTAATTTAATGCCAACGCAAAAGAGACTAGGGGTCATGTTTTTCATATTCTCTGCAAAAATTAGGAGAGCCCAGCCCATATATTCATTCATCTCCCTTGTACTTGTTGATATTTCATGACGGTCATGGGATTAGTTTTCTATCTGCTCATCTCCTTCACTTTCTCATCCAGTCAGGCCAGTGCTAATTCCAAAGAGAAAAAGATGCAGATATGCACATTGTTATCAGCTTTAAATTAAATCAGACCATATCAGGAATTTGTATACAGCACAGCCCCAGGATCAAAGCCTTCCAATACACTGAGATCTTTGTTGCCCCACAAGTATCTTGAATCTAGAATACAGGGAAGAACTTTTTCTAGCTGGACAAAATAAGGAACAATCTTAAATTCTCCAGAAAATGAGTTAATAATTTCTCAGGAGCAGGTTAATCTGCCTGCTTTGAGGCATCTGCTTCTCAGGAATGAGAGCTTTTCACTGCATGCCCAGGTTTCTGGAAAGGGGAAAATATATAGACTGAACCCAATTTTGTTCTGGGCAAAATGTAAAAATCAAATTACCATAGAATCACAGGATGGATTGGACTGGAAAGGATCTTAAGATCACCTATTTCTAGCCCCCCTCCCAGGGCAGGACCACCTTTCACTAGACCAGGCTGCTCAGGTCCTCATCCAGCCTCGCCTTGAACACTTCCAGGGTTGAGGCATCCACAACTTCTCTGGGCAACCTGTTCCAGTGCCTCACTACCCTTACAGTAAAGAATTTCTTCCTAACATGTAATTTAAGTCTCTCCTCATTCAGTTTAAAACAAGTCCCCTTATCCTATTTCTATCTGACTGTGCAAAGTCACTGTCCCTCTATTTTATAAGCTCCCTTTAAACAGCAAAAGGCTGCAATGAGATCTGGCCCAGAGCCTTCTCTTCTGAACAACCTCAGTTCTCTCAGCCTGTTCTCACAGGAGAGGTGCTCCAGACCTCTGATCACCTTTGTGGCCTCCCCTGGACCACATGTTAGTTGCATATAATCCTAACTATCATTTTTCTGCACAGAAATTACTGACAGAGAGGCTGAAGTTAAGCCAGCTTGCAGAAATACCATAACCATGTGAGCCATCAAAGAGCTAATGTTTGACTCAGATTTAGTAGTTCTGACTCAAAATATTTGGAACAACACTAATTTTCAATTTATGAACAGCTTCAAAATACCCACATTACCAAATTCTGTGATGGTGTTTTCCTTTCTGCACTTACTAGTATGACATAAGCCACAGAGCACTTCTTTCCAAAATACTTCTGTATATAAAGGGCCTAGTAAGTACTTCCTCACCTATTTTTTTAAAGATTATTTACTCTTGGCTAGAATGAACAAGTGTGTTACACATAATTATTGTCATGAAAGAATCTTGAATTAAATCAGTTCATAAAAAGAACAGCTTGAAATTTAGTTTTAAAAACACAGAACTGTTTTGCATTAGATCTATGTCTAATGCTTGTGACATTAAGATCCTGCTTTCTGAGTTTGTGACTCACTTCTCTGTTTTTACATATTAAACAAATACATAAAATAAAGAAAAATTACTAACTGCACAAGGATAACTGCAAAAGTGCCTGCATGTGCAGTAGTCTGAAAATATCCAAAGCAATCAGACAAAACCCTACTGATCCTAAAATAAACCTACTCATTTATCGTTTACTGCACTCACTCATAACAAAAACCACAAAATTAATACAAATACTGTTCCAGCTTATTCAGACTGCCAAGTTCTTGCCTTAAATCCAAGCAAAATGAGAAACATGACTGGAGCTGAAAGAAGAGCAGTATTTTCAAACTTAAACCATACAAAATGTGAAGTGTCATTATACTGTTCAGGACATGATGCAAAGAGCTAACTGGAAACTGAGCTAATGGGAAATACCTATCCCATATAAATATAAATTAGTGCCTTTCATTGGGCATCACTTACAAAACATATATTTTCTACATCAAGAACTCACTATGAAACTCAACATCTCTACAAACAAGGCCAAAGAACTTAAAGTTGAATTACTGCAATTCAGCGTTCCTCACATTGGATATAAAAATGGGACTGCCTGACTCCTGCAAGGTTTGGGCTGGTATTACAAAATCAAAGAATCAATTAGGTTAGAAAAGACCTCCACAATTATCAAGTCCAACCTAAGCACTTTGGTGTGCTGGGTCCATTGGCTTCTAGTTTCATCCTGCCAGCCAGCAGTCTTGGCCCTGATCTTCAAAGAAATTAATGTGCTAAGCCGCTGTTACAGTGAAGACTGCATTTTGATTTATGAACAGCTAAGAAAAGCAGTGTTCTGGACAAGGCAGTCCAAAGCAGAAGGCATGAAATCTGCATGCAGTGCATCCTTAGTTAGTGGGGGCAAATCACAAAGCAGACTTCTTCTCCAGGGGGCTGAATAAAATCCATCTCTTGTAACATTTAAAAAGGGCTGAAAATTTTTTAACTGGATAAAAATTCCAAACAACCTCCATCCTAACTGCTTACCCAGTACCAGGTATATTATTCCCTACTCACCAGGGAAGTTTATTTTCCTTGGACCTTCAATATGAGGTTGATGAATGGCTATGGTAAAACTTAAAATGATGTTGAGTGCAGTTTTTTGTTTGTCTAAAAGAGTAAGCCCACACTTTCCCTCTAGATAGAGGAAGACAATGATGACAGCACAACAAGAGACTAATACAATGTAATGACACAGAATTCATTTCTTAA
Organism: Polioptila caerulea; assembly: GCA_013397295.1. Taxonomy (NCBI): domain Eukaryota; kingdom Metazoa; phylum Chordata; class Aves; order Passeriformes; family Certhiidae; genus Polioptila; species Polioptila caerulea. The sequence goes on along the minus strand of VYXF01006533.1, from coordinate 398,301 downwards.
AGAAAATACACAAACTGTGAAGAGAGCAGTGTGAAATCCTAAAACACATTAATCAGTAAAAAGCCTTGCTCCTACAGCTGTGGATTGAATATTGCTTGTTTGGGTACGATAATATTAGGAGAGAAAAGAAAAAAAAAAAGAGGAAAACAAAGAGTAATTTTTGACTGCATGGAAAGGGCAAATGGACGAATTTGTCTGGCATTTGTCATTCACCCAGCTTCAGCTGGGACAATACAGAGCTGCTTTACCAGGCAACATGACTGGTCTTCCTTGCACACTTATCCTTGAGACTGCACAATTGCTCAGCCCCAGGAGCTAAAAGGTTCAGCAAGGTCTTGCATGTCTCTTTATACTCTGAATACTGTGTTTAAGTGAAAACAGGACATTCTAATACAAATTTTGAAGAATCCCTGCAAGTGACAGGGCAAAAGTTTGAAAAAAAATTGTATCCTCAAACAACAATGTAATACAAGTGAACACTTTGCAACAACTAACTTCAGTGTTTTTCTTGTAAGAACTTTCAAATTCTACTGTCTCTCCAACAACGTGACAATTTGCCATCAAGACTTCACACTTGACATGAAACTTGGCTGTTGGAATCTCTACCAGAACTTCACCTCTCAGCCAGACTATCCCAGAAGACCAGATTCTTCCTAGGCTAATAACTTCACTTCAGCTAAATCAGGTGAAAAATAAAAGGATAATGTTTTTTGCAGCATCTCTTAAGCCACAGAGTCTTGTGCTTGGTAACAACACCCTGGACCACCTGCCACTGCAACTTCATCAAGTAGAATAAAACAGCAGCAAAGTCTGCATGCCTGGGCATGTTCTTGCCACAATCTCTGTCACATCCCAGGAAAAGAAGGGCCATGTTTCAGCCCAGGCCTCTGGCTTTGCTCTCAGTCCCCCCACGCTGCATGTGCTGCAGCAGCAGTCATCCTGCAAGAAGTGCAGTCACTGACCTTCCACTATGTCTGCAAAAATAGGTTAACCTCATCTCCAGAGTCTTGACTACAACAACCTTTAAGTATCAGCACGAAATACAGATTCAGCTCATCATCGCTCCTTTTCTGCCCTAGGAAGAAAAAAGTACCCAACAACAAAGAGGACAAAATGAAGCTTAGAAATTTTTAATAATATATTTCCCACAATAATTTCAGCCTGAAATAAAATATTTTGTTAGTTTTGTTTCAAAACTAACCCACTAGTACAAACCAAAAGTGTATGAAGAGTCTTGAAAAATAACAAGAAATAATAATAACAAATACATGCTAGCATGAATTTCTGTTTAACAGATGCTCAGTGCTTACAAATACATATCCTACATTTGCCAGGGTATTAGTGATGGGCAGATGCTCCAGCCAGGATATTCCTGTCAGGCAGTGCTCTAGCCACAGCACCCTGTGCTGGCATTTCTGATTTCACAAATCAAGAGGGTCAACTCCCTCAGGATGATTAGAGAAAAAACAGGAAAGATGGCAGAAATGACAACAAACAAACTGAAAGCCAAAACTCTCTTCTGAAATAACATGAGACTCCTATCCTTACACACAGCAACCCCCCACAGCAATAAAAAAAAACCAGAACAAAACAAAAAAAAACCAACAAAAAAACCCACGGAACAGGGGCTTTTTACAAGGGCAGGGGGTAACAAGACAAGGGGGAATGGCTTCAAATTGAAAGGAGATATTGGGATATTAGATGGGATATTGGGAAGAAATTCTTTATTGTGGGGATGGCAAGGCACTAGGAACAGGTTACTCAGAGAAGCTGAGTAATGTAATTTCCAGTAATCCCTGGAAATGTTTAAGGCCAGGCTTGGATGAGGTTTAGAGCCACCTTATCTAGTGGAAGGTGTCCCTGCCCATGGCAGGGGGGTTGGAACTAGATACTGCCAGAGCTATCAGGCTTTCAGTCATCAAGTACAGTCTGGATAGCCCAAATAACACTCAGATGCTTCATTAACGACCAAAAGATAATTCTGTTAGGAAAACCAAACAAGTGGAAGTCTCCAGTTACCCTTGAGCCAATCAAAAGTAATCTTTGTCAATCAATAAGACCTCACTAATTTGGAATGATATACACATCTTGTATAATTGGCTTTGTTTTTTTGTTAAATGACAGGCAGCTGAAATGCATTAAATTTCATTGATGTCAAATAGTATAACAAAGATATGATGGACAAGAGCAAACAATTTTTCCCTACATCTTCTTTTGGAATAGGAACACAAAATTTTCAAGTGTTCAGGGCTGATGTGACTATTGCTGAAGCCCAGCAGGAGGACTGCTATAAATATATATACATGAGTACAATTTTCAAAGCCAACACTGTTGCTGTTCAACAAGAGAAACAAATTTAAAAAATCATGCTTTTAACAGATTAGACTTCAGCTAAGAAGCACAATTCTTCTTTCAGAAAAAGCTCACGTAAGAATAAGAAAAGCTGAAAAAAGCAAAATAACCCAGCAGCAGCGGTACTGCAACTGTGCAGTGCTCCTGCACTTAACACCCTTCTCTGGGCAAATCCCTTAGGAACCAGCATCATCATGACAGTGGCAGATCCCTGGTAAAGGGGAATAGTTGCTCAGTTCTCTTCACTGTGCTTCAAAGCAAAGTAACACACACTGGAGGAATGGTACCATAAATGTTATCATCATGGCTATGAGCAACTTGTCTGTAGTTGCTCCCTAACCCTTATAACCTCAATTATGCAAATAAAGCGACCATAATCTGTGCAACACTTATCTGCCCTTGAACAGAAACTACAGCACTGACTTTTGAAAGAGATTCTAAACCTCCAGATAGAGGCCTTTTTCTTCAATCATCCTAAATTATGCTGCTCTTAGTTTTCACTACTGGAATCTGCTCAATGCTGCATCTCAAAATGTCAAGATGAGCTGCAAAAGCAAATGCTGCTGATGCTTCAATGTATTTTCAATGTTTTAACATTCCTACCATAATTACTGTGTAAAAAGTTGTATTGTGGGAATATTATGTAATTTTATATTCACAAAACATCATATAGTGGAGGTAATATACTACCTTTAAAGATGTGTTACTTTAAAGTAATGTACTACCTTTAACTAATAATAAACAAAAAACATTCTTAATCAGATCAGACCACATTAAAATGACACTTACTGTTTTGATTTGACTTTTATCTTACAAGTCAAAATTTTTCGGCAATTAAAAATTAAAAGATACTGACAGCTTTGTTTTTCAACCCTTACAGGAAAGAGTATTGACACTAACAATTCAAGTAAGGATAGCAAGGGAGAAAAAAAAAGGCAACCAACCAATCAAAAAGTAAAAAATCCCAAGTAAACCAAGAGTAGAATAAGCACATGATAAACACAACTCTGTCCTTCCCTACTTATGGGAAAAAAAAAAAAAGCCTCTAATAAGTTTTTTTTTTCTGATTTTAAAAATATTAATTGAAAGGGAGACTGAGAAAGTTAAGAGCAAGAGTGTCAATTGATCAGAGAAGACACATAAGATTTTCTTGCTTACATGTAATCCTTGTTTTAAATCAAACATCACAAGAACAGTTTTTCCAAGGGAACTCCTTCCAAAAGTGGTAAACTCAATCAGCACCCTCGCTCTCATTTCTTTGTAAAAGGGAAGCTCTCTTGAACAGTGAAAAGTGGACCCAAACTCTATGGGCACCCATGGGGTGTCCATGCAAATATCAGCTCCCACCTGGGAGAGCTGCATGCTCACTCATTCACATACACACCCCCTCTGTCCAAGTGCACACTCAGGAAGATGTCCTGAGCTGCAGACTGCATCAAAAGCACATCACAGACACATGATGCTCTGTCTGGGGTACAAAGGACCTCCTGGGTACCTTCTGTGTCATCTATTAGCTGACATACTGTTGAAGAGAAAAAACATGTTTTTGCACATGCAAGAGGAAGATTCAGCACAGAAAAGTCCTTCTAAGGAGTCATTTAAAAGCATACTCACTGCTATCCTCAGTATGGAAGCTTTCACGGAGGTCCATTTGTCCTGTCTGCGATCTATGACAAGAATAAATCCAATTCCAGCATCTCGTAAACTAAGTTTGGAGGAGGAAAGAAGAAAACAGGAAAGTTTGGTTAAAAATACAAATATAACTCCTGGATCCCTCACACAGAAAAGCAGCTAAAAAAGAAGAAAGAAAAAAAAAAGTAGCTCAACCTTTTTTTTGCAGGATTTTCTTCATATAAATATCTTAAATAAAGATACACTATACACCATTGCAAAGATTCAGCAGTCCCACAGCATTTCACAGAGGTTCAAAATGTAGCCAAATAATGAATTTTTCTTTTTCACAAAAGATAGTATTTACATTTCTTGCACAGGGATTATTTCAAAAGAAAATAAGACTGATTGACTCTCCTCTGCTTGGTGCTGATATAATCCCTTCTTCATGATGTTGCCAGTATAATTTCTGGATCAAAATAAAGTTGTTTTCCTTTTGCATCTGCTTTTAACCTTCTGTTTGAATTGTCTTCCTGTTCACTGATACTTAAAACTCCTTAAAAACACAGATCCTTCTGATCATTCCGTGATACTGCTCCACGCATCTGAAATTCTCATATGCCTGCAGGTTGTAAACTTCTTCTGAGGTGCATTTCCACATTCACTGAAACAAAAAAACCTAACGGCGTCTAAACTCTTCAAACCATAGGAGAGAACCACAAGCTCAGAGGCACTTCTCTGGAATGGAAACATCTGTGAGAGAGATTCTGCTCAAATCCTGGCGTATGGGTGACCTTTCTCTTTTGCCTGTGCTCAGCTGCATGTGCTACCGAGCCCTGACCAAGGGAAATGCTCCTGTTTTGTAATTCCCCATCTAAGCCAATTGTGCAATGCCAGCAGCAGCCCCTGCCAGCCAATCGCAATCAAAATGGAAACAGCAGGCAAATGCAAGGCAGGCAGGCTCAGATTTATTGTTTTCTCATACATTTGCTCCTTTTTCAGTGTATGTGCCATATTTTCACTTCTGATAAATCATTGCAAGGCCCGCTGTGGCATTGTGTGACCTTTAGAAGTATTGTACATCAATTTGTTATGGTAATACCTTAAAAGAAAAAATAAAAATCAACACAACAGAATGTCAGGATTCTATATTCAAGATTGCTGAATCATGGAAACACCAGCTTTTCTTTATAAGATTATGTCAGTAGCATAATGATAAGAGGATATTTAGGAGGATGAAGAACACAGGTACCCAGATGTGTTATCTTAAGCTACTCTTCAAAATTACATATTTAAAAGAATACACAGTTTAGTTCTTCTCTTTTACGAAATGCAGTATCTCTCAAATTTACAGACATACTATTTAGTGGAAAATATGAATAATCATTAGAAATGCAAAGGAACCCTTGCTTTCTTTCAGAAGAAGCTAAGCAGTCCTTTTAGCACAGCAGGATACTAGCAGTGATCCTCACTGCCCACATTCAGTGCATGTTACTTAACTCTTGCCTCTGGGTTAGGACAACACTGATAAACAACATCTGAGCACTTGCCTTGTAAGCCTGACAACCCTTGCAGACAAACAGGGCTTTATATTAGCAATATGTTTTCCTACAGTAAATTTCCATGATTTACTAAAGTTTCCCCTCTTCTTTTTCTTTATTTAAAGGGCAAGAGGCGGAGAGAGATCCAGACTGATTTTAGCCTCTTCCTATTCCCTGCTTAAAGTTCTCACAATTTTAACCTTCAGCTACTGAACAAAATAAAATTATAAGAGTAAACATGTGCCACAATAATCAGATGGCAAAACAAACTCCTTGGGTACACAGCCTTAATGTGGATGAATGGAGTCAAAAACATGCTACAGCTGTCCCGACAGGAATCAGTGTGAATTTTGGAGTGTATTAAGACTTGTAAAAAGCTATTTTCCCTGCTCAGCAGAAGTTCTCAGGAGCCCTGAAATCCCTCTCCATACTTCTTCAGAGGAAGCATAATCTCAGAGTACCGAAATGCAACATCTGTATAATTTTTCAAGAAACTACTGATATTTTAGTGCAATATGAATAAAATTAAAGCCTCTGAAAGAGCACCAATAGGATTTCTCTCTAGGAGCACAAGGAAATAGAGGCTCAGCTGGAATCCAAGAAATTATCTGCATACGCATATCTCCCATTCCACACAGTTAATCATCTGCCTCAACACCTGACAATAAGCAGACCATAATATCATTATCCTAAAAAAATAAAAAGATGAGGCTTACTTAAGTGGAAGAATTAACAAAGAAAAGCACATCTCTAAGACAGCCCAAAAGATGTCTTCAGCCAACCTTCTTTTTCCACTGGATCGAATAGAAGGATCAAATATGTTGTTGTGTGCTTGCATGAATCAGCAAGCTCAGACATAAAAGCCAGGATTCCCCACTGCTGCCTAGAAGAGACCCGGTGGCAAAGCCTTGAGCATCTGCCTTCAAACTGTTAACACTCCATTAATATAGACTGGTGGGGAAAAAAAAAAAATTAAATGCCCTGTTCCAAATCAATCACGGTGGGAAAGGTATTTGTTATCTTGACAACAGTGCCTTGTTGCAAAGGCCTGGCTCTGGAGTCTGGGATCCAGCTCCAGCAAGTCACAGGCAGGAAGCAACAAACCAAACTAAGACATTGTGTACAACAAAGTTGAGAACATTACAGAGAACAAAGTCATTTATTCAAGAAAAGTAAATATTGAAAACAGGTCTGTTTGCCAATGTACCCTTGCTCTACTGACCTCTCTTTGCTGCCAGACACGCATCTGCACATGGGGTTGCAAGACATCCTGCAATACCCTCCTCTCTCCTAGGGCATAGGATGAACAGTGCTTTGGAGACAAGCACATACTCAATTTTCCTTTGGCTCCTGATTGAACTGTGAGTGCCAGGTGTCCCTCTTTCCCTCAGCCATATTTATCACATTTTATCCTGATACTGGCTTTTCCCTACCCTCCATGTACTTGAGAGGAATGCACTTGGTTTTGTCTCGGTGTCTCAGCAGAAGCATGCTCTGATTGGCACAGCTCATCAAAAGCTCATCAAGCTTTTTTCCCTGCCTTGTCCAGCTGCACTGTACTCGTCACCTTAGCTCACATCTTCTCATGACTCTGCATCACTCTCCAATAAAGTTGTCTCCACCACTGACATTTTCCTCTCCCATTTGTCACTCCTTGTTCCAAGAACCATTCTTGTTCAAGACAGTTAATCATTTTTTTTTTTTTCTTTTCTTTTTTTTTCAATTTTAGACTGTCAGGATGAATGACATCAGTTCTCACCCCTTCCTGAAAATCACTGTCCCTTCATCCTCCAACCGTGTGGTTGTCCCACTCCATCTCCCAGTATCTTCCCTTGGGTGGACACTTCCCTCAGCCGTGGTCCTGCCTGTGGAGCCCAGCAGCTTGTCTGCACTGCCTGCTGGTCAAGAGGTGGCACTCACATCCCATGCCATAGCCTTCCTGCTCTCAGCCCTGGTAGCAGACCTGGCTCTAGAGCAGCTCATCCTGAAACCACAGAGAAGCTTCTGCTCAGGCCCGGGATGAAGCAGGACATTTTGGGCAACAGGCTGGAGTAGTTACTTAACATCAGTGACCTCGAATTCAGGCAGATTTTTCTCAAGGTACTTTCTTGACACAAAAGCCATCATTGTTGTGAGTGTCAAGTCTGAGTCCTTGGACAAAGGAAGCAGACACTTGAGCTTCTCAAACAATTGTTTCAATGTTTGAAGAGCATGGTGCATTTGTTCCCTGGCATCTTAAGGACCACTCAGCTATTTTGGCTGAACTTTACACCATAAAATCAGGTGGCACCTCATAAATGGAAAGAAAATTTGGCAGAGTTGTAAACTACTAGAAAGCAACCTTTATAGTGAGAAATACTAGAAAACCTTAGCGGAAGCACCTGTCTATTCAGGCTTCTTAACATTTCCCACATGACTTTTGTTGTCTTTAATGTATTAACTTGTATCCGGTGTACTTTCTGAAACATAATTTATATAAGCTTTTAATTCAAATTTAGTATTTCCTTCCTTTGTTTCTCTCCTAATACATACACAAGAAACCCCCCTTGACCAAAAGAAAAAACTCAAAACAGCATGGGATAAGCACTGTTCTTCTGTTTATTCACCAGAACAAAGAACAGAACATTTTTAGAAAGGCAGGGAACCATTCCTGCTTCTGCAGGAAATGTGTCCAGCAAACTCACAAAGGCCAGATCAGAAAGGTAGAAAGTGGAGGAAGAGGAGCAGGGCCACAGAGGACAGGAGAAAACGCAACAGAGGGCAGACTTTCTGCTCAGGCTCCTCCCTCTGTCTTGGGGAGCCAGTGTAGAACCATTCGGAGGAGGTGACAGTGAGGTTGAAATACCTGCCCAACAAGCAGCCAGTTTTCCATGTAGATGGTAGAGCAGGAACTGAATTTTCCACTTAGTGACTTCTCAGCTTTAGGTTATGGGGACATCTCTTTGTCTTGTTAGCAAGACCTATTAGCTCATGCACTTGGGGAAAGGGTGGGAGAGCTTATAGTACATAGGACTGTGGAAAGAAACTTCTCTCTGGGGTATGTGGAAGCAATTACATAAACATCCTCTGAAAGATCCTTGCATTTCTCCAAGGTATGGGTGGTGACAACTGCTACAAAAATAGTTTCCTATTGCTTCTACACTGCTGTGTGAAAGTTAGTACGTATTGATCTCTTCTACAAATGAAACAAAGGAAATCTTTGGTTCATCCCAGAGACTTGAAAGTATCAAACCCTTGCATGTTTGAAATTCTGTACAGCATTTTAGATTACATAAAACTGAAACACTTATTTAAAGCTGAATTTCAGTTTTAGAGCTTTATTATTAAACAGCTGGCCTATATTGCAGTCAGGACTGTACCCTACCTCAACCACCTCAGCATACAAATGGACTAGAAATTCTTGCTCTCAAGGGCTAAACAGCTATTTCCATAGTAGGACTTCAATAACATCCACAAAGAATTACTGCACTGAACAGAACACCAAGGCAGTGTCTGCAGCAATCTGTATCATAAGCAGAACCCTGGCACCACCCTATCTCAAAGTTTCCTCACCCTGAGCACAGTGACATGTACATACAGCTTCAAAATATGTGAGGTCTGAGGCACCTCACAAATCCTGATCTTTTTTGGCATACAACTGTAAACCTATGTAAGAGAGACTTGGAATTGGCTCCCCCACTCATCATTGGTCACTTAGCTTAGGAACAGGCCATTGGAAATCAGACAATGAGCAAGGTTGCTGCTTCCCAAGAGAAACATTGCATTCTACATTTGCAGAGACAAGACACTTCAACTGACTGAACCTGAACCACCTCACAGACTACTTCTCCATCCCTCCTGTTGCTGCTACGAATGATTTCTTGGGGGGTGAAGGGGAGACAAGAATTCTTTCTTAATCATCAGTGTTTCACGCATTAAAAAAATGAAACCATGAATGCCCCAGCAATTAATGGCAGCAGAGAAGAGCCAGCTCCTTTGTGGCCTTTATAAGACCTAGAAGGTGGTCAAATAATATAGTGAAGGATGTGATACTAGTGGCATTAACAAATAAAGATAAAATTCTCCAGTACAGCAACTAGGAAAGGGAAAAAATAATCAGCTAAGCCCTGTGGTGACGTTTCACAATTTCACGTTACCAGTTTTATGTGGGTTTGCCAGCAAGGAAAAGGCCAGCAGCAATTCACCTGGCTTAGCCTTGCTGCACATCTCCTCTCCTCTTGTCCTTATGTAGGGTAACCCAGCCTACTTTAATTTGATCATTAGCTATGTCCTAGAGGATGCAGTGTTTCTTAGAGAAGAAGAATTAAATGGGTTATGAACCTGACAAAAAAAAAAAAAAAAAAAAAAAAAAAAAAGAAAAATAAATGAAAACCTTATAAAAAAT
>VYXF01006533.1:369118-388351 GCA_013397295.1 Polioptila caerulea | reverse complement strand
TAAAAAAACAAAAAAAAAAAAAAAAAAAAAAGGAAAATTCAGCTGTAACGTTATACAAAATGTAGTACCCAGCCACTAAACAGTAATTAGACCTAGAGCAGTTTTATTTTCTTACAATTCTTGATTACTTGTTATTGTAAAGTTTGCTTTGTTTCAGAACTGGACAATACATCCACTTCATTCATCCATCTGCTGGGTATTTTTAAAAAAAGACACAAAAAAAATATAATATTTGGCATTTACCCCTAATTTTAAAATGTTTAAAAGCTGCTTAATAATTTCAAAATGTCTTAAAATTTTGTCTTTATATATTTTTATCTTATGACAGCTTTTTTCTCACAATCCAAAGTAGAACTAAAAGGACTGAACATTTGAAGCCACCAACTTTAAGGAAAAGAATGCAGACTTGTGCTTTCTTGAGTAAGTGATGAAAATCATTAGATTTTCACTCCACAAAGCTCCAGTTTGAAAGCCTCAGATACTGCAGGCTTTTATAGCCCAAAGTACCCAGCCTCACTACAGAAGGCTCCTGATTAAAACAATTTAGAGATAGCAGGAACTGAAAAAGAACTATAAACAAGACATATGAGCTCTTGCATTGAACTTCCTCGTTTCAATTGTAGGTTTTAACACTGTATCTAAGCTGAAAACTGCTTTGTAATGCTGCTGCTAGTTCAGATCTTACTTAATGAGTTTCTAAAAACCTGCACTGAAATTTGTACTTAAAAGCATTTAACTGAAGAAGAGCCTGTCAAAAAAAGAAGTTGTAATTCTTTAGAATGTGTTACAAATGTTATATTTTATAAAGTTACATAATGTTGTAAATTATAGTCTGAACTTGCAATTTATCATTTTTGATACTCATGAAATATATCATATGTAAAAATAAAGTAAATTCACCCCTAAGACAAGTTGGAAGCATTCTGAAAGCTGGACAGTAACACCTTCCCATTAACTACACTAGCTCTAAATTAGCAAACTTTAGAACTATATTTTCTATGTTTACAACAGAAAATTTGAGGCTTGCATTGTAATTGAGATGTCAGTTGCAAAGAAACCATCTGCCAAGAAAACAAATAGAATGAAAACGTATTCCAAAAGATGGCTGCATACACAAGTGCATGCTGCTGTCATGGCATTCAGTCACTTAGACAGAAAATAGCAGTTTGGTGCCAAGTTCTGCAGCAGATGTAGATGTGTGACTAACTGAGGTCGAGTATTCTGAACAAATCTGAGGACAGAATTGTCCCTAACAAAGGCAACATTTATGAACACCCAGATTAAGCTCTTTGGATACCTAGCAGAGCCCCTAAAGGAAATTGGCATGACATTTTGGCTCCCACTCAAACAGCAGGCCTGGCATCTTGTGGTGGTGATACTCATTTGTGACATCTCAGTTCAGACTCCTACAAGAATCACTTTGAGCTGAGGTGTGTAATTAGTCTATCAGTAATCAGTTCTTATTCCAGCAATATTCGTGAGAAAAACCAGAACTACAGGTGCACTCTATGGTACATGGCATTGCATATAGGGCAAAAATAGGAACCAATGATTAACAACTTCATACGTTAATTCTATCATTTCAGACAGAATTAATATAGTTTTGGTTTTAGTTTTTGTAACCTCTATCTCTTCAGCTGAAAACGCTGAAGAAGTCAGCTAGTGCAGAAGTGCTGGAAGGACATGTCTGTCTCTTCTATCTCATTGAAAAATCCTCCAAAGCAGACCCAAGGAACAGGCTCACCTCAAGCTTCCTGAGGTGCTGAATTTAAAGCTGGTGCCTGGTGGTGTCAAAGTCGCTGAACTGCACCTATGTCATGAGTCAGGGAAAAAGCTTTCCATCTACTCCTTACTGTGTTTAACCAGTGAGCAGCCTGTGCAGTGCTTCAACACGAGAGAAAGCTCTTGATGTAGAAAAATTTGTTCTGTTTGATTGCTGAGCCCTGTCATAGTCAACTCAATGAACTGCAGAAGGCAAAACCTACCCAGCTCAAACTAAGGCTAGCCAGGCTCATGAAGAAATATAGGAAAGAGAAGGAATTCCAGCAGAAGAAATTTAAAATAAGACAGCCAGAAGTGCTGTTATACAAGGGCAGCCTCTAGTGGTCTGTCCAAAATCACTGAATGCCAAGTAAAAATTATTATCTTTTAAGCTCTTGACACTAGTAGCTGCATTTCACCCAACACAGTTGATGCTGTGACACTCCATAGCAGTAGCACAACCTGCAAGCAAGGAGGCACAATTTCTTACTGATGCTTATGCTTCAAATCTGATTTAAAAAATAAAAACCTTTTCCCCTCCCTCCACCCACCAAAAAACCCCCCATGCATACTATTCTACAATCTAATTAATTCTCTACTGAAATTCTGTGAATAGATGTATTTTTAAATGCACATTAAAAAACCCAAAGCATTTACACCGTCTCTTTATTTTGGTTTTGATAGTTACTTCCCTTCATAGAAACAAATGAAGCTGTGCAGGAAATTAAGAAAATCTGAGCTTCTGTGTTGGAGTTGAACCTGTTAAAGCTTCATCATTAGACAATGTATATTAGATAAGAAATTTGATGCATTTCCCTGCCTCAGCTATGCACTTTTTCTTCTTATTTCTCCACATTCCAGCTAACTCTTCCTAAATCTTATTCAGAATACCACTGATGAAAACCTTCTCTCTTTCCTTTCCTATTATGCTCACTTTTGATCTCAGCTGTTATTAGTTCATGCCCCAGGCATGTCTAAAAACACATTGTATTGCAATTTTCTCAGGACTGGGGAACCATCAGATAACCAAAATTGCATTTCAGGATCTTTCAGCAAGTGGGCAGAGAAGAATTTGGATGAATGTTGGGTTGTGAGGCAGCATACATAAAATCCATCATTGGCAAGTGGTTAAAATTTGCTCATGAAGCAGAGGAGATGAGCAGAATCATACAGCCTAGTGGAGTGACACCATGAAAATAAATGCCTTTTGCCACCTTATAAGCATAAGCAAGAATATTTACACATTATTTTGTGTTGGTGACAGGAGATCTTAAAACCCAGATAAACAGGAGAAAAAATAATGAGAGCAGCTTCAAAGAGCTTGTCTAAGGGGTTAGTAACAATTCAAAACTTTGGAAGTCTCATCTAAAACTTCACAATGACTGTGAGCCAGATAACCACAAGTGGTTATGTGCAGCCCTATGCCTGATCTGAAAATTCCTCAGTCACCACAGGACTGTGACAACAGCAGCTCACAGGGCCATGATGGCAACAGCTCACTGCACTACCAGCAGACCAAGAACTTGCAGGGAAGAAGATGGGACACTATCAGAGACATCCTGGCAACAAGGCAAATGCCAACTTGCTGACAAACAGGAGAGCTGCCCTCCAGCCTGGGTCCCAAAAGCAACCAGAAGTCTTCATCCTGCACAGAACTAGGTCTCTTGAAATTGTGAGATACAAATCCCAATATATTTACATGAGGGAATTCTGTCTCAAGCACTGCTTGTGTTCCTCAGCCAAATGGACAGCACTGGTACACACCTCATTTATTTAAAAATATTTGTGCCAATTTATATAACATTCAAGTCATACTTCTTTTATCTCCCCACTCAGATTCAGAGATATGGGCATCAGTATCTTCCCTGATTGGTCCCTTTATCTGCTCTTTATCTCCTGTGCTCCTTTAGGTCCTCAAATCAGCCTCTCTTCCACTTTCAGCAATTCCTCCTTAACCATGACTGACTGGAAGACAGTAATGCTGGCTATATTCTATCATATATGCTGACCTTCTTTCTGCTCCAAAAAGCTTATGCTGTTGGGGGAAAAGCAGAGGGAATGTAGCCAGGGTTAAAAACAACAACTACAGTGTCCAGGCATCATCATCTGCCTGGGTCTGGGCATCTGCTTGTAGCACATGCACTAACTGCCTTCCCATGGCACTCATCAGCCTTTTTTATGGTAATTTCATAGATACACAGAATTACTTGGGTTGAAAGGGACCTTAAAGATCATCTAGCTCTGACTTCCTAGAACTTCACAAGCTTTATCCCACCAAGGAACTAAAGTCAGAGCAACCTTAATGCATTTTTGCAGTTAAAGAAAAATTAATCTGACAAGTCATTGCTTAACAGGTCCTCTTTCAGTGAGTGAAATTAAGTAAAGTAAGAGTTTTTAAGGAAGAATTATGATTTTCTAAGTGGAAAACACAGTGTGCTTTCTTCAGCAGGTCATGTAGAGCTGCTTTTAGCAGGATTGTTTGAAGAAAAACAACAATTTTGAGGACTCATTTAGACTTAACTACAGATGGCTGAAGTAGGTCATGTCATCCTGGAGGGACAATTAAGGATAAATAGGTCAATAAAGGCAAAAGGGCTCCATGTTGGTTTAAGCTGAAGTAAATTGAGCAAGAGAAAGTCTGTGTGACCCTCATTTTAGATCTATTAAGTCCAGCTCCATAAAAACATTTTTACACGTATTCAGAACTGCAATACTGGATTTATACATATTTCCAGGACACAACAACCACTAATGCTGCTGCACAAAGTATTGGAACAGCCTTACAGGGAATGCTGCACACTTTATTTTAGAACTGTGCCATTACACTTAAATAGGATGTTAAATTCTCTCAATTTAATACTGGAGTAGTAAAAAACCCTGTGTCGCAGTCCAGAATTTTGTTAAATAACTTTCACTATTTTACAATGCCTAATTTGTCTTATTAGTAGACTAAATTTACCATTGGACAGTGCATGTCATACATACAATCCAAATCCTCTAAATCCTAAAGGTGTAAATGGGATTTAAAGACTGGAAAGGCTTTACCTGTACAGGGCTGGGCTTTAAAACAAGTTTAAGGCACTTATAAGGGTGGACATTGAAACAAGTGTAAATATTTCTAAACTCAGTAAAAATTCAGACTCTAAGTAACAATTTGGGCTTTGACCTTAATCTTGTGAGGGCGTGTATCTGACACAAAAGCTTTGGACTACCACTTAAATTTAAGATACAATGCTCTCACTTCAAACCTAAGACCTTACATTCCCTGTCTGCTCACAGCAACATATGGTATTTACAACTGTTTGGCAGCTGTGCTCTGAGAAAGGAAGGGCACACACAGTGTGACAGATTTTGCTAGAAGTCCTGGGATATTCTCACTGACAAATTTGAGGAGCTGCCAAGATGACAGCAGGGTACAGGTTCCATATCTTCAGCCTGGATTGTAATCCAACAAAGAGGAGAGCAGGGAAATTAAGCACAGCTGACAGAAATAAACTCTGAACCTTCAAAGCTGTTGCTCAGCACGTCAGTATGAACTGTCAGGGCAACTGGTTTTTGGCACTTCTTTTCCATTACATGGTGATATTCATCCCTGGCACTCTTAGCTGGTGGTGGGCTACCCATTCAGTTTGTAAATAAATGAGCAAACACAGGCAGGTTTCCTCTGACAGTGGCTTTTTGCAAGGTCTGCTGGACGCTGACAGACTTACGGGCTCAAAACTCAACATCACCCCAACACTGCTGCCTCTGCTTTCAGAGCACCGTGGTGGATCTATGCCAAGGAGACTGGCCAGGCCCTGCTGTGTGAGCCCTGAGCTGTCCCGTGTCCCTGGCACCGAGGTTTGCTTGCTCCAGCAACACCCAAGCCATGCTGCTGTGTGTGCTTCTGGTCCCTACCTAAACCCACCTCACCGTGCTTTGCTGTGCCCACACAGATCTGAACCCACTGAAGGCTTAGCATACACAATTCTCTTTCAGTTTTCCAGTGTTAACCCAAACAATGGGAAGCTGGTAGAGTAAACAAGGAGACATCTACCAGAAGCTCAGCAAACCCAAACTACCAAGCTTTTGAACTGCTGGACATCAACGCTTTCGGAGGTCATCTCGTTCTGTTCCATGACTTGGACAGGATGGCTCGCTAGTTTCCTACACCAGAGAGTACCACAAACAACAGGATTTTTAAGAAGGCTACATGGTGTTCAAGCATTTGTAAACCTTCAGGAATCTCAAAGAAGGGGACGCTCTTCCAGCCAGGAAACTGGCGGACACCTTTCAAAACAGGAAACTGCTGAACATGCCAAGTTAACCTGAGTTGTGCTCAAGATCATGCAGTAGGACAGAACGGCATTACAAAGAGAAGCTGTACAAGGCTCTGGCAGAATACAAGCAAAAAATGCCCATGTATCATGCTTAATCAGCAATATGGGCCTCAAACAGGCCATCAAAAACTCTTCGGAATTTTCTAATCTACATTACTTATTTTTCCTGAATGGGATTTTGAGTTTAAGAGTGAGCTTTACACTTCTAAAATATCAGCTTTCCAATCTCTTGTGACAGCAAGAATTTTAGCTTGCTTTCTTTGTTCAAAGATGAGCCTGTGAGCAGGAAAGAAAAGCATTAAAACTATACTCTTTTGTTCTCATGAACAGCATATTGTTTTCTAATTGCAGTAGAAACTGCTAATTAACCAGAAACAAAACCATATGTTGAAAAATATTCTGTAGTTAAGTTTTTTTTAACCGCTGCAATTATCTATTAATTTCTTTGGAAGCAAGTTCTCATGCTACTAGCCATATTTGGTAAACTCATATTCCAACAATGTGCACACACTTAAGCTAATAAGATACAGTTCAAGAAACAGCTGTGATGAAGAGAAATTAAATATGAATAATACCTGCTTTCAAGGTACACTGCAAATCTTAGAAGTCTATTAATCAGGATCAATAGAAAAATGAAAAAAACCCTTTCAAAACAGAGAGCACTGAATGCCCTGAAATGCAATCTTCTTCCTTCAGCCTCAGTGTGATGTAAAAGGTACATTGCACAGCTGCCTCTCCCACTACGCATTAAGCACGATGGTGTTTGGAGGTTGTTGGGCTTTTACTCAGCTAAGAGAGAAGACAACCTTGATCTGTGTGGCCTTTTTTTCTACTAAGCAGTCATCCCCAAAGGACTCACAGGAGACACTTTCTGCAGAAAGAGAATCAGACCAACTACATGGACGTTATAAAATCTCAAAATATCCCAAAAGGATGCAAGACATGGCTGAGCGTCCTCTACTGAAACACAGTTGAATTTCAAGTTGTCACCTCTTAGAGATACTTTCTCTAGAGATATTACTGTATTCTACAATTCTATTTATAAGAACTATTAATTCATGTGGATCAATATTTACAATTTAACTATTTGTACCAATTCAGTATTTCAGTTAGACTACTCTTCCTAGAAAGTACTGCCTTATGTACTGCCATGTTTTCCTACTCGGGTAGCCTATGTATCTTTCTAAGACAATTCTCACCTTTTTCATAAAACTTTATCTTATATTTCAATAATAATTAAAACAAATTGCTAAAAGGAAAAACCTGCTTCAGAAGAATTACACAGATACCTTTGCAACATATATTTCAATACTAAAACAGAAGTTATAAAAGCATTAGCTGCAATCTTCTGCTATCTATTGTACTCATCCTTAATCCACTGTTTTTTCCTGACAAAGCAGCGATATTTCAGTATGCATGGTACCTGACTGCTGTCACACATTCTGTCAACAATCTGTACTGAATATTTTGAGATTATTACAAACCATATGTTAGACATTGTATTTTATCCAGCCATCTATGGAACACGAATTTACCTTGCAACATTAACAACACCCACCTGAAGAATATGGTTCAGCTCTCTGCTTAATGTTATACAGTTGCACCAAGGTTAACTGAGTATCTTTAAACTGAGATGAGGTATTCCCTTTCCACTGTGTCCTTTCTTAACATGCTCATGTATCAGGCATTTACACATCTAAGCACATGCTAATAGCTCCACTATTTACACTGTTCTACTTCACGATCACCTAAGTTGAAAGTATGAAACTTTTAATAGTTTTATTCCTAAATGCAAGGTACCCCATGAGATATTTTTTGTTTCATGATTAAAGTTTACTGTGAAAAAGACAAGAGAAAGTTCACACAGAAAAAAAACTTGTGAAACCCATTGTTTAGATAATACAGAACAAGGACACAGTAAGAGGTGACAAGGTCATGATTATCTATAAAATTAGAAGGAATAAAAAGGTACATTGAGAGGTTTCAGTTTTTCGTCTCTCAACAAAGTCCTAAGCCAACCTTCAGTATCTTCTGTCACTCAGGAAGGGATCTTGAAAACCTGAAGTCACTGCTAAGATTTATTATACCAGTAAATATACTATTGGGTGAACTCTACTGTGGAGCACAGAAAGATCTTTTCTTATGAGACTCTTAGTAGCTCCTTACTGTCATCCCTATGAAATATAATTTCCCTTAACATGCAACTCCAGGCAGTCAGACAATGAGGCTTGAGTTACTGCTGCCAACCCCTTGCTGTGATCTTGTACGGGGCCAAGTAGAACAAATAGTTTTCTGGGGAACTGGGGTGGCTCCAGATGTGTCTGTGCTCTGCAGTCTGTGCTTTTAGAAAAGTCCATTTCCCCTCAGTGTGTCAGAACAGCCAAAAGACAGCATTACATACCTGATAAACTAAATGACAATAACCCGGGAGAGCAGTCCATGCTGAAGAGCAGTGGGCTGCATTTCCATCCTGTCTGTAAATCTGTACTCCTTACACCTCTTTAACCAACTGACAAACTAAAAACTATCTGCCTCCACTTCCTTTAAAAGCTGCTTCTGAAAACAGTATCTGAACACTGAGAGACAAGGAAAAATCCTACTTTACACCATCTTTAAGAGCACTAGAAATACCCCAATGCAAGAAGAACTGCAGCACTGCCCCTCTTACCTTATACATATATCAATATATCTAACATATCAATAGCAAAACATCTTTCACAAGGGGATGTATGCTGGCATCTGGCTAGTGTAATTTCTGTAGTTTTTTTATTCTTATAAAAAGGCCTCACAAACACAATTTTTCACAGTAAGCTTCTGACACTGCTAGCGAAGGTATCAGTCAGGATTGTAACAATCCCTTTGAGAGTCTGTCAATTGATTTTCAGACACAAAAAGGTGGCTCATTTTTCAGTATCTTAACAACAACATTATTTTTACAAGACTTGAAATGGAACTGTCGTCACTTTAAACCTAGGGAACTGTTATATTCACAATAGTGAATACCTTACTCTTAACATCTAAACAGCTGGGCTATCTCCTTCATTTACAAAGAACTGTCCTCTCTTTCTAAACACTTACGAATTAAAGAAACAAGAAAATCCTAGAAGAACAGCCAGACTTAAAGATGACCACTTCTGGCTCAATAATCAGAGTAATTGTTGTCAGGTAGGAGCAACTGACAGAAAAGCCTCCAGAAAATCTGCTCCTATCAAAGTGGTGTGCTGGGATGCACTCAGTGCTCCTCCACTGTACCAGATGATGTTTGTTCTGATCAGAATTTCTCACATGAACCCCACTCAGTGCAGAAGTTCAGTGGGCCACCATGAAGTGCACCACCAAGGACTTTCAGAAGAAGAAGCAGATGTGAATTGAGAATATAATTATTTGCAGAAACAGTACCCAAGATATGATCAAGGCATGCTTAGCACCATGCAGTCTAACCACCATGAAGATAAGCAAAGAAAATGCAAAAGCTGGCTTTGAGATTCAGAGTTTCATTCCCTGACAAAGTAGGGATTAAGAAGTACAACCAGGAGGGGCTGGCTACATCAAGTACAACTTGATGAGGGTGCACTCCATCCTCCTAGTCCAGATCCTTACCAAGGATATCAGACAGCATGGATTCATACAGTTCCCTGAGGGAGTCTGTCTCCAAATAAAACATCAGCCAATAAACACCTCTCTTTAAGCCAAATAATCCAAGCACTTTCTTACCCACCCAGCAGCCCACCCACCAAAATGTAACAACTCAAAGTGAATAGAAGAGTGCTGGGGGAGACTGAGTTGAGAGTCCTGCTTAGGGTGAGGCAAAAGCCATGGACAACTACACCTCATTGATGCACTGATGTCATCACAGCAATAGGCTGGCCAAGCACAGCTACTGTTGTTTAATTCATGTTGGCTATTCCCCATCACCTCCTTCTTTTCACACGGCCCAAAAGTGTGTCTTAAAGAGGACTCTCTCTATAATTTTCTCACAGATCAAAGTGAGGTTACCTCTAATCTCAAAATCTTTCAAGGATTATAGAGAGCAACCTTACTCTGACATTGGTCAGTGTCCTCACCACTCTCAAAGCAGCTCATCTTATCCCAAACGTTAGATTTGGGTCAAGATTTCTCAAGAGATGCTTGATTTTGTCCTGAGCCATTGCTTGTCATTCTCCTCCTTGAACTCTCTGAACACATAGGCCTGGGAGACACTGTCAGAGAAGATTGAAGTGAAGAACTCAAGTGTTTCAGCCTCATCTGTATTGGCTGCTACTAATTTGCCCAGTCCATTCAGCACAGGTCCACATTTTCCTTGTTTATTCCTGTACTGATAAAGCACCAGTTTTTTCAAGTAGTCCTTGACGTCCCTTTTTTCTTGTCCCTCAGCTCCAGGTGTGCTTTCACTTTTCTGACACAATCCCTACACACTTGGACAATGTATCTACGTTCTTGCTTTGTAGCCTGTCCCTGCTTTCACCTCCTGTAGGCTGCCTTTGTATCTCAGCTCAGTCACAAGTTCACTTTCAGACAGTGGGGTCAGTCTCCAGTTACGTCTATTCATGTTCCAGGACGTACCATTCTTGTACTTGGAGAATGCTGTCCTTCAAAACTTGGCAGCCTTCCACAGCAGATTTACTCTTCAGAAGTGCCTTCCTTTGTATCCCACCTACCAGTTCCCTGAATAAGCCCAAAATTTGCTCTCTTGAAATCTAGGGTATGTACTTTATTCTGCTACTTGCCTTCCTCAGCTCCATCAGGATTTTGAGCCCACTATTTAATTCCTTAACAGACTGTCAACAAAAATCATGATGTTTATTGAGCAGCCCACTTGTAACACCACTGTATCCCCTAAGAGAGTCAGAATTAATCCTTGTGCCTGCTTTTCACCCTCAGGCAAAGCTCTGGAAGTCTACAGACACAATACATTCAGCTAAGCCAGGGAAACAGCTCAAGTGGGGACAACCAACCTCTGTATGTAGATACAGAATGTTCCCCCACTGAGTAATATCCTGAGCAGCACCCAGGAATTAGCATGTTCTGCCAAAATTATGGATGTGCTCAATTAAAACACTGAATATTGCATTCTAAGATGCAGTGAAAGACATAAGAGAACCATGTCCATCATGAAACCTATATCCATACATACCAGAAAGTAATTTTCTGATGAAATATAAATAGTAATATATAATTTATCTAACATCTACCTTAGACAGCTTTTACTGACACTGCACGATAAGCTCAATTTTCCTTTTCTTTAATTAAATACCAAGCCTGACTTTTGCACCACATGAAAGGGATCAAATGTGAAAAGTCCCCTAGCAGATAAAAGGTTATTTTCTTTTAGACAGGTGCTCACCTTGGAATGCTTGTCAGGTAGGTCAGGACATTCTGAAACTCTTTTTCAGGAATCTCACTGAAAGCTGGATAGTCTGGAAAGGTGATAACAGGGCAGCCATCTCCCCCTCTTCCACCTACAAAAGAAGCAGCAAATGTGTTTACATGCAAGTCTCTTTACATAGACTGAAATTTCCCAGTAATAAAACAACTGCATTTTTTCTTTCTTCTTCTTCTTTTTTTTTTTTTTCTTGACAGGGCTCATGTGTGGACAGTTTATTCGGAACAGTCTCTCTCTTCTCCAGTGCTTAGGAAGTTTTATAGAAAGGAGTTACATCCCTTTCACCACATTAGATTTTTTTTCTGGACAAATGCCTTGGCTCCTGTGAGCAGTTCTGACACCAGATGGCAGTGCATCTTCCTTCTGATAAACCTCAACTGCAAGTAAGTAGAAGCAACTGGGAGAAAGAAATCAACTAATTTAGAAACGAAAAAATTAATTCAGACTGAAGTAGGCAAATCTCCATCTTGAACTGAACTCAACCCTCTTACCAGTTAGAACCCATTCATGCAACACTCCCTACCCCACTCGTCGGTGCTTTGCTTCCAGGTTGGTGAAACAGTAGGGGCAGAACATTAAAAGAAATGGGTGTAGGTGTTTCAAATGAGATTTCCCATTCCCAGATTACATCCAGAAGGTAAAGCAGAACTGAACACCTACACTACAGTAGAGCTGCTGCTGAGCTAGATACCATTATAGGTATCATTTCTGGAATTTGCACCACTGAGTACAGTTCACAGACACAATGCTTCTTCATGCATTTCACACACATTCTTACATGCAAAATGTAACAATTTGTTTTTAAAGGCATGTTTTTCATGTCTTTAGCAAGTATATATTCATAAAGACAGGTAGGACAAGGGGCTTGCTGATCCCTAGCAACTCCATGAAGTGAACTGTTCTGGGGTGGCAGGAACACATTGCTGGGAAGTTATCTTTGCTTCATAATTCAAGAGGAGAAGAAAAACAACAAAAAATTACTGTTATTAAATAGCAAGGATATTTCTTCCAGCCTTGAAATCCAGTAACTGTGCAGAAACCATCATCAAATTGTATTAACATCAATTATGAGAGCAACAGAGATTGCGAAGATTATAACCCACTTCCAGTTCCTTTGTGTCTAACCTCACAGGAAAAGGAAGAGAAATATTTGACCTCAGATTCATTTGATAAAAGAAATCACAACTTCCCTCCAAACCACATGCAATTAGAAGAGCTCAAATAGTATCTTTATGTTAATTTGTGGTGAATCTGATTTCCATTTACCAGCTTACAGATGGCATGGTGCTGTCACTGTGAAGCTCTTGGAATCAAAACACATGAAAAAAATAATGTGCTCTGGATGTATTTAAACAGCAAAAAAATGCAACTATTATGCAAATATCACAAGTTTGCAAACATGACCTCTATGACACATATGAACATGGCAACACTGAGACAAGGGAGCTAATTTTAGATATACAAATATACACAACACAAATATAAGTTAAGACCAATTTCAATTCCATTGTTTTTTGTTCAACCCAAGCTCTCACAAGTAAAGCATTTTCCTCTCTTATTAAAAGCATGACAATGATTATTTTTGTTGCTTATGAGGTGTTCTGCTCTCTCTAGAGTAACTATTTTTAGGCACAATCATACATTATTTGTGGTATCTTCATTGGTTACTTGTTTTGTTCTACTTAATTTCTATAAATAGGACATATGAAACAAAAGAACAACAACAATAGACTTGCAGGACATGTCCTAAAAGCAGAAGTCTGGACTAAGATTTTCAGGAAGTTCCCAGACCACTACTGATTGTCAAGGGCAAATGGAGCCATCCTGCCTGGTGGCTGGCTATTAATTTTCAGTTTCTAGCACAGTCATCTGTGGTTATCTTGGGTGGAGGGGACTCTGCCCTGTCCTGAGCTCTTAGAAGGTTGTTCTTTACTGATTACCTTTTCCTTTGCTGTTTCCCTGCTGGGCCACTTGAGCACACATATACCTTCAAATGCTCCTCACCTGCTTTCTCTCTTCAGAACCCTCCTGCTCAAAAGAGTTTAGGGCAGAGTGACCTGAAATGCTACACATAAGAAGTTCTGTAAATTTCAGCATTAACAACGCTGACTTACAGAAGCTGCTCTCTATATTGCAGCTTCATGTGTTGGACTCTATGATCTTGAAGGTCTCTTCCAACCTAGTGATTCTGTGATTAAATATGTGGCCATCAAGGGAAGACAGGTCACTCTAGCCAAAGCAGCCACTGCTTTAAAAGGAGAATTAGTCAGAAAAATTTACAAAAAGGGCATGGGAAAGAAAGCAAAGTAAAAATCCTACATATTAATTGTGTTTATATGAAATAATAGAAAAAACCGAGTTTTCTTTTCAAAAGTGTCCTTTATTTCTTAATGAACCTGATGCATCAAGAAATCCTTTTCTTTCATTCAGAATCATTCTTTTCTTCACCTCTGCAAAAGGAGCATCATGGAGTTGATCAAATTAGCTGTGTAAAATGTGATTTTTTTCTTTTCACCCAGAAGCAAATCAAGCCACAGAACTTGGGGGGAGGAGATTAAAAGTTTAGGAAACTAAGTGGGGTTTTATTGTGGTCGATTTTGGTTTTAGTGATAGGAAAAGCATTAAAGTGACAAGTGCTGAACAATTTCACTTCTCTTACCCTTTTTGAAGCACAGATTTAAGGAAAAAAATTCAAACATCTTATTAAAACTAATTCATAAAATAATTTCCCAGCACCTCAGAATTACATACACCTGATTACAAAAAAAAGACACAATGAATTTGTGAGTGCTACAATTCAAGTAAATAATTCAACACATACAGAGTAACTTTTAAAATGAGTTACTGCAATTTTAATCACCATACAAAAAATAATAATTTAACAGCAATGTTTTAATAAATTCAGGATGGTTGATATAGTGACAACATCTAACTACGTCAGACCTAACTGGAAAATCACCTCTTTTGCATTCCCTTCTGGCTCAGAGTCCTGAAATTCCAGCTACAGCTGTTGAACAGCCTTAAGTGATTTGCTGGACACGTTCTGTCCACAAAGGCACACACAAGCCTGCTCTCCTATTTATAGTCTCACACAGAGATGCACTATACAACTGGAATTTAATGATTTTATGTGTTTTTAGGACAATCAAGTACCTGAGAGCATTAAGAGCCTTTTCTTAGTCTAATCTTAGCCTTTTTTTTTTAACATAGATTTCTGAAAGTATAACAAATTCCCTTATTTTTGTTTAAAAAATTATGAGCACAGTTCTGACAATGAAAATGTCAGATTGAATGGATCTAGGGAGAGATGCCTTTACCCATGTCAGGGTGGGGATAGCCTAGATGATCTTTAAAGGTTCCTGCCAACCCAATCCCTTCTGTGATTCTATGAAAATGCTGAAATACATTCAGCATTATTTTCCCATTAAATATTAAACAAATGCCACTGGAGGGCCAGCTCTAGTTTTATGTTTATTGCAAAGGGCAGAAGAGAACACATCAGTTCTTAAGTGAGTGCAGTCTGCAGACATATTACCTGAAACAATTCCCAAGAATTCCTTAATTCTTGTCTTATAGCATGCAGCTGTGAGAAATATTCTGCAACTGAGAGGATTATTACTTTACAGGCCATATATGGAAACACCATAGAAGTAAAGAGGACTGAAGCTTATTTCAGCAATTAAATAAAATAAAAACACCACACCACTTTAAATTAAGCAGATCTGCTTCCACCCTACTTCTGTGAGCATTCACGAATGGAAAACTTTGTTATTAACTGTCTTACACATGACTTTGGCAGCCTATTCACATGGAACTTCTTTAACAGATTTAGTGTCAAACAATGCAAATTGCCTCCATAAAATGGAATTTTTTTAGTGGATAAACCTCGACAATTCTAGCAAAACCCTGTTACATCAAGCTCTTCTAAATAGATCTACGAGCCTTGGTCTAAGGTCAGTTTCCACAACAGTGACAGCCGTGTGTTTTGGAGAAACACACATTTGAAAAACATTGAATTGCACTAGCTCCACAGGTCAGGCAGGAAAATGACTTAACTGTGCTTAGAAAATAACACTTCATGATTCTAAATTTTGAACACAATTAACACCAGCAATATCACCAATTGCTAAAATTGTGTGTACCCAGAGAATCATGGTCTTGTGGATGAAAACAGCAGAAAAAATAGACATGGGAAACTAGATGTGCTATTGTGAGATGGGACTGGTAAAGTTTCCCTTAAGTTTCAGTGAATTAGCATGTGTTCTTTATATTCTGCTACATCTAACTTTTCCCATCACAGTTGCTATGCCTTCTGCATTTGTTTCCTTTTTTATTAAGCAGGTTGGGTGATACAGAAGTGGTAAGCCAAGGGAATTGCACAGCATTTTCAGAATTTCTAATCAAGAGGCATGTTAGCAACTTGGTATCTAAAAACAATCTCAAATGAGACATATTTAGTATTCTTTTCAAGTTAAAAAAGCATTGACAGGTAAAATCACAAAACTTGTGTATTGTACATCTGCTAAAAACCACACACACAAATGCACAGACCCACACAAACATTGAGAAAAGGGTAATTCCCCACAATCCTGTAAAAGACATGCTAGTTGTTTGGGATTTTGTATGGACAGCAAAGTTTGACAGCAGCAAAGAAATTGCTTATACTTACTTCCAGGAAGGATGAGTAAGAGATTATTTTGTAATGTTTCCCTAACTAGTCTGCTCCTGTTTGCATAAAAAAAAAAAGGTATTCTCAAAAGTACTCTGACCACCCCCTTGAAAAGGAAGTAAGTAGCGTTTGCATATTAGATGGTAGAGCAAAAAGTCTTCTGGCCTGATTGTGTGATGCAAATTAAATAGTATTTGGATTACAAGAAAAAAATATGACCTCTATGTTGATCAATGTGTACACACAAGATCCAAGAGCATCATTCTTATTGAATGGCTCAGATCTACAACTTTAGTTCAAAAGATGCTGCTTAAAATTTGCAGTCCTGTCAAAAGTGAAGCTCTCA
Source organism: Polioptila caerulea (assembly GCA_013397295.1). Classification (NCBI taxonomy): domain Eukaryota; kingdom Metazoa; phylum Chordata; class Aves; order Passeriformes; family Certhiidae; genus Polioptila; species Polioptila caerulea. The sequence continues at coordinate 371,873 of VYXF01006533.1, read as the reverse complement.
TGTGGCTGAGAGAAGGGCTTACTTCAGATTTTTTTTTTACTATTGTAGTCGTTCAGCTATTATGCTTGTGCATTTCTGATAAGGAGTTTCTCCTTCCTGCTTGCATAATATACTTAACTGGAGAATTCAGTATTTGAAATTACATGTAGACTTCAGTGAGGGAGTGGATAAAAGTTTCACTGCATATCCTTTGCAAAGAAAAATAGATCCAAGAGCAATTTATTAAAATGTTCTTTCCTTGAAATGAGAAGCTTTACTCGCATAACTTCACAAGGCTTATCAGCAGCAAATATACTGGCTTAAAAATCGGATGGCAATACATAAATTTGCATCTGAACTTATTTGGACTGGAAATCTCTTAGCCAAGGATTCACTTTTTCTCTTTATCTTTTCCTTTACTACATTTTTGCTTTGATACTTTTAGAAGTCTCTACAGACAGTACATTTAGCACAGTAAATGAAAAACTGTAGCTAAGCTTACACCTGTGCAAGGCAAAAACTGCCAAGCAATGCCTCTTCCACTCTCCATATATGACATAGGTACTGTCTATATTATATCAGCAACAAAAATCAGGCTGATATTTTTAGCTAACTGTTGCAATGTATGTAGTACAGGATCCACTTAGAAATTCTCAAACTTGATTTTACAGGCTCAGCAGCCAGAGCCACTTCAATGGGAAAGGTCTGACCAGTGAGGAGTGGTCAGGTCATTTCCATGGAGGAGAGCAAGAGCACATCCAAGAAAATGAACTTAGACAAAGTGAGATACTTACTATTTATAATGATAAAGATATAGAAATATATGTATATATTTATAAATCAAAGGCATAAGCACTTTGAGAGCTAGTACCAATGTTAAATTTTTCAATGGCAGGAAAAACAACCAGGAATCAATAGACAAAAATGCAAATAGCATGAACCTGTATTTGTATTTCCTTTAATGGAAACACTTTGATGTTCTTCAGTGCATAAATAGGCATGCAAAGGAAAGAGAGTTATTTAACTGGTTCAGTACACATGGTGGCCAAGAGTCTCATTTGCACATCACATAGCTTGAACGATTTAAGATGCATATCAACATACACAGGTGTATGTATGCTCCTCTCCATCTACATTTATTTTAACACACCTGCACACTGTGATGGCAGACAGACACAAGGCTGGGTGGGTATGAAAGTCACACAGCAATCATGGGAAGAGAAGATACTTGTGAAAGAAAACATGAATGAAAGACTGTGAGGAATATATAAGTAATTTTCCAGAGACTTTTAAATGGATCTTATACTGTCCTTCATGGGATAAAAAAGAAAAACAAACAAGCCAAAAAAAAGAAAGGTGGGAGACCCTTTTAAATGTGGAAGAAAAAGTGGTTGCACCAGTAACCAAAGAAAGCAAAGCTAAAAGAGGTCAAACACTGAGCCTAGTGGACACAACACTTAGTACAGCCTAGCAACAATACAAGTAACAATTTTAGCCCAGATAAGGACCTTGTTCCACAGAAAGGAAAAACTGCAAGGCAAAAAGTAAACAACTGTGCCTGAGGTAAAATATTAACTTTGGGGTTTATAAACTTTCTGTGTGAATGACTAATTACAATTACTAATCCACAGCTTGCCCCACCATTAGATTCAAGCTGACCACAACTGCATACTCACTGCTGAGCAAGAGCCAGCCTGCAGGAGTAGTGAGCATCTTGATTTCATTGCACTTTGAATATATTTACTGACAAATTGAAGCATTAGTGGAAGTTTTCACTTAATTTTGTTTAATTTCAAGTCTAATTAGGATGTTACTGCAGCATTTCCACTACAGTACAGCACAGTGAGGGACACCAGTAAGAAGTGACCCCAATTTAGATCAAAACATAGAAAGCAGCTTGGGAAGGGCTACAGCCTTTAGGCACAGAAGCAGACTGGGTTTCATTCCCTATTCAAGCAAGAGTCCCATGAGACCTAGATACATCCTATCAGAGAAACTAAAGCAATTCTCAAGTACACGTTGACTTGTTATTAAAAAGCCAACAGCTAAAATCAGAAATGCATGTAAGACATTCAGCAATACGTGCAAAAATGTTATTTTACCAAAGGTGTTAGTAATCTATGGACTTTCATTTTAATGAGTTTTATGCCATATCCTTAGATTCTATTTCCAAGGTGTCCTGGGTTGATGCTGAAAACTCACAGACAAGACCGATCGACCAGTGGACGATGATGATGATGGGGAGAATGACCCTCAACACCTCCTGACATAAAATCAGAAGTCAGAGCAACTTGCACGAGATCAGAAACCAATATTGAGTCTTTTTCCCTGAAGGATCTTCATGGCCTAAGAAAGGACTACACTCGATGACCTGATGAATCTATAATTAGCTGGTTAGTCCGTCTTTGGGATGCTGCAGGCGAGGCTACAGTTCTGGATGGCACTGAAGCAAAGCATTTGGGATCCCTGTCACATGAGCCGGTTATCGACCAAGAAATAATGAGAGAGGCTAACCCTTGCAGTCTCTGGGAACGGGTCCTGGGAAGTGTGGCACAAAGATATCTGTGTGCAGAGTATCTCTATATACAGCAGACCAAGTGGAAAACCGTAGAGCAAGGGATTCAACGCTTAAGAGAAATGGCAGTGGCAGAGATTGTCTTCTCAGATGAGCTAAATACCAGGAACCCAGACTTGGTACCATGTACATCTGTGATGTGGTGGAAACTTATACGATTTGGGCCATAAGAATACTCCTCTGCTTTAGCAATAATGAAGC
>VYXF01006533.1:312074-366620 GCA_013397295.1 Polioptila caerulea | reverse complement strand
ACAGCACACATTAAAAAAAAAAAATCTCTAAAACACAAACTCATCTAACTTTTTAAAAATACATGAAATATTTGGAGTCTTTCAAGTGTTTGCCAAGGGCAAATTTTTATTTGAATAACGCTCTAATAAAAGAGGAATTTACATTTACTGACATTTAGAAGCAGTACAGAACTGTCACTGAACAAAACACCATAGAACTAATATTCCTCGGGAATGATGTTAAACACTGGGATTTTTACATAATAAATTCAATTTTTATTAAAATCTTCTCAGTTAAACAAAACCAAGAAACTTATGGTTTCTCTAGCCTGTCATCTAGATCCAAATACCCCCCAAAAAGCTCATTAAATAAGATGGAACTGAAAGCACATCCTCCCCTTGAAAACATGAACACAAACACAAACACACACACACACACACACACACACACTCTACCTCAATACTGAAAAGCAACGCTTAAGCTTTTATCTCAGCCCTTCCACTTCAGTTTAGTGACAATCACACTGCTTTCCCAACCCTTGGTTTTCTGTCCCAGTGTTTCAGCAGACACGTTTCTCACAGCATGTTTCCATTCGTAAACTAAGATCTCGTTTTTCACAAGGAAGCCAGAAGTTTTGCTCTTTCACAATTCCTATAATATAGTTACTCCACATTTTAGCCTCATTGAAAAGTACAGAAGAGATAACATAGCTTTTTTCTTTATTTGGTTGGGAACATTTATTTTAATTTGCCATTGTACTGACATTGAAGTTTAGGGGTTTAATGTACGTTGAAATGCCAGTAAGATAGGTTTGGACACTCAGAGCTGAGAATGTGCACAGCAAAAGTAAGTAAAAACCTAAAACTGATGTAAGGGTAAGTGTCACTGAACTGAAGTACAAGCTGAGGTAGAGCTCTGGTCCTCAAGGGCTTGTTGTCATTGAGGTATTTCAAATGATAGATCAGGAGCAGATAGACACTTCTATGAGCAATTCTCACATATGTAAAATTCTGAGAACTGCAATTATTTGAGAATAGCAAAAGAGCCACTTTCACTTACATCTTCCAGATAAGCAAGAACTTATACTGTGAAACAGAACTTCTCTGTTCTCTGTTGTCCCGTTGGGCAGAGGAAGACCCATGACCACTTTCAAGGTCACACACTGATCAGAGCTATTTTCCTGCATCTGATGAACTGCTGCCTGATCAGAAGACCTCTGCATACCATGCTGTCAAATCTATAAGTGGATACTTTTAACTGTCAAGTCATATTTCATCCAGACCTTCAGTTATGTCACCATTTCAACAGAACACTGAACACAGATGTTTCAAAACTCCAATCTGAGATGGTAATTTCCAGAAAAGGAATACCCCACTTCCCCAAAGCAAAAAAGGATTTTAGAGTTTATTTTTGCTGTCTGTGCCTTATGATACAAGGATACACTACAACAGTGTCTAAAAAGCTACACAGCCCTGATTCTGCAAACCAATACCTGCAGGTGGATCCATTAACCTGAATATAAACTCTTACAGGATTAATGCCAATTTTTTGGTGGGAGAAAGGGAAAATAACATCATCAGTCTATAAAATGCCATCCTGCCTAAAGTCACAGGCAGATATAATTTTCATTACTGCATAGCATTGCAACCATAGCATGTAGTAAAATAGTTCAATTTTGCATATGCAAGTAAATACAGGTCACACTACACTAAAAGAGGCAGGATATTCCCAAGGAAGAGAAACTCTTTATGTATCATTACATGAGGATCACTATGTCCCCATGTAGCCCTGTGATCAATCCCACTGCAATTTGGACATGTGCCATGTGAATACCCAAATCTAGATTTGATTGCTGCAGTGCTCCCTCTGATAGGAGCAGCAGCTTTTGCTACCCACACAGGTGCCCCACAACACTGATCAAATACTGCTCCACTGAAACGACAGTCTCTACCTCTCTCTGGTTTAAAACTCAGTTTTAACTCAAATGTAAGAGCCCATCTCTTTGCAACTGGAGGAGCAGCACAGTGTGTCCACTGACAGACACCAAACTTCTCTTCCTGCTGCACTCCCCTCCGCCAAAGCCATCTCATCTCGCTCTTGCTGGTTCAGTTTTAAGACATACTTCAAAAAGCCAAGCATGCACTAAGATCAGAGCTGATTTTCAATAATTTGAAACAACCAAGATAAAAGATAGCAGCACAAGTAAAGTGCAAGGAAATGCAACTCTTGGAATTGCCAAACAGGTCACATCCAGCAGCTCTACAGGACACACTTGAACCCAATATTACTACCCATGGATTTAGCCAGAAATCCCTCTTCAATATGTTTTCCTTCAGAGGAGGTGCAATTGTAAAGACTCTTTACTCTGCACCATTTCCTTGACATTTATCATCCCTTTGGAAAAGAGAGTTCATCACAGTTTGTTTGGGGCTCAATCTGATTTTACTTCAAGGTTGTCCATCATTACTTCAATATCCTATTCCTTTAAAAGGAAAGGCAACAAAAGGCACACATGCTAAATAGACTGTGAGAGCACACACTCCTTACTCTCATGACCTTTGGGGAAAATATTTTCTTGGAAATATTCTTTAAATAGAAAACCTGCCACCTGCTACATTCTTTAGGGCCCATTTCCATTTTTGTAAAGCTAATTAAGTGCACATTAAAATACAGAATTACTGATAATCTGCTCACTGTTTTGTAAGGAATTTTTATAGGATCAAATTCCACTTGTACTTGAATACATTAAGATTCACATAGCCCATTATTTTCCCTGTTCTACCTTTTCTGCTTTATGCAATATTTTCAATGCAGAGACCGATGAGTCTGTCTGTTTTACCATACCCAAAATTCATTGCTGAAAAAGTTGCTCTATCAAAACACACTTGAATATCCTGTTTTTCCTGATGAGCTCACTTAAGAAGCTTAAAAGAAGGCCCCTAGGAATTACAGTACATCTGGTATTGTAGGTAATAATAAACAATAAAATAAGGTTCTCTAAAGTTAATACTGTTTTATAATTACAATTTTTTAAACCCCAACACATAAAATAGCTGGGAATGTGCAAAGATTTTTTTCTAAGCTGACAACTGGAGGTTTTTTTTAAAAATCCCCACATTATCTAGTATTTAAATTATGAGTGTAAGACAGGGCAGAAGTGTCATCTTACTAATATAAAGGAATCAGTTAAATACATGGTTCTTATTATGAAAAAAACCTTTCTCATTAAAAATTGTGAACCACAATCTTGCAGATATATCATCTTCTAATTCAGTTTAAATCTTGCTTTGATAGTCCTGTCTCAATGATAAAGGATGATGGCTTAGAGGGATCTGACCCCATCCTACCAGAAGCACCTGACTGCATTTCAGATGAAGCAGGATGACAGATTTAAGCACAAGGGCACAAAGATAACTTGTGCTTGAATTACCTGGTGCCAGCAAGCCCTGAAGAACTTGGGATCTGAGAAAACAATCAATGCCACTGCAGTCAAGAATTTCCCTTATTGATAAAAAGCTCCTCTTTTCTGGTCAAACTAAAACTCATCATCATTTATAGTTTGTCTGATGGGCTGAAGCAAACCCATTTTCACAGAAGACAACATTTGAGTGGACTCCGAACTGACTGCACCTACACTACACAAAAGGAAGCCTCCCAACATGACTTGTGAGCCTGTAACCAGTTTAATGAAGTTCCCAGCAAACCAGCTGGAATTACACCACCCTTTGAGTAGTTCTGCAGGAAATTCTATGGCCATTACTTTATACTGACTTGAAAGCCAATCTATGTGTACACATCCGGACACAATTACGCCCTTCAGCACAGATGCCAGTAGCACATCAGAAATCAAATGACAAATAATTTTTCATCCTCCTCTTTCTTGCTGAATCTGCAAAATTTTAATGAAAACTTGTCCACGGCTTCTCTATGAAATCTATGCCTTAAACTGAACAAATATTGTATTTTTCTTAACCAGTTTTGCTTTGCTTCTTCTCTGGAACAGCGTACCCACCCAAAGAGTTGAATGCCTTTTATGAAGGGGGTCTTCATTTCAAAAATCTCTTCATTAAACCACCCTCCCATCTGGTAATTATAAATGCAAGATAATGACTTTCAGAGCAGTCCCTTCATCTTTCTCAGCCCCAGGGCAAATCTTTCATTTCCTCATTCTTCCCTCTTCATCTTCACCCCCTGAATACCACTATTAACAGTCAGCTCCTTTGTGAAGCCCCCCAAGCAGGGAAGAGCCAGAGCAGCAGAGCTGGTGCACAGAAGCCCTCTTCTGCTCTAAACCACGTAAAACTAATGAGCTGCTCAAGATGCCAAGTGAGCTTTCGAGCTTTAAAACTGAATTTTAAAAATCACTGCTGATTAGTGACAATGCCTGCAAGCTCAGTTCTCGGTGTGCTCAGGCACAACAGCTGCAGACGAGGCTCCTCAGGTCCTCATGCTATTTGTAGCCACATCAGGCTGATGACAGGAAGAAATGCAAGTGTTCATAAACTAAGATTTCTAATCTCACCAGTTCAAAATACCTTTAGGAAGAGTTCATGCCGATTTTATTTGACTACACCATCATTTAAATGATGGACCAGGAAAAATGAGTGAGTAAATTCAGAAATTTTCATACAAAACTCAGTTGTCTGTAAAGTGTAGTAGGGAAGGAACTTATCACCTGGGCAAAACAGTGCTTTTATAACTTTTTTGTTTCTGGTGAGCTAAAATATCCAAAGCAAGCAGAAAATGCAAGTTCTTTGCCTCTACCTGGATACTAGTTGTTGGCACAAAGAGATATAAAAGAAACTAGTGCTCCAGACAGCTTCATATGGCGTTGAATGTCCAACAAACATTTTTAATTATACAGTTTTCCTTTAAAAGGACTTCAGTAATTTTACTTCAGTAAAAAGCACTTTACAGACTACAGCTAAGCTCTATCTCTCATTCCCTCTCCTAGTTAGAAAAGACTATTTCCTCTCAAAAGCCCTGGTACAAAAAAAAAAAAACAAACAAAAACCAGATCCTTAAGTTGAGATATCTTTTCTTTTAAGAGAGTCATGCTTTATACAAGTTCAATTCCACAGCATTACTAACTAACATCAATAAATTTTCTGAGACAGTCTGGCCTGTTGTCACAATATGCAGAGAACAGCACTACAAGATACCCAGCAGGCTAGGATGGAATCCCCTGCATCTTCAGTGTTAAGTAAGGATCTAGTCGGGTCAAGACTTGGAAGTGGTACTGCCAAAGAAAATCTAAAATCTTAGGAACAATATTCCCTTTTTTATAAGGCCAGGCCCAGTGGACACAGGCACTTGTTTGGGTGGTGTTTAAAATGTCTAGTGCCTCAGAAAACCTGACAGATCCTTCACAAAGTCCAGAAATTATATTTTTGCACCACTACTCATATTTCCCAAATTTTGTTAATATTTAAATTATTTCACTGAAATGAAAATAGATAATTGTGCTTCATTAATCATACCTGAAGAACACCACAACTACTTACTAGACACACAAATTAATCCCCAAAGGCTACAGCTCCAGAATTTAAATATGAGAGGCAGGAACTTGTCATGGGTTAAAGAACAAAAAATAAAACCCAACACCTTTGTAGAGAAGCCTACTGAACCCCCTACCTCACTCAGGTAATTTCTACTTTCTGCAATCCCAGTATCCACCTGTTTCTTCTTTGAGATTACAGAGTTGGGGATTTGGCACAAGACTACCTACAAAACTATGAGAATGATGGTTTGGTTTCAGGTAGGGAGATTAAACACTGATCCTTCCTTTAAAAAAAGAAGTTTTGAGGGCACAGCAAATGAAATGCTTTGTCTTGGCCCAAAATGACAGGAAGTGTAACAGTTTCCATTTTCTTGAGTAAAATTATTAAATATCTGCTCAAAAGCTTACTTTGAGAGCCAACCAAGGTTTTGGTTTGTTTCAAACTTTAATATTATTGGATTTGACTGCTTATTATACACATCAAATTATGTTTTTCTCTTTCTTCTTCCACCTCCCCTTTTATGAAAGGTAACAAAGTTCTTTGTCTAATTTTTCTGAAATAACATCCCCTCAAAGTTCAAACATGAGAGGAAATACAACCCCCTCCCTTTCATGTGTAATAGATGCATTCATAGGATATTATGAGTGCTAAATACTACAGCTTCCTCCTCTGCTTCATCAGTCACAACTACATGACACTCTACTGTGTAGTCCACAGCTTGTAAGGAATGACCTTTAAGTTTGGATATGGCTTACAAGAGAGACTAAACATTAGCTAATCTGTAACCAGAAGAAAACAGTGTAAGAATTAGAAAGTCAGTCTAGGGATCAGACCCAAAATCTAGTATTTCTTTGCTCTTGAAGAAAACCCAAAGTAAGACAAAAGGTGAGAGGGGTGTGCTTTGCAATTTTGCAAGACATCACAGAGTGTTACCAGTTACAGCATCTAATACCATGCTTTTGCTGAGTACATGCTCAAGTGCACCCAGACTCTTTTGGTGAGAAAGACACATTCTTTGTCATAATAATTAACCTCCTTAAAGAGAAAAACTGAAAAGTAAGAGGAACTTAGAATCAAGCCACACAGCCATATTATAGCCTAAATTTGCATTAAGCACAAAATGGGCATAGAGATAAAGCAGCAACAGTGTCAGGTGTACCTACTACCCAAATGTATGATTAACCTCATGTGTATGGCATGCTCTTACTATTGCAACAACAACATTGCTGTCTTCTTCTCAGGATGTCCTGAAGGAAGCCAAGCCTGCTGGGAAACTCTTCTATTCTTCCAGGAGAGTTTCAGACTGCTAGGAACCACACTCAAATATTGCCAAAACTGCAGCATTGTTAACTCCCTAGTACTGCAAATCATGCTGTACAGAATAAAAACACTTCTAAAGTGTTAGATGCACTTGGTCACCTACAAGCAGCAGATTTTGCAAAAAGCAAAGATTTTTTTTTCTTTTTTAATGGAGAAATAGTAGATAAAGACTGAGCAGCACAGAATATTCCCCTGGCCAAGACTCAAATGATAAAAAGGGAAGTGACCCAGATGTGTCTCACTCAGTACTTTAGCAAGCAAGCCTCTATGGAATAACAAAGACATTAGATTTTGCCAATGCATTTTAGTAAGATTTAATGCTCTGAGCATTAAAATCGTTACAGGAATTTTGCTTTCTAAATACTAAAGCTTCGCAAAGAAGCGGAAGTCTTCCAAACAGAGAAAATGGAAAGATAACTCTGAACAGAAGAGTCACTTGCAAGCTTCAGTGAGCCTTAAAAACTAATGATGCAATCATTCAGCTTAAACACATACACTGAAGTGGACCTGTTTCAGAGAATTAAACCAAAGATTTGTCTCCACCAAAACCACCTGCTTTAAACTCCTCCTCTTCAGAAAAATAGGTATCTCAAAGCAGGCCCCAAAGCTTTAACTAACAAGTCAACACACAAAGGGGCAGCTGTATGAATATGAATATCTGGCAATTCTACTACACAGAATGCTATTTTTCTGTGTTGTTTTGGAAGCACAGTAAGATTTTAAACATTGAGTGATTTTTCTCTGTTCAAAAAAAGAAACCCCAAACGCTTTTCAAAATCAGCAAAATGGTAACATCTAATTGCTTATTGTACACATCTGTTCTGGAGAGAAATTGTGCTCAAATTATAAGGTTGGACAGAATGGGTTGGGTTAGAAGAGATCTTCAAAGATCATCTGGTTCCAACCACACTGCTGTAGGCAGGGACACCTTCCATTGGACCAGGCTGCTCAAGGCCCCATCCCACCTGGCCTTGAGCACTTACAGGGTGGGGCATCCACAACTTCTCTGGACAACCTGCTGCAGTGTCTCACTACCCTCTCTGTAAAAAAAATGTTCTTCTGTATGCCAAATCCAAGCCTACCCTCTCTCAATTTAAAACTGGTGCTCCTTGTCCTGTCATTACAGGCCCTGGTAGTAAGGTCTTTCTTGACTTTTATAATTTCAGCAACACGGAGGATGGTGAGAATAACCTCTAAGAGAGAATACATTGTTTTATAGTACTGTTACACAAGTACAGTTTTTCATGTAACTATACATCCATAAAGTAATGTTTTGAAAGGGAATGTGTGAGTGTGAGAGAGAAAGAAGGGCTAGGTGTTCACTAAGAGGCTTGTTTAGAGCTGTGTACTAGTTTTCAGCTAAAACACTTACTTGTAAATGTCCCAGTGTTTGGGACTCTGATTACAGGTTACTTACAAAGAAGAGGACTGGCTGCCCCACCTTACCACACAGATGACAGAGCTGTTAATGAAGAGCTCTTGAAGCACCATGGTTTACTGTCTAACACCATGAAAAAGATGAAACACGTCATGCCTTTCTAAAGCACTGCAAATATTTACTTCAGGTAGTTCAGAGACAGGACATGGACACAGTTCAGTATCTCCCATAGGCAGCTACAGAATCATTCAGTGCAATACAGTCAGCCTTGCTGAGACCTCTCCTTCACTTACATTTTCTCCCCTCTGCTGACTGTAGGCACAAAAAATACTCCATACAATGCTCAGGAGAAAGAGGAAAGAACAGTGCCAGGGAATGGGACAACCTTCTGCCCACTTTGAGCAGAATGTTCCCACAGCTCTCCACTGTGGCACACTGAACATGCCCACAAGAAGTGGTGCCAGTAAACAGAGGAAGACTCAAGCCTTGGCAGTTGCTAACAAAAGTCCTGCTCACTTATTCCTCAGTGATCAAATACAAATGAAAATACCCTATTTTAAACTTGGCAATTTACACAAGTAGTCCTGGCATGGTTACTTGTGCACCACCATGATTTGACACAAAACACTCCCTGGTTCAACATTCTCCTACAGTAATCAGTCGTTTCCTAAATCCACCCCTCCCCTCTCAGGGATGCAGATGAGGACGCACACAAAGAACAAAAGTTACTCAGGCTGATTACTCCACCCTTTCCATCTGGTTATCCTCAACTTTTTTCAGCCTTTCATTCATTCCTCCTAAGCCACATGTCTTTTAGTATTACCCCTGGTAGCATCAAGCAGTGCTACAAAAGCAGAGCACTCCAACTCACACGTTGATAATTAGTAATACTAATTAAAGATTAGTAAGAAGATCCACCCTTTAGTTAGAAGACCCACCCTTTACATACCTGTTTTATTTAAATCTGACATTTCAAAAGCAACAGTTGGAAGGTTAGACACCAGTCCATGAGCTCGGTGCTCTCTGTCTCCTCTGCAATAGTCATGCATACCAAAAGCAGAAAACAGAACTGGGAATGCAGATTCAGACACCAGAATAAGGACGCAATTTTTGCTTGTCCCTGTTCCACAAAACATGCTTTCATTTTGCAATGGACTGTGGCTGCACTATTAACCACAGATAATATCTCTACTATTTCATTGTATCTTAACAGAAACAACATTTCTATAGAAAGCTCTAAGTGAAGGAATTAAAGAAATAATTCATTTTAGATCAACCCGCCTATACTAACAACTAGGGGATGCCAAATTGTATCCAGTGAAAGAAATGTTGCTTTTTCTCTACCTCCAATAGGGATCAGGAGAAATTATGTATCTGATACTCACACAAAATGTGAATTGAGAGTTAAAACACACTATAAACCAGAAACAGCAGGACAGCTCACTGCAATGGCAAATTCTCCTTGTAAGCTTTAGCAGCTGTTCCGATCACCATAATCACGGCATGAATGAATCCTGAGCAAAGTACCTTCCATGTACAATACAGGAATAGACTTTGTGGATACATATGGTGTACTGAGAGATACATCTGCAAATAAAATTATACACTGCAAATTTACAGGAGGACAGAACTCACATACCCACCCACCAATAAATTATATTTATACATGAATGCACACAAGCAGAATACAACTTTCACCTTTGTACTAAAACTCATCCCATTTTCCTCAGTAGGATAACATTATCTGGCAAAGTTCCTGTCTGACCTGCAATCAAGCAACTAAGAAAATTTGAAATACTAAACACACCTGTGCATTTCTTCAGAAGCAGCCACAATTCAGCAATATCTCTGTAGAGCAAGGAGATCAGGCTTAAAGTCATGTTGCTTCTAATCGATTTAGAGCAAAATAGTTCCGTGGACAGTGACCTATTTATCTGTGAGCTCATCCTCAGTGCAAAATGAGAGCGCAAAACTCCATCTTTCACTCGAAGCCAAGCCACTGGGGGCACAATGCCTTTCTTCAAATTACATGCAGAGTAAGTGTGCCTGTCAGCAGGCTCAGAGATCCTCCAAAAGGCTTGCTGGCTGCTGGCTACCACTTCTTGTCTTCCTGCATAAAGCGCTGGCACGCATTAGATGCAAGCTGTTCACTTTAATATGAACACATGCACTGTTCAAACATTATCAGAGTAAAAATGCATTAAAAAATTAATCCTAAGCGTGCTTTGTCAAAAACCTCTCCCTTTAAAAGCTCTAGTTTTAACAAACAATGGTACAGTTAATCTAGCATTATCATCTTTTTCTACCACCCATCCCTACTCCACACAGGGAAATTAACTGCTCAAGGGACAAACTGTCTTTTCCCAATGAACCTTTGGCTAGAAAGCTCCCCAGAAATACAGCTTTTCTTGTTTGTAGGGGAATTCTCCCCCACATGTCTTTGGTGGAACCAAACTGGGGTGTTTTCCTTGGTGGGAAATCCATCAAACACCTGTTCCCTATGAAGAAGCCTACCCAAAGCAGCAGGAGCTGACAAAAAGGCATATTACTGATGCGACTTTGCAAGTGGAAATACATGGAAATCTTATGAATAAGACAAAGGAAAAAGAGACAACAAATGACAAAATAAACTGGAACAGAAGTATTCCATATGATCTTTCAGACATGAGTGCTGAGCTGACTTGCTTTACCTGATCATTTAAAGTAATTGCCCAGTGACAGAGTACCTGTTAATTAATACACGTGAGATTAGTTATCGGCCATTTAGACTCACTAATACAAAGAGTGAGCCAAGGAGTACGAGTGACAGCAACAGCCACATGAAAACAAATGGATTGTTTTTCTTCAGTTCACAGTGTTACAAGAGTCCTCTCTCAACAAGAAAGGTCAAGGAAAGAGGACAGTGAGGATAAAAAGCTTGAATTGATGGTTACATCTGTTCACAAAATCCCATTTGCAGATGGGAAAAAGCTCCATTTCTGCATCAGCACTCCCAGCCATCAACCAATCCCATAAAAGCAAACCAAAACAAACCCAGGTCACTCACAGACCACACTAGAAGTTATTTTCTGAAGCACCCCACATCTGTGTTCTTACCACTCATCTGCCATGGGGCAGGAACTGTTGATAATCCCACACTAGTCAGATGTATTCTAACAAATCTACCATTTATACAAGCAGATCTATTTAGTGCATTATATTCTTCAGGTTATGTAATATGTGACCTGAAGAATATAATCATGGTAATATATTTTCAATTCTGCTATTTCATTCTGGGGTCATTATGTTTTGTAGTAAGCCAAAACACAGGAGTTTTCTAAGCAATATCAGATGTTCTCAAATAAAGGTAGATTTAAAAGAAGTGACACTCCTTATAAATATTTTACTTAACTATTCTGTATTTTATGAATGATTAGCACATTAAGTCGTGCAGAGAGTTAAAAATTAGTGAATGAGTCTTCACACCACTCCCACAAGTCCTGTAAATACTCTCACACATGAAAGCTGAGATGGCGCAGGTGACCGCTCTTAGATCAGGTAACAGCATCCGCTGCGCTCTCAGACACAGGATCTATGTCTCGGCTCTAAGCCCAGACTCCCTCCTTTCCAGGACAGCCACCTAACCCGGTGGGTGGGGTGTGCTTCCAGATCAGTATCATGACTTGTACTCCTCTGACAAAGATCACAATTCATAGCATTTTTTATTCCAGGCTGTTGCGCTACAGCCTGGCTCCAGGAAGAACAGTCTCGATACCTTACACAAGTGTACACACTGATATTAACTTCTGACTTAACAGCACCAAGCTGGTATCAAACAGAGGGCAGAGAGTCCACTGCAATATGCTTGGCTGAGCAGACACTTAGGTTAGTAGTGGCACATGCCTGGCATCACCTGCAGCACAGCATGCAGGAAACATAACCCTTATTATCTGATTGATAATCAATGTTGATAAAGCAGACAGGGGAACACTTTCCAAACATCCATAGAGAGGGAGAGGAAGTTTTATAGCCTTCCTTCAGAGATTAAAACCATGCAAAAGAGGAGCTACACCCTTCTCCAGATAGGAATGACTCCCACCTAGATCCACACAACAAGATCCAGGAACCTGATACTTTGGCGAGCCTGCTACTTCCTTAAGAAAAAAGAAATGCAAAAGCAAAAAACCCTCCATGAATGTAAAAGAGGAAAAACAATGACATATAACATGTTGGTTGTGCTCATTCTCATTGTCAAGACAGAGAGGAACTGTAAACCCTTGTATTAATCAGCACTGACTGCTCCAGAGTCCCTTCATGTTGTACCCAATGTAGACAACTACATTTTAACAGGTTTCTGCCTTCAGATTTCACAGCAGAGAAAACAGTGAAATCAATCATTCAGGTGAAATCCCAGTACTAGTTTCAAAACAATTTAATTTCTTGGATTAGCACAATAGATATATGGAACAGTCATCCTACAGGCTCCCATCTAGATTACTCCTTCCTAGCCTTAAATCTCCAAACCCCACAGTTACATATATTATACAATCATGGAATGGCCTGTGGTGGAAGGGATCTAAATGATCATCTAGTTCCAACGTCTATGCCATGGCACATTTTTCAACTAGGTTGTTCAGAGCTCCATCCAACCTGGCCCCGAACACTTCCAGGGATGAGATTTTTTCCAGATTGATCAAGATGCTCTTAGCTGTGGCTAAGAGCACCAAAATAAAGCACTGTATGTTCCAACCCTATTATCTTTCAATCTACACCAACAAGGCATGCCTTCACTTCCCACTTTTAGGGACCAGTGTCTTTAGACTTAGCAACACACATGAAGAAAAAGTACATACAGAGAGCTCAGCATTTGCTGTGGGGGAGCCTTGGAACCGGCCCCCCACTCTGCAGGAGGGAGAGAAGCCCACAGAGTGTCTCTGTGGAACTTGGTCTCAGATGCCTGGTTAAAAAGGTGTCCAGGCAAAGGTGATTTTTTTCCCAAGTTCCATTCTGCACAGAAGGCTGGGCTGATGATACAATGGGTTCCTGGGAAACACTCTTCTGGTGAAAGAGGGTTCCAGCCAGTAACCAAATGGCATTTGGTTAGCACTGTATTTTGAACTGTGTGTGAGAGAAATGTTTGCTCTATGGTTATAATACCTGAATTCCTTGCTGTGCATTTCAGAGAAGAGTAGAAAGAAAGAGCAAAAGCATTGAAGCACAAAACCACTCCCTGACCTTCATGATCCAGCTTAAAATAGAACCAGAGAGGAAAATTGTGCTATGTGGGCATGCATGCCAGCAAGAAGACTTTAGGGCAAATTGAAGCTCTATTAAAACACAAAGAAGCAAGAGCCCTCCTGAGAAAATCTTGGTGGGCACAAGAGTATGTATTTATAAATGCAAAGAAATTAATTCAACTCCACTCAAGCTCAGCACTCAGGTTATTTCTCCCTCCCACCTCAGCATGGGATGTGAGTGACAGGCTCCAGGCTGCAGAATGGGGGAAAACACTGTGGGAGAAACTGCTAAAGGATGGATGCAAAGTCAACCGAGGTTAAAGACTGTGTTATCCTAGTTTTATGAAACCCAGAGAAGGAAACTATGATTATGGCTTGAATATACAAGATACTATACCTGCTTTATAAAGCACATGCAAGTGTGCAGCATAAGGGTGGCAATGTTTGTGGTAAAGGATATTAAAGCCTGGGAAGTTCAGCATTAAATATAATTATTAAACATATTTTTCCTTTAGGGGTGCTGTACTTAGCAAAAAGCATACTAGTAAAATTATGTTGCATTCAGCATGACAAGAACTATCCACATAGGATCACCCTTAGAATAATGCAAATGTATACTCTCTCAAAAAAAAAAAAAACCTAGAAAAATACACCTAACTTACACCTGTAGCTGCAGAATTTATAAATTTGTGGAGTTTTGAAGACATGGAGCAATCTGATGCATAATATGTTGTCTTCTGGTTAAGCATACTAGACTATTTAAAAGCTCCACTCATTTTCTTCTAATCCTTCTGGATATTTTTTTTCAAAGAAGGGATGCAGAAGAGGTTTCACTCTTTTTGAAGTCATCAAGCTCTCAAGATTTACAATTCTGCCTGGTTCACATCAAAAGATTCCAAGGATTAAAATTAGTTTATACACCCATTATACTTACACACACACACAAACATATATGTTTGTATAAATTCATTATACTAAGCAGCTTGTTAAATCTTCACACAACAAAACTAATCCATTTTGAAACTGCTTTGGCAATTTTCAGCCTGGATGCTAAATCATCAAAAAAGGTCCCTGCATGATATCCAAACTTAAATTTAAGCAAGTACAACCAATCAAGATTCATGGTCAGGAAACAACAACAAAAACCCCCAATTAAAACTTCTATCCATGAAGAAATATACTCTTTCCATTGAAAATGAGCATGCTGGTAAACACAAATAGTTGAGGGAGCACTTAAAGGAAAAGCATGCTGTTCAATCAAAAGGCTGAACCCTGCACTATCTTTCAAAAAGATAAAGCCTGGAAAAAATAAAACGAAAGCTACTGAGAAATTACATCTTAAAAGTACACTTTGCACTGTAAGACAATAATAAACTTCAGAGTTTTGAAGATTATACATCCTTCACACTAGGTATCTAAGAAGCAAAGCAAAAGGCAAAAAAACATGTCAGTAATTTTTAAGGCAGAGGAACACCCTAGCAAGGATGGTATTTCTCGGGCCTCATGGCTACTCTTGGGGGCTCTCCCAAAGCCATGCCAGAAGCCTGACCACTGAATGCAGATATCACACAATTGTTTCAATTTCTAATTTAAAAATGACAATTTCTGGTGTTCTGTGAACTGAATCTTCATCAGTTTATACTTTTTTATTTACTTGTCCTTTCTAAACAAGCTCTCCCACAAGTCTTTATTCATAGGCCTCTCCTTGGCTGTGCTGCAGGGTTTACCAAGGTTGCTTGTTTCAGAGAGACACAAAAACTGGACTTTTTTCAGGAATAATTTAATACTGCAGAATAAAATGCTTACTACTAACTCCAGCAAAGCCAACAAAGAAATGGATGTGACCTTTTTAACTTCACAAAGAGCAGCAGTACTCAGAACAGCAGTGCCTACTCAGAGATACTGCAATTCAGACTGCACTGGTGTGAGGAGAAGAGGACTTGTGGCTTGGGGCTCAAGGTTTATGCAGGAGTGCTCAAAACTCAGAGGTGGGAGACTGCAGTCTGATGACAACTGAAAATTGTAATTAAAGGTGGAAACCAAATCCGTGCTGAGCTTGGATAGAAGGCAGGACTAAAATTCAGAAAAGGGAAGAGGATGAGATCCATTTTTATACCGGCAGTGGGATTAAAGGAGCAAATGAAGTAGGAAAAAAAAAAAGAGTGGAGTTTAGTGGCAGGAGAAAGGAGAACTCAACAGTGAGTAACAACAACAGAAACACGTGATGAAAGCAGCATAAGAATTAAAATTAGGAAAGGAAAAACAGGTTTCTTATGTATTCTGAAGCATATATATAAGTAAGAATATTAATTCAGTAAACAAGGAAAACCAACAGAGACCACAACGAAATGTTGTGCCACAATCACAAATATATTTATAGCCAAAGTATACAACAAAACTTTGTCAGCAATAGGAAGCACTTTTTATGACTCCTAAAGTACACAGAATCTTTTTTTTTTTTTTATTCCAGATGAACAAGATACTCAGGAAGCAGAAAAACTTTCAGGTCAAAAGCTGTGGAAGAACCAGTTCCAAAGAAAATATCATTTGCTTCTGTAATACTGATGAACACAGATAAAGCCTACAAAACTATTTATTACAAAGGAAGGAAAGGAAAATTTGCAGAAATCATAATTTCCAAAAATCCATGAAGAGCAAACAGGACAGAGAGCCAAGAAGAGAGACCTGCTTTCAATCTGAGGCAAAATTAAGAGCTAAAAAAATATTCATTCCATCACATCTCTAAAATAATCAGTTGGGGTGGGTTGGGACAAGTTAGTTATGATATTTCAGTACTGAAGGATTACTCATAGCTTCAAATGGAATGAAAAAAAAATCTGGTTATGAGATCACATCATTACTTGTCATCTTAGATTGGCAAATACAGGCAAAATTCTTCAGAACGGGCCATCAACCTGAAGTCCTTCTTACACTATATAAATCTGACCCACACTTTTGTGAGATTGCACTTGAAAATGGTAAAACCTACATAACTGATAGGATAAAGAAGACCACTGTCTTCTTACATATCAAGTCAGTTCTGATTTTGACTCACAAATTTGGAATTTTTGTGGCCTAGGCGTGCACACTGCAGCAAGCTGTCTGTGGCTGTGCAACCCACAAAGTCCCCACACACGGGAAAAGTGTGAAAAAAAATGCAAGCAAATGTACTGAGCAATCCTTAAAGGTCACCATTCTCCCCACTTAAATATTTCCAAAACGGTATCTCAGTTTCTCCCATTGCCAATTCTTTCACCCTCCTGGGCTTCAACAAGCTCCACCGTTTCCTCAAGACAAGAATATACTTAATACAGAAAAAGACAAGACCATTTTCCACTGATCAAAAAGGAAAGAAGCAGAAAGCAGACTGACTTCTTCTGGAAAGGCAACCAGGAGAATTGCTTTAGGTTCTTAACAGAAATTCACTTCCTTCAAAGAAAGAAAGTCTCACTACAATGAGAGAACAAAATACCTTATCCCTTCTACTTAGCAACATTATATTCTTGGTTAAATTTAGTCAGTGGAAAAGAGGTAAAGCTCACAGGAGTTGCTTTCTGTGGAAAGACATGACATAAATCACACCTGACCTTTTTATCTTGTAGATGCAGGATTTTAAAGAAAATATTATCATATGATTTAAAAAGGCAGTGATTCCTTTAATGAGCCACTTCTATAAAATAAGTTTAAAAAATCTAAGCCTGCAAAGAGCTGTTGTAACATCCATAAACAACTGCAGCACAGCAGCTGCCATTGTGTCCTGTTTCCAGTCTCCGGGATCCAAACAGGAAGCCCATGCCCTTACCTGATTGAAAAAGCAGCCAGTCCCTGCGATTTTAATCAAACTAAAGCAACAGACATTCTCCTTCTTTTCCAGTTTCCTGGGATGCTTCCTGGCCCATTCAGGAAAGCAGTGTGGAGGACAAGCCTTTTAACAGCAGCATTACCTTCATTTTCCACATGACAGCCTGCTGCTTGCCCTGTTACTGTATTTACTTTGGGCCCAGGTGTGACAGCGCAGGCTGCTGCGTGAAACAACAAAACCCCGCCTCTGCCAAGGGGGGTTTATGTGTTAGCCTCTCATCAGGACAGATTTTTCAGCACACCTTAAAAACCTTCACACTGTTCTGAGATGAGCAATAACAGAAAGAGATGCACCAGCCGTGTAAGAGATGTAATTATGCAAACTTAGAGAAACTTGGCAGCCCACTGTGTCAACCTCCCAACCTCCCCCAATTAGGAGGTCACAATTAAAAGAAGCAATGCTCCTGGGGTCCCACATCTGCCATTCTGGGAAAACGCCTCAACACCGAAAAGCTTTTGAAACAGTTTTGTGTTTCTCCTTTCCATAAGGAGAGTGAAGATGTAAAGAAAGATGAAACTAAGGCCAAAGAGCAAATTCCACCTGTTCTGACACATGCAGCAGCTGAACTAATGCCCATGAATCTCACAAGAGTAGACACCACTCACAGCCATTCCTTCTGTTCTTCCTCTTGTTGACTCTGCAAGAAAATGCATTTATTTTCCACCAGCTCCTGCCTTAACAAGTGTATACCTGATTAGTTCAACATAATTTGAACTGAGCTCTTACCCCTGTATTTGCACTGAGTGAAAAAGCACAAGGCAAGTGGATCAAAGGTGAGGGCGCTCTTTGTAGTTCCCTGCACTATGGTGGCAGCAAAAGAGGCCTCTTCAGTTGAGGTCTCATCCTACAGCCCATCTTTGAAGTATTTACAGTGTCTTTTTAACATGACAGATTTTATGTCTGTTGCCGAAAGCCTCCGTCTCTCCATGCTCAAACACAGCCCGTCCTGTAACTGCTGCTGTTTTCAGCCCCAAGCTACAGCAGTTCAGCCAATGCTGAACACTCACAGACACCTTTCCAGGACACCAAATGCTCAACACCAAGGATAACAAATGCAGATACCCAGCCAATTCAAAGGATCAGCAAAGAACCAAATACACTCCTCAGACAAACAGAACAACAACAAAGTAATATTAAGAGTATTCAAAGTACTTCCTTCTCTCAATGAGGATTTATTTGCTGAACTACAGTTTTGAGGGAAGTTTCAGGGCAAGAAATAGAAAGTTTCTTTAAGAAATATCTTCTACACACTTCTTCAGAGTATTTAGGGGAGTAAGGTAAAAGGGGCCCTCAAATATTCAATTTTTTCCCTATCCTGACTCTCTGGAAACCAGTTCTCAGGATCTTTTCTTCAATGGAATTTCTTCTTCTGCCTATGAACATATTTGAAATGACTTACAAATAACACATATTCAAATCCCCGCTGTTACTTCCATGTAATTCCTTAGGGCACAAAAAGCCAATGCACATCTTATTTTTAATAACCCTATTTTATTAATTAGTGAAGAAAACAGCAGCTCAGCTACAACCAGGTAACAGCATATAAGTATATTAGTCTCCACAAACCAACAACAAAAAGCCTTGACTTCATTGAACTCATTTCATGTTTTCTTCTTCAGGCAAGCAGAAAGAAGCTCTCATTGTACCTGAGTGGAAGGGGAAAACTCAGCTCTATCATGAGCTCGCCCGAAAGCACTTGCATCTGCTGGGCACCTCCTGGCAGCTGAGTGGGATTTAGCTTCAGCCAGCCCCGCTGGGCTGAATTCACAGGCATCCAAGGTTTACAGGCACAGCCACCAGCAGCTGGCTGATAAAGAGCTTGTGAAAATACCCCTCTCCCAAGGAGGTCTTTAGATCAAGTGCCATGCTATAAACCAGCACCCAAAGTTTCTCCTGAAGCCTAAATGCTGAGAAACAGACCTAATGCAAGCCTGTTCCTATCTGTGGCAGCAGTTCCACTGAAGTTATTGCCTCCCATGCAACAACAGAGATTGGCAGCTAATCAGTGTATTTCTGGTGTACTCCACAATTTGGCACACTGCAAACCAAAGCCGACTTTGTCACATTTTCTCTGGTTTTATATTATTGTTTTATACCATATTGCCTCCCCTCACTTGCTTTACTGTTAGCACTGTACTCTTTAACATGTCCTCTCTCCCAGAAGCACTGGCGCCTTTTGCAGGTTACAAGAGCAACCTCTGTTTTTTCCTTTCTAAAATAAACATGGCCACATAGAGGAAATTGTTTCAAAAAATTTAAACTATTCAAGAGTGAACAAGCCCATTGTTTGCAGAGGAGACTTCAGGGAGCAGCACGCTACTGTGACTGTGCTATAGAGCATCCACAAAAACCCTGTGGACCACAAGGATTTGAGGCTGGCGTGTGCTGGGACAGGGAGAAGGGACAGAGCATTCTCATTGTTTAAATGTAAACAATAATAATAATAGGGTTTTATAACAGAGAGAAGGAAGCCAACTAATGTGGAAAACAGTTGTTATTACTCTGTTTATGACTCCTTGTTCCCAAAAAATAGGTTGGGTTACCTTGCAATGTTGAAGGGGATAAACTGAGGTGACCTGAAACTGGGCAAATGGCTGAAACCCCATCTGATAAGATGGGCTTGGGAATACCTTTTCTCTTTTTTACACTGGAAGCATGCCAGAGTGGAAAACTCTGGGTGGAGGATCCGTAGCTCTTGTGACAGTAAAACTTTAATTCTCAACCCCCTAGACAAATTCCAGTTGATTAGGGATTAAACAGTGCCAAATGGTGGCTTAGGCACCTTCAGGGAGAAAGCTGTTACCTGAGTCCAAACACATGATCCCCAAAACAACCTCAAAACCTAAAGTTCATTACAGATTTTTCCAACACACTCAAGTTCTCTTCATACAGTCTGATTTGTATTTAGACAGCTGAATATAGAAAGAAATTTTAACAGCTGGGCCAAATCCCCAAGTCCTTCTTTTGGTGAAGGCAAAGCAATAGGCTTTACTGGGAACCATTAAGACAAGTCGTATGTTTTTGGGATTTAATATTAAAGGTAGATACCAGCAAACCTCCTTTAATGTTTTCAGTGAATGTAGCAGCAGAGGTTGGTTTTGTGCTAAACATTACTCATACTTGGGAGCATGCTAACCAGCTCAGAACACCCCAATAAACTTGGAATCTTGATTTTTTTTTTTCCAAAAGAATTGAGCCCTAAAATAACTCTCTAAAGGCAAATGTCAACATCTGCAAAAATTATTATTAAAATTTACCTTGCAGACAAATAACATCATTTTCAATAGCTGGAAGTCAGAAAAAAAATCAGAGAAAGAACCAAGGTCAAATGATATCAACAAAAAGGGGAAAAGTTTATACTGAAAGTAGTAGATACCACCTGTACTTGCACCTGAAATCCTTAAACAGTCTTTGATAGCCATCATGGTAGATGACAGAAATAATTACCAGTGACTGACCCACATGTACAGTCAAGTTAAAATGTCTAAAGACACTACTAGAGATTTGGATGGTGGAAGCTAGAGAGTTTGAAAGGAGACTTGAAGGAAAGCTGTGTTCTCTCCAGAAGGACATATTTTGAATTTCTGTTTCAAAAATGCAGATATAACAAACAGTATTAGAAAGGTAAAATTTCTCTAATGTAAAAAGGATAGAAGCAACATCTTGAATTCTTCATTTCACATACTACCTCTCTTTAAAAACAACTGACAGATTGATCCCTATCCACTTTCT
Organism: Polioptila caerulea; assembly: GCA_013397295.1. Lineage (NCBI taxonomy): Eukaryota > Metazoa > Chordata > Aves > Passeriformes > Certhiidae > Polioptila > Polioptila caerulea. The sequence continues at coordinate 345,631 of VYXF01006533.1, read as the reverse complement.
CATATACAACTTCAGGATCCACCAAAGCTGGTAAGAATTATGTAAGTGTTTGACTAAAGCAGAGAAAATGTTTATTTTTTCATCATATTGTCTTAGGAATTAGAGAGTATTCTGCTATTCACAGAAACAAGTTGCTTGTGTTTTATGAAAGAAGATGAAAACAAAGGCAATATATATTGCAACTTTCCTTCACATAAAAGCCTGAAAAACAAGTATCTTCTTCTCCAAAAGCCAAAAGACACCAATAAATGAGTTTTTCCATTAGCTCTCTGCCACAGAATCATATAAACTATATGTCACATTCTTCTAAAGTGATTTTTCAGAGAAATAAATCAAGAGAGGGAATCATTCAAAGAACTAGTCATCACTAATACAACTAAGCAACTATGTTAAACTTGTCCATCTGAAACTCCTAATGATTCTCAGAATATAGCCCTGTCCAGATTTAGATTACTGTGGGTTATTCATGCATCACAAGGGCTGTTGTAATGCAGAACAACTCTAAGATAAATCTTCATAAGAATTGTACTGGACACAATTTTTGACAGCGTACTCTTGACTAACTGCTCAGACCTGAAATTACAGCTTCACTCCTGCCCAAGAACTCCACCAACTGCTCTGGTTTGTCCAGTGGACAAAACTCCTTCCTAAAAGACAACTGCAAACCATTCCCACTGGGCCCGTCAGAATCTTCGTCTAACCTGGTCCCTGGACTCACTTTTTTGTGACTTCCATTTAAAAAAGCTCCAGAGTTGAATAGAAACTTTGAAGTTAAAAAGAAGGTTAAGACTGATAATAATTAGATGAGGCTGAGGTTCACTGCATGCTGTCAACAGTGTAGGTAGAAAAATCTCACATTTTTTCCACCTGGGGGGTAAGAAGGGAGAAGCTGCTCCTACAGAAAATTCCCAAGTCCTTCAGTTAAGGGTTTGGCCTCACTCCAAAAGGAAAGAATGAACTTGCTCAAAAGCCTGGTCCCTCACCCTGAATTGTGTGCAAGTTGACAAACTCACAGTTAATAACACCAAAGACTGCTGACAGATACTAATGAAGAGTAATGTGAACACCAGAGCTGTTGTTTTTGGCCATTTTCAGAAAAAAACTCACCAACAAAGAAGACTGCAGAAGGTTTCATGCCATCCTCAAGTCCAAGTGCAAGAAACAAATGGTGATATTGAATAAACTGCTGACTAAAAAAAAGGTTTTTTTGGGATGATTTTTAGATCACTGAGCAAGAAATGAAACACATAAAAGTTGTACTGATCTCTGCTTCCTGCTTTGGAAGAAGATGCAATGGCTCCAAAATAAAATAACTAAGTAAATACAAGAGCTAGCATTAGTCAGGAAGTGCTGGAAATCTTACAATAAACTTTGATTCTTTTGGCTAAGGTTGCTTCAACACAAGGCCATGTGTGTTCGACCTTTTCAGGTAGGCTTAACCTCTGAGGTTAATTTGAAGATCATGTGGGATTTGGTTAAACACTGTAAGCATACACAGTAAGAGGAAGTAGTGCAAACCGTCCTATTAAACATGACCTCAGCAGAACTAAACAGATTGCAACAGCACATGAGATTGGCAACTTCTTGGAAGAACAATGAAGAAGATAAAGGGAGTAAATAAAGCTACATCCTGGCTCCAGGACTGGTTCTGCCCAGAGAGTAAATATCTACTTGTTGACAATTCTCCATGTGGAAAAACAAAAGTATAAGAAAAGTAAGTAATTTTTTACTCTGAATTATGGAAGCAAAGTCTCTCAGATTATTGATCAGGTCAACTCTAAGTTCTTTTTTTTCACTATTTCTTTTTTTAGATATATTCTTCAGTGGCCATGAAAGCAGGAAAAATATAAATTCCTACTGGCTCACTGCTTCTTATGATAGAATTTCTTATATAGCTACTTCCTCTAATTAAATGGGTTTTTCAAATAGCACTAATGGTCAGGAAAACACTTTTTTCCCCATTTCAAGATCCAAAGGCACAGTCAGATTTCATTTTCTGAGGATTCATTTTACATGTACAGAAGTAATGGAACTATTTTTCACATTTTTTTCCTCCATTCACATGTGCAACCCTTAACGTCACACAACAACAACAACCACCCTTAGTATAGGTCTGCTCCCTGTAAAAAAACTCAAAGACAGCTTAAATCTTAGCAAACAGGGAAAAAGAGAGGCTGAAGATGTCCAAGGAAGCAGGCTCATGGACTTCAGTCAGTGTGGATCTATGGAAGACGAGCCTAGAGGCACAATCTTTTACAGCCCCCATTTCTCTATGTGTGTCTCTTGCTCATTAGAGAGACTCTTAAAAGTCTTTGTTTTCTTGAAAGAGTCATCATCCAGTAGCCTAAAAGTAGTAGTCTGTATAGCAGTATCCCCACAGTATTCCTTCCTTATTATGCACACAGCTGGAGAAGTAACATTCTTTCCTCTGAATTATGGCACCAAAAATTTGGAAATAGTAACTTTTACAACAGTGCAATTCAGAATGGTCTAATTTTACTCAAATCACTTTTTTAACACAAAAAATAGGACATAATAAGCAATTTCAGGAATCTTGAGTGGGACCAATCTCACAAATCTGCTGATAATGCCATGCTTTTTGGTTATTTCTACTTTCTATCACAGCCTGCATCTTAATGTATTGTAAAATACACTTCTCAAATGATGCATTTCCTTTGCTTTTATATTTTTACACAAATTTTAAAATTAAAAAAAAAAAACACAAAAAAACCCACAAAAAAACATTTTAAACAAAGAAAGCCAAAGTCCCTAAGATNGGACCAATCTCACAAATCTGCTGATAATGCCATGCTTTTTGGTTATTTCTACTTTCTATCACAGCCTGCATCTTAATGTATTGTAAAATACACTTCTCAAATGATGCATTTCCTTTGCTTTTATATTTTTACACAAAGAATGAAGATTTTAAAATTAAAAAAAAAAAACCACAAAAAAACCCACAAAAAAACATTTTAAACAAAGAAAGCCAAAGTCCCTAAGATTTATAGGACAGGTCAATACAAACACTTAAGTGAAGGAAGAAAAACATTTGGCAGTGTTGCTGAATTGGTATCCGAATAGTAATAACCTCTTTATCAGAAAACATATACTGAATACATCACTATTAAATTGTATGATGATGCTCTGAAAATGATTTCAGGGAAGAAACTGCTCACTTTTGATGGACATCCTGCTTGGGACCTTTTCTAGCTTCACAAGGATGCCACCTGTGACTGATCTTGCTGATGCGCTCACTTTTCACCCAGTAACTTGCCAGGGCCAAACAAATCAATTACCTACATTGCAGTTATTAAATGGTAATAAATTTGAGGGATGCTATCTGAAAAAAAAAAAGGCTATAAAAACCTAATGTGAAAATTTAAATCCTAAAATACCTGATGTTTTACTTCATCTGGAAAAAGGGTTTTTAAATACAACCCAAATACTACCAAACTCTTATCACTCAGACTCTCCAATGATGTGTTTTCTATCAATAGTGTGTATTTTCAAGAATCAATGAGCTAGCAAAGTTTATATTAAGACTCTTTAAATACATGAGGTTTTTTTGGCACATATAAAACATACTCCCAAGTTTAAAATACTCCCAAGAGCACAGCCTCAAACCACACACACCATACTTACACACACAAAATATACACCCTGACTTAGCAGACTACACAGGTCTGTTTACATTTACAAGATCTAGGAGTTATTATAAGTTAAGCCAACTTACCCTGTGCTACGAAGTCCAGCCATGAACACCATTCTGAGAAAAAATAGTAACTCTTCATTTCTGCTACTGAAATTCCTCTCTGTTTCATCATCAGAGAAGAAAGAGGTACACTTTTCCCTTCCCCTGCTTGGAACAAACTGCCCCAAGAAGGTAAGAGCTTTTGTATTACCTGAACTTTGTTCCATAAATACAACAGGTGGCACAAAATGACTTTTCAAATATATTTCCCCCTCTAATGCCATTGTTCTTGTAATTATCTCTTTAATTATAGTGTTCTCCCCTTGTGACCCCACCCTGAATATTTACAGACTGCTGATACACCCAGTGTCTGATACAGTATATATAAGCATAAGCCCTTAGCATATTTTTGTTCATGTTAGGCTTTGACAAGGCAAAGCAAAACTGTTCATGCAGATATTCACAATGCTGTCTGGAACTAGTCATATTGAATTGCTCACTCACAGGTACAGTTTATCACCTCTGCTATGAATTCACACCTAACTCTTTTCTCCACCTTTCTGACTGAAAAAGTGCAAGAGCATTCCAATCAGGACAGGTCAATCAAAGTCTCAAGCATGGAAACCCAAAAATCTCAAATGAATCCCTTTTAAACACCTTTATGCAGCCAGCAAACAAGGCATGAATGCAGCAAACAGTAAACACAGCCTCACACACCTGCACCTATCTAGAGTGGGGACTAACAGTGATTAAGTTGTTGTGGCAGACTTTAACACTGACCAGAAATGTCAGTGTTTGCACAGGCTCCAGGCAGGCTTTGGCTACACTGAAGCCTTCATGTACCTAAACATTTCTGCTATTTTTGAGTGTCCAGTCTGACATTTCCTGCATCCACATATTTTGCTAGCCTGCCTCTAAGCTAACTCCCTCTCCCCTTACAAGAAAGCCCAATATCCAACAGAAATACTCATACAGCTTCAGGAAAAGATGTACCACATCTGCATCCCCTTGGCTGACAGATGGTGCAGAAGTTCTCTTCCTCTAGACTCTTTACTCTTTGTGGTGGATTATTCAGGTTATGGATTAACCAAGCTCCGTCTGACTTATTACAAAAAACCTATTAGTATGAGACACCCACATTACAGTGCTGCTCACTGCACCTTTTTGCAGAACTTCTTTGGCTTGGAAGGACCCTATGACACAGACCCTGTGACACAGACAGTCTCCTCAGCCACCCATTCTCCACACTCCTAGAACTACACGCAAAAGCAAACTGCCCTAGAGCTTCAGTCATCTTTGTCAGAAAACCAACCTGAATCCAGAGTGAAAAGATGAGACTACAGGATGCCTCCTCCAAAGATACTCCCCATCCATGCCATGCATAGTGCAGACTGAAGACAGATGTCTCTGGCATCTCCACTTGCCAGACTTGTTCTACAGCTCTTGGTTCAAGCTGACCTACTGTTCCTATTTGCTTAGAGAAAGTGAGAAGAGGGAGAATCTCAAAGCATGGTCTGTGAGCACTGCACAGGGATGCCCATCACAAAGGGCCACAGCACCCTGGAAAATGTCCCCTGCAGATGAGATGAGACAGATGTCCCCAGAGAAGACTGCTCAGAGTCCCAGCTTCCCAGGGCTGAAATCCTCCACAAACCCACAGCTGCTGTCCCACCTGCTCGCAGTCGGAGATGAAGGAGCCCACAGAAGATACAGAGTCAGGGATGGATCACAAAACGGGATGCTGTCTCATGTCACAGCACTCACTGTACCAGCCTGGGCCCTGCCTGTGCAGGCAGGAGGGGCCACATGGCTCCTGGTCCCAAACGTCTGCATTCCAAAGAGCAAGTGTCACCAGAGCCAGGGCTCAACCAGGGTGAGCAGATAAAGCCTGCCCTGGGTAAAAGACACCTGCAGAGAACAGCGCAATGAGGATTAGGCCACAGAGCACAGATCCAACTGTCAACAAGCTGTAAGCAAATAAAGTCTGCTTTGTTAAAATGAAAATAAAGCAGAGATGGATTTGATGAAGTATGATGACTCTGGAAGCCAGCCCAGCTTCCCTTATTAAGGTAAATAAGGTAATGCAAAACCAATATATGAACTAGGACATTTATTGTTCAGTTAAAGATTTCTATATTCTATATTAAATATTTTAACATGCAGGGGAACGATGAAGTGTCAGCAAAGCAAACATGCTCTCAGCAATTTCCAGAGATGCTAATGAAGAGAAAACAAAGTTTTGTGAGACTTCAGACAACAGGACAGAGCGACTCAACTTTGTCACGAGGAGAAGAGAGGTGCATGCATCATGGGATTCACAGATTTACTTTGGAAGTACATTCTGCCAAAACTGCAATTTCACCCAGCATAGCTATAGGACAGAAATGTTCCCAGGCTGAAATACCTCTCCCTTTCCACAATCCAAAACTTTGATCCACCTTCTGTGTAACATTTGTCTGCAAGTGCCACTGAAAGGCAAGGTTTGCTACCAGGAAGGCGGGAAAACTCCCATCAGTCCAAAAGGCCATAAAGCAGCTTTGACCAAAACAATGAAGTAATTCTTACTGGATATACAAGGTTACCATTAAAAGCCTATAATTGCTTTCCTACTGTCAACATAAAACGGATAACAAGAAGGAAAGGAAGCAGAATTTTTGCATACTTGAAGACTTCAAACAGAAAAGGCTGCCACATGATCAAAAAGAGCTTTGGAATAATAATAAAGATGGGTGGGAGACAGAACAGACAGCTTCCTACAGAAACATACTATTTTCTGACTCTACACACCCTTCTTAATAATGAAAGGAAGATGTAAGTAAGACACGATTACATAGCATTACAAGATTTATATTAAGGATCTTGGTCTAAAGGAAATTAGGCAAAAAATAGGAATATTATCTGTTAGAATGTGTTCAATATATTAAATTTGTGTTTTTCTCCTACTTAGCAAATGCTTTGCCTATACTTAGGATTAGCTCAAATCCATTAATGAATGGCTAGCAAGTGCTTGAAACTTATAAAAACATAAATATCATAAAATATTTGGTGAAAGTAGTGGATTTCATGGCTACACTATGGACTTGACTGCAGTGTGAATGTTACCAAATGACAGTTGAATCCTACATGAAAGTAAGACTGAAATTTGAGGAGAGTGTTTTTGTTTTGCTTTACAAGATGGCATTCCATATGGTTAAAATACTATTAAATGTTTACTGATTCTTTTTTACTGTTATTAACAGCAATTTACATCAAATTTTTTTCTAGTCTTATCTGAATAGAATTAATTGTTGGATTTCGACAATTTCCTAGTAAGCACTCCTAAAAGTATCAAATCTTGGCCTCCCAAATTCCCAGAACTGGTAAGTCAGGAAAGGCGAAATCTTTACATTTCAGAAGTTGTAAAAAAAAAAAAATTATTTAAAAAACCCTTATAATTTTAAATCCAAACACAATAAATGACAAAAGTCTCGGTGAGCATAGTACAAATGAAGGTGTAAGAAAATCAAATCACCAGAGACATTTTTCTCTTTGTTTTTTTTTTTTTTAAGAGTAAATGTCAATATCAAAGAAAGGAATACTGAAAAGCCTTGAAAATTAGCAAAGGTAACTTAGTTTATATGGATGTAGATTTCCAAATTAATTTTAAAATAAACAAAAAGTATGTTTTCTTTTTTCTTAAAAGATCGTAATAAGCCACTGTGCATAAAAGAAAACAATAAAGTTTTAATTAATAACTGAAAAATCTATTTCAGCTTATCTTAGCCAGTCAGGGTTAACTTATTTCAGAGAAAAAGAAAAAACAAAAATGTAGCTTTACTAAACACAAAGATTATATAATTGTCAGTCACACTAACACATACTTTATGAAACAGATTTTGAGAATAAGTGGTGGCAAGTCCTAAATTTAGTACATTACAGATGTGATCAGAGGCTTCTTTGATTTTTGAGTACAGATATAAATATTTTCTTCTGCATAAATAGTTATACTTTGCAGGAGAGGAATACTCAAGTAATGTTCTTCTAAAATAGAAAAGGAGGGCTGATGTAAAGCTTTCAAATCTATGTTAGATACTGTCATACACCTGGAAATGCAAGAAAAAACAAGGTATAATATTTTTCTCCAGTAGTTGCTGGAGACAGAGAGTAATTATTATCATGAGTAATATCTATTATTGATAAATATTTGTATCTTTTAACTGTAACAGATACTGGATCTTATATGAATACACTTTTAGAAGGAAAAATACAACACTTGTTCCCGTAAGAATCATCAGTTGAAAGGAATCAGTAACACAAATCTTAGGCTGCCCACTGCTCATATTCAACTCTCATGCTGCTCCACTTGAGTTGCAACATTCTGGGTACACACACATCAAACTATAGGATCACGTATACATTCACCTCACCAGAGCATATTTGATGTGGGTTATTTCTTGGGTGCCTTCTGCCATGAGGGATTTGGAAGACTCTTTGTAGGATCCTAAAACGACTTTCATGTCCTTCCCTTAAAAGGCGGCGTTGAGACATGGGTGTATCTTCACCAAGCTATTCAGCAAGGAAATAAAAGATCTCCTCTTTAGAATTTCTCTCTTTTAACACACTGAAAAATACTCTGATTTTGTTTTCAAATGTCAATGGAGTGTGAAATTTCTTTGTCAAATTCAGATGATAACCAAAAATGATTAAAAAGGCCGCAGTTTAAAGCCCTGGAAGAGGTGCAGTGCAGTTATTTGTATTGTATATGCTTTTCTTCAGGAACCAATACCTAGTTCCACTAGAAAGGAAAGACTGGTTGCAGTTAATGCACTGAAAATACCAAGATGTTTTCTGCATGAAGCTGCAACACCCTCTCAGATCCTAGCGTGCTGCACCCAGCAGACAGAGCATCTTGCCACAGCTTCAGTCTCCTTCCAGTGTGATCAGTATGAATAAAGAAGTTACAGCTCTTCATACAAGCAGGTCATACTAGCAAGTGACATTTTAGGGGGAAAAAAAAAAGTGCAGAATTGTCTCTATTTTAGTGTTTTATCCAAAATAACCATATCCAAACTAACAGCCGTGTGCTGTTTAAGATGAAGGTAAGCTCCACGAAACCAGGTTGTCAATGCACTCCGTCCACACAGGGAGATCCAGCACCAGTGCTCATCCCAAGTAGCTGCTACAATCACTTCCTCCTTCGCATCCTCCTCCTTAATGTGGGAGATGTTCAGCTGTTGCAAAGAACCTTGCGAGGTTTCTCCTGAAGAAAGGCAAGTTGAACATTTCTTTTAACATTACACTCTCGCTTCTGAGTTCACAGCTCCACACTCCAAAGACACAAATCTCACACTGACACTTGCTGCATTCCCTACTTTATCCCAAGCATCTGGTATCCTTCAGGGACAAGTGCTATGTTCATGCCAGCAAATAAAAGGAAATACCTTTGTGAATACAATGCTGTCAATTAGAAACTCCTCTTCAGTTCATTTGCCCAAAGTTAGACTCCCATCATCAATAAAACTCCTCTTCCTCCCCCTGTATTTGCACAGACGACTGAGCCCTTCAAAGGCAGAGCCCGTTTCCAGAGCAGAGAGGTCTTACGAGAAAAACCTGGGTCTTCCTGGGAGTTAACAAACAGCTAATAGGAAGGAAGGGAGGGGAAATGAATCCCAGGCTTTCTTAAAACATATCAGGAAACCCTACACTGTCTGCTCCCCCTGTCTCTTTCAGTGCAGGGGAGAGGAAATTGATAATGCTGCTTTACTTGGCAGTCAAGATTTTCCTCTCAATTCTGTTTAACTATGTCCTGTATGGCCACAGATCTGCCACAGCCAAAATACCTGTCACTATGCACATCATCCTGAAGAAGTGTTTTTAAATATGATGTATCACCTATTACTCTGAAAGCAAATTCAAAGAGACAATCTTAATTAAGTCACATTGAAGTAAATATTAAATACCTTATTACAAAAGATTAGTTTGAATACACTGTGATAACAGAGGAGAATCGTTACAGTCCTAGCTGGAAGAGGTTCAACTTTCAACATGAAATCGTGGACAAATGTGACAATTTTTAAATGTGACAACCAAGAAAAATATTTTTAAAAAATAATTAAGAACAGATGAGTTTCATGCAAACATCACTTGTTTTGGAAATTCATTATATTAAGCAGATGGACCGCTGCATATTGCAACTGTGCTACATGTCCTGGATCCAAGGCTTTTCAAGCTTGTTTAAGTACCCAGAAAGACACAGGAGGGAAGGATGGGAACAGCCCAGTGGTGGGACACCACCATGATACACACTGCTACTCTTCTAAATACTCAGGGTTCAAACAGAAGAGGAACTGAGGTAAGACACAGCATCCATGTTAGGCAAAATTCTGCATTTTCTTGTGCTGCTTGTCACTGGGGGCACAAAGCAGCAGTTCTGGCCAGATAAAGGGGAACAACAACATCCGCAGAGACAACACTGCAATGTGTTCATTGCTGAGTCTCCCAGTGGAGGCACCAAATGTGACCAGGAGATGCCTGTGGCCATTTGTCAGCCAGCAGGGCTTCCCTCCTCCCTGGCAGGATAACCATTTGTTTGGGGCTTTTGGGGCACATCAGCCTCATGACCTAAGGACCTGTTCTGATAAATCAAGTGGGATGAGAATTAAATTACACATCTTCTTTCAGCAGCCAAGCCTCACTAGAAAATGAGGCAGATAGGATAAGGGAAAATGGCCTCGGGCTGCACCAGGGAGATTGAGATTGAATACTAGAAAATTCTTCTTCACAAAAACATTTGACAGGCACTGGGTCAGGCTGCCCAGGGAAGTGGTTTAGTCACCATCTCTGGAGGTATTTAAAAAGACATATATGTGGCACTTAGGGACAAGTTTACCTGTGGACTTGCCAGTGTTGGGTTAACAGTTGGACTTGATGATCTTAAAGGTCTTTTCCAACCTAAATGATTCTATGACTCTATGAAAAGTGACTCTTTGTCCCAGCGGTGTTTTGAGCGTGTGATGACACCAGAGGCAAATGGTGAAAACCTCACCAGCAATTTGTGTAGAGGATTATTACAAGGAACAAGAATGTTCTTTTTCTTTCTTTCTTTCTTCACATATCAAATGGATGCAGAACATTGATGACTTAAACTGTAAAGTTGGTAAGTACACACAATCCTACTGAAATCTAGCTGTTAGCTACATCCCTGTCCACAAACAAGCTTTTAATCTTCTTTCAAGCACTCAAATTTGTGCCTAGAAGCAAAGAAATTAATCACAACAATGGCTATGGTAGTGTGCAATCAGAAGGAAACAGATGGTGTCATGCACTGTTTTCCAAACAGCAGCAGCTTCTATCTCCAGGAAAATAATCTGAATATTTTCCCTTGCTGCTGGCATTACTATAACAAAAGCTCCTATTTGAAGGACATCTCTGTGTACAGCATCAGCAAATTATGCCAGAGTTTATAGACAGCAGTATTCTTTGAAAATTAGTTGGCAGAACCAACTAGACTGCACCTATCTCTCACATCACATAAGCAGCAACATTCAGTGGGTAACACCCCTCCAATTATCTTTAAATGACTGCAGACAGCCTGATGGAATCAACACAGTTGTGGCAATGAAATAGGGCTTAGTTTTCTCTTGCTTCATTTCCAGGTCTGCTTCTGACTGCAGGCAGAGTGTTGCACACCGACAAGAGAAGCAGCCATGCCGACTTACAGCTGTACTCTCTCTCTGATTCCTCCTTTCCCAGGGACTCCCAAAATACTTTAGAACAGTAACTTCAAAGTTTCTTGGGAATCATTAAATTAAGATGCCTTCACTCTCTTTACCACTAAATGTTCCTACTGCTCTTTTTGATCTTTTTGTTTGTATAGGGTCCTTATCTTTACAGGACATCTCAAACGCCCTACTGTGATTTTTCTTCCAAATCCTAACAATTATTTACAGGCCCTTCCTTACATCCTCATATTCAATGTGATGCTGAAAGATTCTCATTAAGGAGCACGTACCACTCCTAACTGTACAGAGCAGGAGGCTCTGGCAGCAGAATCATCACTTTTCTAGAGTTTTTCCTAAATTTATTCCATTTTTCCACACTTCTTTATACCTCCTGATAAGCCATTGCCACTGGTGTTGTTATTTCTCCTGTTGTAGACCTCATTTTTCAGGGAACAAAGCACAGTCCACAGACAAGGAACATGGTACCTCTCATGCACTTCAAGATCTCACCACACACACAGGGTACAAGAGTCCACCTGTGCAATCTGCACCTTCCACTCTCCCACTCACTCGCTTTCCCTGGAGTTCTGGCAGGTAGGAGAAACTCAAGTACCAGAAGTGCCTTCACATCCCCAGTAAAAACCCCGAGGGCTGCAGGACTGGTCTCACATGAAGAATATAAAAGACTCTGAAAATTAAATGGGGAATTGCATCTACCATACACATATGCAGACATCAGAATTATTGTTTCTTGGATCAGTATCAAAAAGCAAATATAAGGACACATACAAGCTAAATCTTGCCATGTTGGTCTTCCAGCATCAGCATTCTTGCAGCAACACTAGAAATGAAATGAGGGGAAGAAAAGTGAATATGTTGTTTAGATTTTTCTCTTTAAATCATGTGTTATCAATTATGTCCTTCACATTGATTTATTTTGTTGAGAACAGTCATAAAAAGAGAAAGGTAAATTGGAGTCATGCTACATTGTTGTACAATACTGATTGTTTTGCACACATTAAAATGTAATGTACTAGTTACTTCTAATCTGAAATATTTGTTTTATAGAATTGAACACCCACACACCATAACAAGTTAGCACTGGTTGTTATTATGCTTTGTCCTGAGGTTTTTTATAACCCAATATAAGTGTTGAATTATGGTGAGTTGGTTGTGTTAATTTTTAAAATTGAAAACAAGTTGTCAAAGATTAATCCATGCCAGAAGTGAGTCACTAGACCCCGACAATAGAGTCAACTGAAGGCTGATTTTAAATGAAAAAGAAAATGTAGCTGAGATGTTAAAGACACAAAGCTTGCTATTTTTACATCCACAAATCCCACAGGGTTCTTGTAGAGTGAAAATGCTGAGAAAAACCTGTCTGAAAATCCAAGAAATACATCATTATTCCATGGATATTCTAGATTCTTGAAATACCAGAAAAGACCAAATCTTCCTTTTTCAATGCAGACTAGATTAATATAAAGTTTAGGTTATATTTCACTTTCAGACTGCTCTAGCAGAACATTCCAGCAAAAAGTTCAAAAAGGGGTCCCACTGAGTATTCTAGAGAATCTGCCATCTGAAAATACATTTAATAAAATACCATTACATAGCAGCAGAGGCTGGAGTGGGAAGAAATTTCAGAAAGAGGTACAAATGAAGATATATCTGGATTAACCTAAAACCCACTGAAAATAAACTCAGTATCTCATAAAAACATAGAGAGCAAGAAATATTCTTAATATCTTGATGTTGATTTATTAAGGGCTGGGAGTTTAAAGAATTATTTGGTATCACAAGAAATCTAGACAGAAACTCTGATTTAAGCTATAAGAGCAAGTTACAAGAGTGAATTAGGTTAGTTGTCCAAGCTTAATCCTAACTGGATGTATCTGCTCAGAGACAAACCATGATTTAATAAGCACCAGATGAATATAAGTAGATCAGGACTGAGATAAATGGACAGCTTGCATTCTATTTATACTTGCACATTATGCTGCTGAACCACTTCTGCCAGTCTCTCTTTACACCAGAAAGATCTCTCAAAAATTTGAACTAAAATAAACCCTAAATCTAATACAGAGTGGTTCATAATTTAAATGTACAGTAACAAAAAAAAAAAAATGCAATATATAAGATTAGGATTTCAATATTCTGGAAGTCTTAACACTTAACTGTCAAGATAACAAAAAGCTCTTAAAACCTAACATCTGTCCCTCTAATTTAGGTAATCTTATATTGCATGTCTGAATCTCCTAAGGGTTAGCAATAAATGTGACCCATCTCCAAAAGAACAGGTTCCTTCACATAGCAATATAAAATACTCTGAAAATCACAGTAGATCAGAGAAATATCTAGAGGAGAATGTATCTTTATGATCAGCCACGCAAAGTGAGATTTAATATCTAACAAGACAGCACTTCCATTTTGTCCCTTAATTTGAGTACTTTCATTTTTGAAGGCAAATAGCAATTTCAAAACTTAAGAGATATTCTGGGAAAGAGTAAGGAAACTGCAAAAGACCAGGAGGTCAGAACATGGGGAAAGCCTGATTAGTATCTAGTGCCAATGCAAAGCAACAGGTAAATATGACCATAGTCATACTGGACTAATTAGGCAACTGCCACCATCTGCTCACTCATTTACTTAAATTCTACCAGGTAAAAATTACCTGGAAGGTGGCAATTACAGGTTGTGATTGAACAGATCTGTCAGAAGTATGAAGTCTACCTTTCTGGTCAGAAGTGAAAGCGTGTGAAGAGGAATCTGCTCACATAGGAAGGTCCTGGGAATTATTTCAGTCCTAAGCTTGATGTGGACTCTACTTTCACCCAGCTACAGTTCAGCACCCGACTGCTGCTGCTCTGTGAGCCCAATGTAAGGGAGGGAGGAGACCATGGCAGGTGGGGGCCTGTAGAAGATGGATTTTTGCAACAAGACAAGGAGAAAAGAAGTGATGACCCAGAGACCTTTGGTGCCTGCACACTATGGAGTCACTGCAAGAGGAAGCTGCTGCTGATAATCAGATAAAATTGGCAGAAAAAGAAGTGGCTTAAAATGGTTTATCAAATACAGTTTTATTGACTATGTCCTATAAAGGTACCATTGTGTCAGGCTTATCAGCCATTCCTTGTGCATACACCCTGAGGCACAGTGGTCATTCCCATCATGTACCAGCTGATAATCAAACTCAGGGGCTCAGGATAAGTAGCTGACTTAATATATTGAATTATGCTAGCAAAAGCTCTGTTCAAAAATCAGCTGCATCTAATATGTGCATATATATATCTATGCAAATACACATGAATGTATAGAAATTAATAACATGCAGTCAACAGCACTGACTGACCTTCCAGCAAAACAGCTCTGTGCAGAATGGGCTGGGGAAGACAAAACCAAAATCTGACATTGGAAAAGCTCTGGCTAGAATTTAGGAATCTTTGGTTATGCTCAAAATAGAATTTTCATTCAAAAGTTGTATCTTTTAACAAGTACAGAGGGTACACAGTACTTTCCCACCAGGTTGAGCTCTGGCAGAAGCAGGCAGAGAAGGGGTTTAAATGCATTTATACCCCAGACAGACACTGCTGCTTTCCCCAACTGGATCTGCCACATCTGAACTTAGCAAACAACTCACAAGTGAAACCTGTGCTTCCTTAGTTAGTCTGAAGGAGACAGAGCACCTGGGAACACATTTCTCAGTTGTTAAGGAGGGGCTGATTTTGCTGAGGCCAGGAAAATCACGGCAATCCCATGATTTTGAGAAGGTAATTTCCTGCAGATTTGACCTTTGACAACTAAGAAATACAAATCACTGTATAGACCACTGCTGGGTCAACGCACCCAGAAAGCTCCCAGCAGGGGTGGGCCCAGGCTACAGCTTCAAGTGTTCTCAGTAACCAAACTTGTACAGAGGGAAATCACTGCTGAGCACCTACATAAACAGAGGATGTTGTCTTGTAGTACTGCCACAGGCCAGCAGCATCCTTTTAGCCTTCAGTCTCTGCTACCCTAAACTTCCTCTGAAAAATTTTCTCTGTTGCCATGTGCTTCAGACCCAAGGGATCCAGCGCTCAGTTCTCACATCTTCTCTTATCAGACTTCAATTCTTCTACACTTTTCACAATCCTCTCTCAGTCTGTTCATGAATGGGCTATTAATAAAACGAGAGTTTTCAGCTGAGTGGCTGCTTTGAAATTCTTCTGCATGCACTGTTACACAATTACAAATGTATATGGCAGTAATCCATTCAGCATAGAAGAAGTAGTGCTATTAATACTTTACAAAGCTTGTATGCAGCTGTAAGTAATACCTTTTAGGGACCTTCCAAAAAATGCTGCAAAAAACCCTAGGTTGTAAGAACTTCATACAATTTTTCTCAGGTTACTGTTAGGCTGCAGCATAGCAGGTTGTGTACTGCTATCTTCTGAAATGGTTATAGAGGTAAATCACATAAGTGTTTGGAGGAGGAATGAGATTTTCCTAACATTAATAAACATTCATTAACTGCTGATTTTGATGATGTTCATGTCAGCCTCTAGCAAAATAGGATTTTTCCTGTGTACAGATAAGCATGTTTAATTGAACTGGGATGAAGGGATTTCTGGTGGAATGTTCAACAGTTTCCTAGACAGTCGAAGTTTTAGTTTGCTAAGAGTTAGTTTGCCTCATTCTGCTTATCAGCCACCCAGTTTTAATAGACATATTATAACTACACAGTCGTAATTAAAAACATGCAAGCAAATACATCTAAACACAGTGAGAGAAAGACCAAGGGTCTTTATGCCACCTGTAACTGCAAAGGACTACAAGTCCATGCTTCAGTTGAGTAGTGAAAAGTTCTTTGAGAACTAAGAATAAACAATTTCCTTCTGAAAACTAAAATAAATGCTGTATCTTATGCAGTTACTGTCACTATAACCTTTAAAAAGACTGAGAACATCATTCCATCTCAAGCATCTTACCAAGAAGCACCAACACTGAATACAGCCACAATCACACAGGCACTTTGTATGACCTGACTCCATACTGCTGCCAAAAGGAGGATTCCTGCTCCCAGTGACTTCTTGCTTCCTTTGTGTGGGCATTTGCATGAATTAACAGTGAATTATGCATGGATACGTTCCAGGTAGGACAAGCAGAGCAGAGACACGTGATGTGGCTCCTGGTTGAAGAAGTCAAATATGATGGTAGACAAAGGGGCATGAGGAAAGCTGCTGAAACTGCATCTATTTATTTCCAGTGAGTGTATTATTTAATGAATATTTCCTAAAATGGTATTGCAAAACGTGCTTGTGTTTGGATTCTTCAGCTGAGATGTTCACGTGATTTGATAAAATGGCACTATTGCAAAAATAAAATAAAATAGCACTAATCAAATAAATAATTACTATTTATGGCTGCATACTTACAACCCAAATAAAGGCACAATGGGTAAATACATAATTTGAGTTACAATTGCCAAACAAATTATTACATCAAAATATTTTGAAAGACATTGAAGATTTTGTGAATTAAATATATGAAGTAGAAATAGGCAGTGATGAAATCATGGCTTCTTTTGACAGAGTCATACAGCCTGGAAACACTGGAGGAAATAACATTGTTCCTATGTAAGCTACTGAGAAAGAAAAAGGCAAGACATTTCCAAAAAATCATAGCTTATGCCTCAGCCTGCATATTCTCTGATGTGACCAAAGCCTGCAAAGGCGCAATGTGGGTCCCCATAGCTGTAGAGCCATAAAACCAGAGGTTAATCCCAGCTAATAGTCTCTTTCTCCCTCCCAAATTTTGATCTCCTTTGCTACATTTGGAGTCATAGATTATTATTTTCCAAACATTCTCAATGCTGTCAGTAAAGACAGCACTGTGACAGCAGTGTTTATGTGTTCCTTTTTTGTACAGAGGAAATGCTACACAGGCATGCTCTGCTGTCCATTAAGAATGTGTTTCTGAAAAGTCTGATCACTAAAAATGTTATCCCGTTGCTTCACTCTTCATCACCAAACTGACTTCATCAATCCCAGCTTGTTTGAGGAAGATGATGATGACACTGAAGATGGAACTATTGAGGAAGAGGGGCACAAGTGCTCCCACTAAAAGACTGATACTCAGGACTTGATCTCAGGGATGCAGCAGTCAGCGTCTTTAAGGAGGGTGATCTGCTTCAGAAAGCTGGCAGCTCTTCCAGGTGACAATCACTTCATCCACCCTGTCATATATACTGGCCCTGTGCATTTAAACTGTATGTATTTTAGTCTCTGCACACATCCCATTCTCCCTATAGAAAAAGTGATTTGCTTCCCAAACAATGTCCAGCATTTCACCTGGGTGGCTGACAACAGTTAGCAGAGCAGGATGTTCAAGAATCAGTGGTGGAATGCCAAACCCAAGGACAGGATCATTGAGGGAACTGGTCTGCTCCTTGTGCAATCCAACACAAATCAGGGCCTTGGTCACAGGAGTAATCTTTGCTCAGATTTGTGATGTGTAGGCCACCAGCACCAGGCACCTCTATTAGTTATGTACAGGTCTGCATGGATATTTTTTATTTTGTATCCTTGAATACAAGCAGGGCATCTGGAAAGCATTATGCAAACAGACTTTCTCCATTCAGAAGAATGTATGAGATTCCCAGATATATCCCAGGAGTGAGAAACAGGTAAGAAAACAAAACAAAAAAAGCACAGATACTGCAGTTTGTGTAAAATATATACAACACTCAAATATTTCAGAACTCCCCAGCTGCTCTCAAATCAAAATAAATCCAGATCAAAACCAAAGCAGTATCAGAGAAAAGGCTGTTACTGGGTGGAGAAATTTTGCAGAATACAGTTTAACTTTATAAGGCTTTTTATTAAACCACAAATTATACTCTGCTCTGCTTTGCAGCTACATGCCTGGGCTTTGCTGCTGTTCTGGATACTAATAGTATCTTGACACATTTCCCTATGTACAATCATTTAAATCTCTTTAAATATTTAAAACAATCTGTGACAACTACTACAATATATGCTATATGAATATGGCAAAACAAAAAACCCACAGTAAATAACTGAAAGAAAGAACTGGCTACTATGAAAATTGACCCAAGCAAATTATTTTAAATTGCAGGACATAGAAGCATTCATAAAGTCACTGTGCCTTGATCTATTAAAGATCCATTTAGAGTGAGTTGCAAAATTTTCTGCTTTGCCACTATGGCGCTGGAGCACCTGTACACCTTGCTGCAAAGATTTTAACCTGCAGGAAAACTTCTAACACTGCAGAATGCCACCAAAATCCACCAGTCAGCCAGGCAACAGGTCTGATGTGCCCTGTCTATGCACCCATGGACGCAGAAGACTCCTGAGTGCCTCCATCCTGGATCATCTCCACTGTTGGAGCCATTCCAACAGATTCAACCAAGCACGTCTCTAATAAGTAGATTGGCTTTGAGCAGGTGGTTGGACAAGATGATACCCACAGAAGCCCTTTCCAATCTAAGTTATTCTCTAATCATCTGGTCCATTTAGGTCCCTCACTGTTATCCAGTTGTGTTCACTGCTTTGATTCCCACAGAGGAAAAGGGAACCATTTTCCATGGTTAATTTATGTTGGTTGTTTCAGTTTCCCAGTGAATTAATAATTAAGCAGGACTTTATCTTCCTCATTTTAGAGTTATGCAAAAATGCCAAGTGGTAAAGTAAAACATTAAATTATTTACAAGTTGTACACACATGCAGGGAGACAAATTGGTGCTTTAGATACTCAACAGTTGTTAGAAAGTACAGAAACAATAGGCATGACAGCCAAAGTCCTTCGTCTAAGGAGAGAGGAGTAGTCGTCAAGTTTGTGTTAATTTTTTCAGGCATAAAAAAGGGGTAAAGCTAATGTATTTAAGGCATATCCAAAGTTTGTACAAACTTCAGGGCTACCAAATTAAGCAGTTTCTGTCTGCAAATGAAGGAATGAGGCTCCTCTGCCCTGCTGGAAAAATTCTTCACAAAATGCAATTAAAATCCTGTTCCATGTTTTAGAAAGATGGAATTGAATAAATCACAAATGTGCAGAACTTGTAAAGTGTTGACAGGTAATCAGGTTATCACAGACTGGGAGAAAAAAATTATAAATTCATTTTTAATGGGTGGACAGTGCTATAAAACAACAAACAGATCCTAAATCCTCAAGTCTCCAATTACCAACTCTATACAGTTTGCTTGAATAAAAGATGATGTCTTCTTATTTTGGTGCTCAAGAAATAAAGAACTAATATTAAACTGCTGAATTTTTAAACAGCTCCAAATAACCTCTACACATGATGAAGACAAGGACAGCAAACAGAATTCCTCATAATTCAACCTTTCTAAATATATTTACTGCCTTATACACGCAGCTGGACAGCTTCCTTCAAAAACAACTTAGCCACAAATAGGTTTGAAAAATAGAAATAGTTTTGAAGCACCATGCTCTGAGTATTTTCCACAAAGGAACTTCAAAACAGAACAAAAAACCACTACACTTTCCCCCAAGTCCCATAACTTCACATTCTTCTTGAAACTGGTTTAAAATATATTTCTTTCTTAATGTGCATATATTTTACACAAAGACCCTCTGTTAAAATTCATCTGGCTATCTGAACCCCCCCTTCCCCTGAATGCACACAGAGACATAGTCATTAAAGGATTGGCAGAACAAAATCTGCTTTCTTTTCTGAAGGGGCCCTACCAACACAGGACATCCAAAAGTAGTCTTTATTGTTAGGTGCCGGGTGATGCAATCTTCTACAGCAGTGAAGATCTAGGATCTACTTCCTCCATGTCCTAACAAGCAGACACATCTCTTATCCATTTTTCTATCCTCTGTTTCTGACAAACTGTGCTGGCATGCTACTGACTTTCTGTTCAGCAGGAACCCCTTTGAGCACCTACAAGTACAGCCAGAAGGTCATTTTCTATCCATAGGGTGTTCAGCACATACGCTCTGCTGTAAGGACAGCAAGTGGAGGGGTTAAAGCACCTGTTCACTCTTGCCTCAGTATCAGCTCAAATGACCTCAGGAAGAAGCAGGACAGGCTACAGATATGACAGTGAGCAGACTTCTCTCCCCTCAAAAAAAAAAAAAAAAAAAAGACAAATTTCTGTTTAATCAACCACCAGTTTAATGGTTCAAACCACTGCAAGGTGACTATCCCTCACCTGATACAAGAGAAACCATGGGAAGCCAAAGGCAAGGGGGAGAAAAAAGTAGATGTGCTTGGAGAGTGATTTTGGACCAACAGTTTTGAAAAAGCTTTAAAAATAAAAAATTTTATTAAAAATGGTTACTGTTGGGGTTTTGTTTGTTTGGGGTTTTAAAAATGGCCTCATTTATTAGGTAGAAGCAACGTGGTTTATTAATAGCAGTAAAACTGCTGCTTGACATTAGAAACTTTAGTTTGTGGAAACTGTAGTTCTGTTGACTGGACACCTAACAGCTGTCAGAACCTAATAAGCTCACCAAGTGTTGTAGTGTTGACTCTACACCATACAAACCCACAATTCTGCATCAAGTGTGGTGAAATGTGATATTTCACATCATTTTTCAAACAATCTTTTCAAAAACTAGGGGGAAAATAGTGACAAAGATGGAAACTAAAACATTGGAGCAAAAATGCTATTTCATGTCTTAACTGTTCATAACATAGTTTTGCTTGCTGGCTGACAGAAGCAGCTGAGGTGAAGAACAAGAGCAGGTAACTATCACAGTCTGGCATTGTGATCTTGAATCCGGTCCAGCCAGGATGAAGCGTGGCAAAATAAATAAAGGGATGGGTACGATGGAGTGCCCAAAAATAGAACTTTAATGATGGTAAAATAACAAACACAGGGACCACATGGTCTAAGAGACTGCATCCAAAGACCCAGGGGTGTGGCTGACTTAACAGTGTATAGGGTTACCTGAGAGCAAGAGTCCAATCCCAAACTCGGGACAGGGACATGACCTTACATGTCAAAGGTCCTGAACCAATGGAAAACCAGGAACATGGCCTATTTTGGAATGATCCCCTCAGCATCCCCCCAGTATCCCACCTCCTGTGGTCTCAGGTTTATGGTTTCTGCACAAGTTACCTATTGTCCACTTCACCTGATTCATGTGCAACAGGTAACAGCCCCGGATATCCAAGTTTACACGGAGTCATCACTGGCCAGACGCCTCCCAGGCTGCCTCTGGATGAGATGGGTGTTGCTGTTTCCCTGAGCTCCCACCCTTGCCGTGCCCTGACTTTATCAGGGGAGGAGATGCAGTGCCAGGCTCTGCCTCGCCCTGCTCCCTCCCATCCCACCTCACCTCGAGGCAAGGACGCCCAGGTGGCTGAGCTGGGCAGGAGCCACTGCAGGGCTCTCACCTCTGCAAGCAGAAGACCAGACCTGCCAAGAGATACCATGGGGCACTCCTCTCTTCTTCCAAACAAGAAAAACTGCTTGAAGCCCACTGGCAGCACTGTGCAGTGATGCACCTGACCTTATTTCTGCTGGGAATGTTCCTCCCTCCCTCATCAATTCCACCACGCTTGTCTGATGTTTCCTTTTCTGCTGTGTCAAATACAGCTAACAAGTTACTCGAGGCAGGGATCTGTCGAGAGCAATATAGCTCATCAGCCAAGGGTTTGGCAGGCTGTACAAAAAATGGAGCAGAGTAAATGACCAGCCTTTAAAACAAATACAAATTCCTTTATTCATAGCTTAATAACTTACTAATTTATTGCTTAATGTGTTATTAGGAATACACTTTAAAAATCAGGCTTTGATGCTCAAAATTCGTTTCTAAAGGTATAAATAGTTAAACTAAGTTCTTCCCTCTGCTATTACCAAGGCATTGATAATTTTCTAACCCTGAGGTTGCCAGCATTAATGATGCTATAAAATCAAACCTGACACTTCTAGTAACTTTTTCCTGAGTACTTTTCAACTCCAGTAAATTGTAGCCAGAGCAGCTGCTGGTGAAGCACTCTGATCCCAGTGAAGGGGCCCTTACAGTGGACAGGCTGAAGGGCAGAGTCTGTGGAAGATCTGCAAATGCCCAGCACGGCACCCAGCATGGCCCTGCTCCCTGCACAGGAGAGCAGCACACAGGTGGCAAGGCTTGAACCCCACAGAGCCTCATTAGCAAAAATACCCCCCTGCAAGACTAACCCACAGGTCATCTGCTGTCATTTAGGATTAGGAAGCAGAGAAAAGGGTAAGGAAAGAGAGGAGTGGATGTACCTGTCTTGCTTCCTTTTCTTCCACGAGTATCTTTAAAACTGAATACTACAAACTACATTTGTTGCTATTTAAGAACACAGGTCTAGCTCTCTGTAGCAGCCATGCATCACATGTCTCACATGTCAGGGAAACTTGCAGACTGGTTGTCAAACCAGCAAGACTGCTGGTCCAGGGTGGGGGTGATACTGAGTGGTGGGAAGGCTCCTCTGTCTCATGGCACGGTCTGCTCCTGCTTTCCTTCTCAGGCAGGATGCACAGCAAAGAGCCGCCAGCCAGGGAATGTCCACGTGCAGAAAGTCAGGAGCTACTTGATGGGAAAGGATGGGAGAGGAACTCCTGAGGGAACGTGGGGGAACAGGAGGGGCTTCTCCGCAATCCAAGTGCCAAGCGGTAACACCCACATCCCTTCCTGCCTTGGCAGTCACATATCAGGACTGTCTCAAATACCTGTATTTCCCTTCAAACTACTCTTGGATCTCTCTAAACTCTCACCCTCCTTTGGGGATAAAATTTAAGTCCCGCCTCTCCCCACCAGCTCCAATAAGAGTTCCCTGCAGCATCCTAGGAATGTCGGGCAGAGTTTTTACTGAATTCAGCCCTAGATCATTATCCTAAAAAAAGCACTGTGGGGTTACAAAGTGTTAAAAAAGGGTATCAAATACAGCCCAGAGTAATTGTTCTGTTTCCATGTTTTAAAAAGCATGTGGTAGGATGCTGCAAAGTCTCTTCCTGATTTTCTGACGGCTGAGTGGGAACTGTTAGTACTACTTTAACTTGGATAATTGCTAAACACACCTTGCAAAATTAGCAATGCAGTATTTAATGCATACCTTTACTCTCCTTATGCAAAATTATGGCAGCTCTCTGTGCCACACAGACCTTTTAAATTCCCTGTTAGATCTTCAAAAATGTAAACAATTGCTTTGAAAAACACCTCCCACTGCCACACTGAAATAATTCATCTTCTGCCTTCATACAACAACAGAGAGAAGCTGTTTCTATTAATATCCCTCTCCCGCTCCAGGCTTTGTGATCTCAAAGAAATTCAGGTATACAATTTTCAAAGGAATTGACTTTGAAACAATGATGGCACTGAAGGCAGACACAGATTGCAAATGTCCTTGAAAGGCAAGTAAGCATGAGCTGGGAGTAAGAAACATTGAAGAGACTCAGCAGAGGGAAATTAAGAAAGGGTGGAATTAAAAAGCTAAAATGCTATGTGTTGGTTTGTATCTTTTTCTTACCTTTACTTCACACGTGATTTATCTGATGTTGAAAGGTGTTTTGTTTTCTTTCCTGTCAGCTGTTGGTAGCATTTTGAAAACAACAACTGCGATGACTTCCATTCAATCCCTCCAGCGCATTCAGACGCTCTTTGCCTCTCTTTACCTTCAACTCTGATATCAGAACTCCAGCATAAGTCCCACAGGTCACTTGCAGCCTCAGCAGCTGTTGCACAGAACGCAGAAATGGAATTTTTGTCTGTGGCTGTCCTCAACAAAACCACCTGTGCCAGGATCACAGTAAACGTCTGGGTCCTGAGCAGACTGGAGCTATCCCATAATTAGAGCCTGGCGTGTACTCTAGCATGAATTAAGTAATGATGATGAATTTTCATCACTCCAGTGATTCTGTGAATGTAGGTCATATTCCATCATAACTATTGAACATAAAGCTATTGTTTCTCAGACACTGAATTATGGGTACTCAGCTTCATGGCCTACTAAATGCCCACCTATGAGTAAAACATCCAGAGAATCTTTTTATATCAACTTGTTTCTGCCAGCTTTTGGTTCTCATCCAAGCTACATAACCAAACACAGCTGTTTTGCTCCCTTAGCCCATCTTTCCCCTTTTCCCATTGTCAATAGTTGTCAAAGTAAGCTGGAAAAATTCCTTCCCAAACACAAACATGCTTTTTTTTAATATACTTTGTTTCACTGAATGTTTGGATGGGAGCTTTAATTTTGTTTTTAAGTATTATAACAAGAATAGAGTATTTTATATAAATGTACTTTGCCATTACAGATATGCAAAGGCTGAGTAAAGTGTCTCAAAAAAGTGAAATGCTAAGTAAGAAAGCATCAAGCACCCTTTTATAAATCCATTTGGTAATAAAAACCAAGTTCCAGACTCAGCTGGAAACTGAAAACAAATGCTAGCAGAAGAATTACCCGGTGTTCAGAGAGAGGAATGCATGTATGTATCAACAGGAAGATACAAGATGGGTAAATTCTGCTCTCCCACACCCAAGACACCTGTCTGAGAGTTCAGGCTCATCTCAGAGGCAGACAGAGAATCAGAAAAACCCACTCAGCTTTCACCTCACCACATGAATTACCAAACAAGTTTCTTCACTGCAGTAAATCTGAAAATTGCAAATGTTAAGACAATGGAAATAGAGAATAACCAATTCAATTACAAATATTCCACTGCAGCAGGATACAGAGCCATAAGGAACATTTCAGCTTGGCAGGGCCTTTCCACAGCAGTTGCCTCAGCAGGCATCATGCCTGTAGTAACACACGCAAGGTAAATGCAGAAAGAGGAAACAAATCAGTCATGCAACACACTGGTTCACTTGGTTCATGGGCCAAAAGCTGACACAAGACTGGTTTTACAAAGATCTTGTTCAAACACTGGCATGTGACATGAGGTAACCTCAAATGACCAGCTAAGTAACATAGGTTTACTTGGAGAGAAAATCAGCAGCCCAGGACAAAGTAAGGGAAGTGACTTTATCCATCCCAGAAGCCAGATACAGGAGTATTTACAAAAAAAGGTGCAATTTATCATTTGATATTTTTAACAATGAAGGTTGTAGCCTGAAGAGTAATTTTTAAAATCAGCTATGTGTATTCTCATCATTTTCTATTTATATAAATTATCTTAGTGTTTCATATGCAAAGCCACCCTCCCTTTAAATCCATCAGATGATAGGCAGGAATAGAAAAAAAAGGAAGATACATTTCTGGCTCAACAAGAATTGAGACTTTAAAAGAACTAGGACAGTCACTTCTCGGTGCAAATTTTCTGCCTGCCACATGAAATGCTGAAGGCAGAAAGACTTTTAGTAAAACTGTCACTTAGCAAATGCCTCAAGCACAGGAAGGGTGACAGCACTTACAGCCCTGAAGTAACAGCACAGGTGAAAAACAGGAGCTTACTTATTGCACAGCAGTGCAGTTCTCAACTTGCCAAATACCTGTTTGCCCAGATTATCAATTTCAAAAAGCCTGACTGCTGCCAAGCAGCATTACACATTGAAATCTTCAAAACCTAGCAGTACCAGGCTGCACTGTGCTTTATCAGCTCACAATTTGAGTGCCACATTCTACTAGGAAACTGCCTTGCCCTGTGTCCTCAAAGGGACTTAAGTGCCCAAGGCACCATCACACTGGCTCCTACCAAGCTCAAACACCATCAACCTTCACATGAAGGTAGAAACATTTGGGGATGGCTATCACAAGGCTTCTCCATTTCAGCTTTCCCCATGCTGAAACTCACAGCCAGTTACACCTTTAGTGTGACCAAGTTCTCACATTTCTTCATTGCAGCAAGGGTTTCATTGTGTCCCACGCCCTGCTGCTCCAGGGAGCCATGTGGGAAGCTCAACAACCAGCTCCATGCCCCTGAACACCACAACCCAAACAGCACTTCCCATCACTCATCAAGAAATTGGAAGCATTATTACAAAAACTCAAAAGCCACAAAAAGAACAGCAGAGGCAGACTGAGGATGTAATTAACATCCAAGACTGCTGTAAATAAGGGGATCTATTGTCTAAAACTGCCCACTCTGTGCAGGAAGTCGACCTCCAAGATGATGATTCCATCTCTACCTGCACACAGGACTGTGTGCTTAGGCTGACTGTTCCACAAGGCATGAGGAGGCTGCACCCACGGTGCTGTTAAAGGCAATGGTAAAGGCTGGACTTCCAGACAGTTTGCATCACCACAAAACAGCATTCCTGTGTGTGGTAAGCCAAGTGGCTCATGCTGGAACTATGCAGTTGTGGGGATAAGTAACTAGAGAGAGGTCAAAATAGCTAACACAGTATTGCAGGGTTAACTCAAGAGACTTACAAGTGATTAATCCATATAAAAGCATTCAAAATCCTGTTCTTTCTGCCCAAAATGAGAGCTGCTATTTAATGGGACAAGACAAAGGAAACAGTGGAACTAAGCCAGATGTAAAACAGCAGGCTCAAACTTCCAGCTGAAATGCAGTGTTTCAGACACTGAAAACCTTAAGAAGTTGCTGGAGCTGACACACAAACAACAAAATCTCAAGTAGCTGGCTTGATCTTCTTCATTAAATGACAAAGTGAGTGACCCAAATGGCCAGGTTTTGGGCAACACATCAGCTTAGAGCAAACACCTTGAAGACAACACAGCCTGTGTTAGATGCAGACACTCCACCCCTGCTCCATGCAGTTCCTTTTCTGCACAAGGTCCCTGTTATTTATTTGATAGGCACAAGGTAATCTTGCAGCTTGGCTCTCTGTGGTTGGTAGCGTGGCAGGCAGCTGTGCCAGGCATTCCTGCCAAGAAAATATTCTGAGACATTGTGGTAATAAAAACACATCAAAGGAAAAGGCTTTTTTCTTCTTTAATATCACTGAGTACTTAAATCCAGGCAGGGCTTTCCCAGCTGTGCAAACCTTAAGCATATATACCCAAAGTCCATAAATTGGAGACTGACAAATATGCACCCTTCAATCCTCTGAAAAGCCATTCTAAATGTGCCATCATTTACTGTTTATTACCTATTTTTGGCTAAGAAGTCAGTGATAGGTGGTTTTTTTGGGGGGAGTGGGGGAATTGTATGTAAAAAAACAAAAAAAACAGCCTATTGTGATGAAATGTTTTGGGACACAATCTTTAAGCAACAACAGCTTGGTTAAAATTAAAATGTAATCAACCTTAATGTTGATCAAAATATTTTTCCTCAGATTCCCAAAAAGGCAGCCAGTTCCTTTTTAAAAGGATGATTCTGTTGCCATCTCTGAATCTTACTCCCACTAGTTTCACTAGATTCAGCTGTTTCAGTAGTAAAAGAAAGAGTTTGATTTAGGCCAGAATATGCTAAGAAATGGATGCCATGCAGGTGCTCCAAGGACCCATGACAGTGCATCCTCATAGAAAATACGAGCAATCCACTTCTAACTGCTTGTGTCTGCTCAACTGCAGCTCCCACCCTTACTTTTAAAATTTTAAATCTCATGTCATGAAGGGCAAGCAAGTTAATGTCAGGCAGAGGCATTCCCCACTAATGGCCAGGCAGAGGCATTCCCCACTAATGGCCACCTGGCAGTGCAGTGGATGTGCCAACAACCTGCAGATTTCAGAGCTCTTACATGGATCTCTCCAACTCTACCAGCTACCTAGAAAGCTGACAAAGTTGCCAAGTAGTAAATCAATGCCATCATGCTCAGACCTGCCTGCTTGCCAAATTAACAGAAGCATGCAGAGCACTCTGCCACGTGGAGAAAGAGTTTTTGAGTACCTAAAGCCGAAAATCAAGTGAACCAAAGACAGAAGATAAAAGGGTAAGAAAGAGCAGGCAAGCTCACAAGAATGCAGGAATGGGGAGGACACACAGAACAGGTCCTTCCAGCTGCCCACAACTTTACAGTGTCCCCTCAGTGTGCCTGAGGATGTTCCTGTTTGTTCTTGCAATAATCCAACTCACCCCAGTGATTCTGGGTACTTGGAGATGGTGTGCGAGTCCCTTCCTCCCACGTCTGTGCCTAATTTGTCAAGACAGGTGAGCCAGCCTTCAAAACATCAAAAGCCTGCCTGTCAAGAACAGAAAGCCAGGGAAATTTAATGTAAAGTTTGGGCCCAAACTGTGAATATGACTGAAAATGAGGAGCTACTGAAAAGTGACTGAGGCTGAAATGGCACCTGTACTTAAAATACCAGCACTGCATACGCATTTACTGAGGAACCACGTTTTCCCTCTTTGGTTTGCAGATGTTTCTTCTTTCTGCAGAGCATTAAAATTGTGTTTGAAGAGAGGAAACAGATGGTAGTAGCAATAGTGGCACTTTTCCAAAGTGAAAAGAGACCATTATAGTGGGGCTTCCACAAGCTTAAGGCTGAGAATGTCAGATTTGTATTTCCTGTTTGCACGCAATAGACAACGCGTCACTGCAAGGCTTCCAAATGATACAAATGTAGGGTAGTGACTGACACTGAGAGCTGGTGCCTCAACACTGCTCCTGTGTCAGTCAGAGCAAAGGGAGTCCTAGGCAGAACCCCCAGGCCAGACAGTGATGTGGACAATCCATGAGCTCCCAGGTCAGAACTGTTTATCATCTCAGGCTTCAACCTCTGAGCCACTGTTCCATGGGGAGGGGAAGTCCTGCCCATAAACAGAAATTTGTGGAAGAGGGTTGCACTTAACACAGCAACAGAACTGAAAAAGATAAACAAAAATAAAAACTTCATCCAAATAAAGAGAAATTATGTCATTATCCATCAAAACAATAAACATGGACAAAAATAGGATTTTGGTTTTTAGTATCAATAATAATTTCACAGTTTTTTCCTGAAATAACCCCAAAATTCTAATGGAAAATAAAAAAAGAAACAAGCCAGAGACTTTCTTTAAATAATTTCTGCCTTTTATGGGTTTATATGAGAACAGCAGAAGCAATTATTCTGGTCATCCAAGTCCAGGTGGCCACTTGATAGAAGGAAAGTGGCTGGAAAAACTGAGGAAAAAATAAAAGATGCCATAGGAGCACCTTTTACAGTTGTTTGGAAAGTGTAGGGCACAAGGTTATTTTGAACTGTGGAGCAGGAGTCAGAGCTGGAATATGAAGCAGATGATAAAATTGAACCAGGGAGCATGATTTTGGTAGCTAAGTATGTCCAGAAGGAGAAGATAATGCATCTGTAAGGAATTGGAGAGTAAGGTAAAGGTGCAAAAGACAAGAAATAATCAATAAATCAATCAAAGCTTTGCCAGAGAAAGCTGTCCAGATTTGTGAAATGTGGCAGAGGAAGGCACTCGAGGGACTCAGTGAGAGGATCACACACTGGTGAGAGGGTAAGGAGAGGGCAGTAACTCACCATGTGTGGGAACCCAGAGCTTGTCCTTGACTGCTCTGGGGGCTCAGAGACCTGTGCAGAAGGCCCAGAGGGCTCAGAAGCCCTGGCACCAAGCCCAAAACACCTGTGGGTTGGATTTTAGCCCATGGGAGAGATTACTAGCTTTAAAGAAAAAATACAAGTCTCACAAATTTAAATAGATTAATAATAAGATTGTCACAGGGTGGAAAAGTAGATTTTGGGTTTAGTACATGGGGGTGAATGAAGCCAAGATGGAGGAACCGCATGGCTTTTAGGCTTCTTCCTTCTTCTTCATCTCCTCCATGATTCTGCTGTGATGGTAGCACTTGTGATTGGTATGAGTAGAATGCACACTGTGTAACGTAGATGATAGATATTGGAGAATAATTGTAAATAAGGTACACGTAGTTCTTAGTATAAAAGATAAACCACCACCTCTCGGGGGGGAATAGCCTCCAACTGTCGTGCTGGAAACACCTCGGCAGGACAGAGAGAACAATGTTCTAGATAAGTTATTATAAACAATAATAAAAGTATCTGAAGACCGAAGATTTGCACGTCTTTCTTCTCCTGGGCAAGGAAAAGGACTTTTAACACCTTGGGGACTTTCCCAGAAAAAGAAGAAAAATCCCCACAACCATGGGGGCTGGGAATGTGAGTAAATCAGAATTTGGTCAGAGCAGAGGGAGCAGGATCTCTAAGGCAAGTGCTGGTGTGGCAGTGAGGGATGAGTAGCCCAGGAAGGTTGTGTGAGTGCCAGACTGGCACAGGGGACTTGCCAGCGGGAAAGCAGCCAGAGGCACAAAGGCTGTTCTGGTAGAACAGTGAAAGATTACAGACACACCCAGATTTACCATTCCTAACCCCGGGCACTGGGAGATGCTAGGCTGGGAGCTGAGCTACTCCAGGCTTCCCGGCTCCAGATGCAGTCATAGGAACAACCAGTGCACCTCAGAAGGTGGAAGGACTTTCCTTCTTAACATGTCCCCCTTCTCTCTGTTTGGCACACAAGGGTTTCAGAGCTCCTCCTCTGACTCAAAGCTTAAAACTACCTGGGATAAATCTCAGCCTGCCTGCAGTATAATTCAGGGAAAAAAAATACAAGCTAAGGAAGAAGAACCATTTTTGGGGGGTTTTTCACTTAGAATTCTACAAAGGAGAAAATCCCTCAATGCCTCAAGGTGGACACTGTACCAGAGGGAAGCCAGGGGAACCTCTGCATTTCAATTACTCCTGAGCATGGAGCTATTGAAAAAGTCTGAACATGATCTTGAGCTGTTAAGGAAATCTTTGCTTACAAAAGGTTTCTGAATCAACAAAACTGCTGTGAAGCCAGACAGAGGATAATTAGACCCAAGGATAGCGTGCAGCCCAGGAATGGGAGACAGGGACAGAAACAGTCTGAGCAACCTGAAAGCAACAAGGGAGAGAGGTGGGTGAAGGAAAAAGGAAACCCAAAACAGTCACCTGTAAATACAGCCACTGGCTGAATAAAAGCACTGCCTTTGGCCTGAGAATACCTGCACAAGGATTATAACAGAGAGGAAGAAAGGGAAGGGGGAGAAGAGGGACCAGCTAAATCACATAAACATGAAATTGGCTGTGAAGTAATTAGGCTGCCTTTTCTCTTTTTTCTCCTTTTTTTTTTTCTTTTTTTTTTCTTTTTTTTTTTTTTTTTTAAATATGCAAGTTTAGCAAGATAAAAACCAGCTCACAGACCTCCCAGCAAGTATGAAATCAGCATTTGGAGCTGCTGGTGGCTTACATGAAGGTCACAGTGTACCTGCAGCTGCACAGCTGAGAGACAGGCAGTGTCACAGGCAAACCTCCCACCCTGGAGCCTCTCTCTCCTTCAGTTAGACAGAAAAGGCTCCTACATTCCAATCAAACCCACCACACATTCTTAAAATTTATCTTGCCACAAAAAAAAAACCAACAAAAAAAAACCCCAGCAAAACCAAAAAACCAGATCAATATTTTCATGGGAGTGGAAAAAGTAATGTAAAATGTACATTTTACATTACTTTTACGTGTAAAGTAAATTACTAAAATAAGCTGCAACAGACAGTATGCCCTAGCAAATACCTGACTGGGTTTCTTCTTAAGCATTCAGAAAGCCAAAACGAGAAGTGAAACAAATATCCAGATATTTAATAAAGACATGTTGTGAATGTAGGAAGATAATCAATAGGAAAAACATGGAGGGAGAAAAAATAGTGTGTGTGACCTTTACTTGTAATTTAATGCTTGTTCTTGCCAGGTCAAGTCTTGTTTCCCCCCCAAAAAATGTTGCCAAGAAGATAAAATACCTTTTTTCCCTATCCAAGAAAACAGAGGCAGCTGATCTGTTCATTCCATATTTGTCATTTAATCTATGTGTTCATCAGACTACAGCATCAGCCATCTTGCTAATTATGTCCTTCCACCACTTGGAAATTGAAAAAGATGAAAAAGTCACCCTTAGGAAACAGAGGACTAGGAAAACAGGAAGATAAATTCCAAGTTTTGATACTGCAATGAATAATATTCTTACAATATTATAAGAATAATAATATTCTGTATTTTCAAATCACTGTTTTGCCTCACATGACAAGAAGATGCAAGGCTTCTGTAAATCTGTCAACCAAGAATAAAGGACAAACCAGACAGTTTCAAAGGATGCAAAAACCACCTCTCTTGTCTTTCCAGGTAACTTTTTATTCTGAGATATGTTCACATCTCTGCATGAGCAATAGCCAGGATAATACAGCTAGATCTAATCAAAGATCACCTCATTGTGCACTGCTTCTTAGTTCTAGTTTTGAAAATACAAGCATTTACATTTTCAACAAATAAAATACTCCAAAATTTTCCTAATCTTTCTACAGTGCTAAAAACATTTAATCAGATCTGCTCCAATTTTTAATCCATACAGATGTAAAACTACATTTACTACGATTAATTCATGCAACCCTTCATTCTCATGGAAGTGCCATTTAGATCCACCCAAAATACGGGCTTGCAGTGCTTCCAGTTAGCTGAGCTTTCCACTGCTTCATTTCAGACCTGTTTCACTAGACAAATCTGTAATTCCCCCAACTTAGGCACAGCCAAGTCAGCTGAAAAGGGAATCAAGACCATTTAGAGTATATGACTGGGCTCACAGCTACCCCAAACTCCCCAGAACGATGTTCTAAAGCATGCTTCAGGAATAACTATGCACTAAAAAAATGTTAATTAGTGTTCATATCAGCGAAAGTTTAACCTGCTGACAAAATCTCCTAATGCTTTCTTTGCTATTAATGAGAGCATGCATAAAGAAAGCTAGTCAGATTGCCAGGATTTTCTGTAAATCCTACAAAATCACTAACAGCATCCACACAACACATTATTTTCAAGACCAGCAGCTCCTCCTACCAGCGCACTGGGAAACCGCATTTAATCTTTGCATCAATTCTTCTAGGGCCATTTCTTCAATTTTCAGCCAGCACCTCATTCTCAGATAAAACAAAAAGAATCCACAGCAAGCATGCCCCCCCCGCTCGAGGATTTAGGGAGGCAGGGGGAGAGCCCCGGACGATCCCGCTACAGCCGCGCTCGGCAGCGCCGCTCGCCAATGGCTCCGCACGGCTCGGCTCGGCACAAAGGGAGCCGGCAGCCCGCGCTGCCGCCGGGGCCGGGGCTGGGGCTGTCAAGGACGGCGGCCCCGCTCCGAGCCGCTCTCCCCGTGCCGCCGGCCCGCGGCGGAGCCCTCAGCGCCGGGACCGGAGCGCGGCGCCGAGGAGCGCGGGAGCGGCCGGGAGCGCAGAACGCCCCATCCTCCCCACGTGAGCCGGCGCTCCTCCACCTTCCTGCCGGGGCGCTGCCAGGGAGGGCG
>VYXF01006533.1:286456-311986 GCA_013397295.1 Polioptila caerulea | reverse complement strand
GGAGGGCGGCTCGGCAGCAAAACGCCTTCCCCGGCAGCGCCCAGGAGGTCCCGCTCTCACCAGCCCGCAGGATGCCCTGCGGTCATTTCTGAAGGCTGACGGCTTCGCGTTTCCTTTAAAGGCTGTCCAGTTTCCTTTAAACACAGCTGGAGTCTTCTGGACTCTTTGGGGGAGTTTGCTTAAATCTTGTGCCACAGCAGTCTTACAACTCGGTGAAATCTGTATTTCCACAGCAACTGTATTCCCACCTTAGGCAAAGGGGTTTTAGAGCTCTACGGACCCGTCAAGGTGCAGGGAAACAGAGGTGCTGCAGAAGACAGCCAGGAAACCTCACGGCCAGTACACTTCCACTTACTCTAGAGGGAACAGTAACATGGGAAAACCTTCAGGGCACAGAAAAACCTACAAGAATGAAAGCAGTGCAATGCTTCTCTATACAACTACTCATAATTGATTTTCTCTGCTTTTATATGAACTGTTTTACAACTTTGAACCTATGATGCTTTCAACAGCTTTTTTTCCCGAAGATCATCTTGACGCCTACTAAATCTCATTGTTGGCATTGTTTTTGCTGATAGTCAGCTGAATTCCCCCACTCTTCTAATCATCCTATTGGTCTTATCCTAATTTTTAACAAAAATCATAAATTATCTATGGCTAAAAAAAAAAAAAGATGGTTTTTGTTATGTTTAAAAGGACTGTGCTGTGTTATTTAAGATAAAGGATTCTTTTCTACAGATTGCATACAGCAGGTGAAAACAGCAGTCTTTCTGAGGGAAATAAGTGGACACCTGTGATGAGTTGTTCCATAGCTCTCAACAATACCATTAGAGAGGACATGAACTAAAAAGTAGTTTTAAGAGGATCCATCACACTACCTAGGCTTCCTCTGCCAATAAAATTAATTTAGATAATTCATTTACTACATTAATTCACATTATTTCCACTCAAAGTATGACAGGCCCACAGCAGCTCTGTGTATTAAATATGACTAGAGCCATATATGGTTCCATTTCAATATTGATAGAAATGACAAAATTAAGTCTTCAGTCAAGCTTTTCCATAAAAATGTATTACCACTGAAAAACAGGATCTGTAGGAACTTTGTATGCAAAAGTATTTTTTTGTGTGACTGCCATTTGAGACTGCATTTATGCAGAGGAACAAGTGATGGGCAGCAAGACCACAATTACCACCAGGCTCCTGCCATCCTGGTGGTGACCCAGGAGGAGCAAATGCGTGAGAAAAGGTGTGCAAGTCTGCACCTTGTGCACTTGGATAGCTGAGGCTCGTTATCCAGCAAAAGCTGTGTGCCCATATTGCATCCACAGACAGCCCAAGGAGAACTCCAGATGTCAGACAGACAATGGGATTTGTTACTGCAGCAAGTTAAAGGCCTAAGGCATTTCTGCATATCCAGAACAGCAAAGTTCACCTGTAAGATTACACTGTTTCCTGGTGCAGCAAGAAGTGCATGTATTCATTCATAAGCATCTACTGCAAGAGAAGATGATAGCTCAGTTCCAGATTTCCTGGAGTATCCTGCCTCAATTCAATATTAATGTCATGTTTTCCTTGGAGAATCAGCAGACTGCTTAAGCTTCCCATATATCAAAGGTCCATCTTTTCATGGAGTTCCTCAGTGCAATAGCAAATGAAAAGGAAGACAAAAATGTAGTGAAGAAATTTTCATCAACTTTCAGAATCACAAGCATATAATAACTTATACTTGGGCAAAAAATGAACTGAGAACCCTAACGTGTTAGCTAAACCTCAGTGACACCAACGATGCCACTTTTATATAATACACTTTCCACACCTTCAAACAAATTCCAAGCATGCAAAGTAGGAGCAGAGCAGCCACATGAAAGGTTTTGTTAGCTGGGCTGAAAGTTAGTTTACCTAAAAGTGGGTTATTTGTAATCATGTACTTGTTTAATCATGTTAATTCACAGAAATCAGGCAGCCGGGTCTTCCTCAATAAGAAGCTTTGGAGCAGCTTCTCTACTGAATGAAACATTATTTCAAGATACTTAACCAAAGGTGGGATTACGATCTCTGCTGGTTTGAAACAGGATCATCCATGGTTTCATGAACAACCTTGAGTCAACTAAATAAACCAACCTTAAACTAATTAAAATCAACTCTTAACAGGAAGACCCAAGTGAGCTTCCTTGCAACATGAAGCAATCCAGTAGCTGGCTGTGAGTTGTGTAAGGAGTCAAAACAGTCCTGAAAATACAGCATGACTCTATCTCAGGGAAGAGCTACTGCAGTTTTCACTCTCTTCAAGTTTTTACTTGATCCCCACACCCCTTTGGATCATCACGACATATTACATATTCTGTAATATAGTATATTACAGAAATAAACGTGCCATTTCAGTCTCACACATCTCATCCCCAATTAAAATTTGATTGTAAAAGGACTGATGCCCAGTTCTAGTACTGACAGTTTGTAAACACAATAGGAAATGTCATTTTTCAGATACAATATATTTATTTTAAATTTTTTTTAATTAAAAATTCAAGCTGCTTCTGGAATTCTGATTTTTAACTTCTGCTAATGTATTACCTTCAGCAAAATATCTTCCCTAGTCCCAGGCAAGCCCCTGCTACAACAGAGGAATTCCTAAAAAAACCTGAGGAGTACATAGCCTTTCAGTTCTGTCTTAGATGTTTAAGATACATTGGAAATATTTTTTGTCAAATGGTCTGTACTCCTGTTTCTTTCAGTGAAACTGTAAAGATAATAAAAAAGGCACAAATATATTACAGAATTTAATAATCGATTTCCATGGCTGCACGGGTATAATATTTGACCTGATTTGTACTGACCTTTTTCTAAACTTCTATTAGATTTGAAAGCCTCAACAACATTATTTTTTTCCTTCAGTTCTCTGCTTTACTCTGGTTTTGGCTGCAGTCTTCAGCAAATCCTGTTCAAACACAGCAACCTCATACATCTTTTATTTCCAAACAGTTTCACCCAAATAGAATTACCGAATTTTTCAAGAAATTGTGGCTGTTTTGAAAATGTCCAAAAGTAACACACAGCTATCCACTCACATGGGGGGGCAGACCAGTAACCATAAGTCATTAACACATAATCATGCAATGAGTATTGCTTGAGCAAAAGATACTTTCAACAATATACCTAAAGATTTCTCTGCTAACTTTACATGATCTCTGTAACATCAGTCAACAGTGAGTTCAAATATGTGCTGTTTGAAAAACTGTTTTTTGTTTAAACTATCTTCCTGGAAGATTTCTGTGTGCCCCAGTTTCTCTTTTGTGAAGCAGTGGAAAAAAAAAAAAAAAAAAAAACAAACCCAAAAAAACCCTACAGGAAATAAACACTCTCTTTTCACATCCCCAAGCCATTCATGACTATACAGACCGCCACTGAAGGTGATATTATGTCTCCTCCAATTGCCTGTTTTCCAGACAGAAAATTTCCAACACTAATTAGTTCCTATTTGTATAAAAGCAACCCCATATCTCTGACCGCCTTCACTGTTCCTCCACGTACCCTAATTCTCCTCTAACAAAGGGAACAAAACTGGACATGGTACTCCAGAAGTAGGTACAGCAGACATTACTCAGTGACATAAGGAATTTTTTGTTCTCGCTTTCCCTCTCAGCAGTTCGTAAAGTTTTGTTTGCCTTTCCAACCAATGCTGAATGCCAGCGGAGCTGCTGCTGTTTTCAGGGAACTACCCACAGCCAGGCAAGGTCTCTCTGAGGGTAACAGCTTAGCTTACAGAATAGCATTGTTTTTCCTCATCTGTATTGCTTGTACAAACAATTATTTTCACCTTCTCTACTGATCACTTAGCACCACCAATTCATCCTTCAACGGTTTGCACTCAGCACTAAATTTTACTATTTTGACTAAATATTTTCACATATTTGTGAATTTTCTCTTTCCATGCTTTTTTCCATTTCTAGTTCATTTAGATTGATGCTGAACAGCTGCAGGATCCCCTGCAGAAACCCCTACTTTTTCTCCACCAGTAACTGCCCCTCCATCCACAGACCGCCTAGAACAACTCTCTATTTCTTATTTTTCAGTCAATTACTAATCCACAAGAGGCCTTCCAATTTCACCCATAGGAGATTAGTTTCTCTGCAAGCCTAGGAGTGGCTGCAGCAGAAGAAGAATTATGCATTGACTATAAAGAAGGAGTACAAGAAATGAAAACACAGAGGTTTCCCTGCTGCCGCTTTGCACGGGCCCTGCCACACCACTTGCGGCAGAGGGAGCAGGCAGAGGGTATGGATGGCTGTGCCTGTGCAGCTGAATCCCCTGCCAAACACCCCATACAGCTTTCTAGAGACGCCACATGGTCAGCATCAGGCAGCCAAGCCCACACGCTCTTTCCCGGATGGCCCCACCCGCCCCGTGCCACGGAGCTCCATAGGCTGTGTGAGCAGCAAAGCCACAGCCTCCATGGCCCCACTGCTCTCTAAAGACACTGCAAACACAGCCGGGGAGACTTACCTAAGCTGGGGTCCTGCAGAGAGGGGAGAGACCCATTGAACGTGGTTTT
This sequence comes from Polioptila caerulea, assembly GCA_013397295.1. Taxonomy (NCBI): domain Eukaryota; kingdom Metazoa; phylum Chordata; class Aves; order Passeriformes; family Certhiidae; genus Polioptila; species Polioptila caerulea. The sequence goes on along the minus strand of VYXF01006533.1, from coordinate 307,434 downwards.
CATAAATTTAGGTCCTCTCAGGTCCTACAAAAAACTGCCACATACACCCACTGCACAAGGGTGATACTGATCCCCAGCCTTAAATAAAAGGGAAAGAAAAGGGAAACAGGACAGTTGATATGAAAGATCCAAACAGAAAATGCATTTCTAACGTTTCAACCTCCTCTTGGCACGAGTTCTTCCTTCATGAAGGAGAGGGATTTTTCCCTTTTATTTCCCTGAATGACTGAGTTCTCTTGGTAATCAGCCCAGTTAGGCTTTATTATGTAAAGCATCTGGGATTTGAAACTGGGATTCATAAGCAGAGATGGCAGTATTCTGCTTTTGGCAACACCTCACTCTTTCACAAGGAGAAAATTGTTCTTAGATTCACAATCTCAAGGCATACAGAGAACTTAGCAAATACATGGAGGAAGGAGGGGGAAACAAAAAATCAAAGTTTTTCTTCTTAAAAACTTGACACTCAAAACACTCATACAAAGCCAGAGTATGGGCAAGGTTCATTCATACAGGAACACAGACTAAAGAAGCTTTCAGATGTGCAAGAGCAGTTAATAGAATAACTCCACCAAATTTATGCTTTGTTTAATTAATATATTGATTTACCAAATCTCCATCAAGTCCTCAGTGTCTCCTCAACCTCCATAAATTTTTCTTTGAGAAAGTACGTGCCATACAGAAGAGGTCCTAGCAGCTGCTCTCCAGGTTCCCTCATCTGGGATGTGTGATATCCCCACACAGGGACCAGGCTCACGTGACACCCAGTAGGGGAAAAGCAGTAGGGGAAAAGCTTCACCCTCCCCTTCCTTTTCCATTATTTCTCAGGCCCATGGTTGAAAAGCAATAAAAGGCAGATGAGATGCAACATAGTCTTCTCTATTTGATTGCTTCTTCTCCAATTTAGCTCAACCTTGCTACAATCTGGCTCCCTGTATTTTCAGTCTTCCCCACACAGCTTGCTTCCTCCCCAGCAATTGCAAGCTATCCTCTCCTAAAAAAAAAAAACAAACAACAAAACCAAAAAAACCCAAAAAAACAAAACAAAAAACCCCAAAACAATAGCAAAAACCAAACCCATCAATTAGTTCTTAAAGCTTAATTTAGTTACAAACTTTCCCTATTTTGTTTCTTTCATAACCTGTGTCTCAGCTTCACGTTAGAGCAGCATTCCTCATCCTGCTGTGAAGTTTTGTAGTAGGGCTCTTCAGCCTGAATGAACTTAAAATGATTGACCAGATCACAGGTTTCAATACTTCCTAGCATAACAGGAGGGTCTTCTTTTTCCCCACCCTCTCTTGCTTGGATGAAATGTCATCTGAATCTCTTCTACTGGTCTGCTGTGCTTCTAAAGAGTACCAAGTTTCTTTGTAAATGCTTCATTCAGATTTCTTTGTCCTTTTTTGCCACATGGGATTAAGTAATCACTGCAGAGCCAACAACCTTGAAAGAGTTTATTTAATTTAACACCTCCAGTTGTCCCTGTTCCAGCTGAAGGGTGTTCCAGTCTTTTATTCCTTTCAGTCTGAGAAGCTAAACTATCCAGATGTGCCCACAGCTGCACTCCTCTAAAAGCAGGCATAGCAATAAATGAATGAATGTTGCCTTTTGCCAATGCAGTGCCAAGTAAGATCCTTCCTTTCTAAGTTTACTGAGATATCTTTATAAATGAAGGAAACACTTTGTGTAGGAAGTTAGGAAGACCGAGAACAGGAAACATAAAGGTGAGCAGGGAATGAATTTGCTGCAAAAAGGAGTAAAATGGAGGGAAATGAAGCATCACTCTTACTTCCTTCACTGGGGCACTTCCATATATATGTATAGTTAAAGGAAATGTCTCTTAAAGGAAAGGCCTCACAAGGGAAACTACTCCAACCACAAAAGAAATGAAACCACAGTATTTTAAATGTAGAAAAATAAAACAGTGGATGCCAGGGAACTCTGGTTTCAGAAGCTCAGCTACTGGTACCATGATAATTAAATAGATGGTTGAGTGTAGATGCAGAGATGCCACAGTCATATTCTTCCAGAGATTTAATTTAGTGTTATGTATGCAAATGCTGAAATTCAATGGATCCAGAAAACACACACCTTTTGTCTTCTGTTGTTAGGGAGATTTTCTTTTCAAAGGAAATGCTGGATGAGGGGTCATAAAATTAATTTCTTCCCTCCAAAAGAGTTTGTCTAGCATTTTTTTAGAGCTCAAACATTTGAGGGCTCCTAAAAATATTAGGCTTTAAATCAAATGATGTCTCTGTGTTCAGATTTTGAGTACTAGAAGTCTAAATTTTATGACATGTCCTACTTTGTAAAAATTCCTATTTCAAAAGAATGAGCTGCCCACATAAATAAGTTCAGCAGGTCTACCATTCAAGTCAGGATTGATTGAAAACACTCAGGAAATTTCTCAGTAACAAAAGGTGATATTTACCTGCCACATATAATTGTTAATTTTACATACAATCAACAATACAAAAACTACTCAGAATAAAAAAGCAGGGTTTTTCCAGGACCATTCAATTTGATTACACCGAATAAAACTGAAGTGCTTACCCCTGAGGAACAGGCTGACGAATTTTAACGCAGATAAAGGGCTCAGTAGAAGGATGTCAACTTTAATTTGGAACTTTTTTAAAATCACAGAACCATTAGGTTGGAAAAGACCTTCAAGATCATTGAATCCGACCATTAACGCAGCACTGCCAAGGCCACCTCTAAACTGTGTCCCTAAGTGCCACATCTACACAGATTTCAAATACCTCCAGGGATGGAATGGGACGTATCTTAAAATTTGACTACCCTTTTCACTTGTACATCTTAAAAAGCAGCACTCAGTGGAGATTTAGTGTGACAGAAAGCTTTTCCCTTTTTATAAGAGGAAGTAGTGCAATGCTCAGGGAATGCACAGAGGACATGGAAGATTCTGTTTGTGGCTGGTCTGGCTGAGCTGCCCACCCCTGTCAGATGTGCTGCCCCAAGGCTGCTTCCCATCCCACACTGGGTGCTGGCCTCCCTCCTGGCATGCACTCTTCAAGGACTTGGCTTTCTCTTAATGCAAAACAGGAAAATTTAAGAAATCTCAGAATAGGAAAGTAGTTTTTCTATTAGTCATCTAGAAATCTATTTTCCTTAATCATCTAGAAATAGGAAAGTAATTTCCAGCAACCACAAGGATTTTCACCTGCAGCCAAAGAGGTCACACCCCAAACAAGATCTCAGTCTTGCTGCAGAATGCTCACACTCATCACAGGTCTTGCAATGGTGCTGTTGTGTCCTTCACAACAGAGCTTGAAAACTTCTTTCTGTTTCCTTACCAGACCTATTTCCCTATTTTAATGCAAACAATCCTCAGTAAATAAAGCAACATTATTTTTTTATTTTTGTTGCCGGATGCTTAACACAGCAGGTAACATCAAAAGTGGCAGAAGATTCCAGGTAGGGAAAAAAATTTCTTTAAAAAAGTGTTTTGCAAACAGTTACAACTTTTTCATTTCTTGACAAGCAAAAACCATTATATCCAATTTACAATGATTTGTTGTGTAGGATTTTTTTATTATGATATGAAATAATGAATATTTTCAGATCGCCTTTATTTTCAATTTAATATTCTTCATAGAATATAGTACTTCTCAAACAAGCCAAATTAAATTGATCTTTCCTGGGAGATGGTCTGCACAAAACCTTCCATAGAGGAGGGAAAATGACTGCTCTTCAGTTTATAGTTACTCTGCTGCACTGTGGTAAAACTGTCAGAAAGAAAAATGTCATCTAGATTTCTTTATATTATAAGCCATATCCAAACCATCATTTCATGCTTTCTTGAAACAGAAAGACTGAATTTTTTTCTTCAATAGGCTTACAGAAGTACTACTGTTAGTTTTCTTGAGACCACAGTCTTAAACTGTTACTGCTTTGGAAAAAAAATATAAGCAAGAAGGGATACATTTCCTTGTTTCTTTGATTACATACCACTGTTGCTTTTTTTTATTTTCCCCTTTTGACTCTTCAGAACTATTTCCAATTCTAAACAAGGATTCTCTCATCAGCGAGAAACCTAATATAATGCAGGGAGTTTTTCACTTACTTAAAATGCCATAAAATTAGGTGCTTTTTGATAATAAAACAGGCCTCATGGACTTCACTTTCAAATAATTTAAGCTTTAAAATAACTAGATACTTAAAAAAAATATCACAACCATGGTCAAGAGTAGGCCCATAAATTCACAAAGATTCATGCAGAGGAACATGCTCACAGAGAGAGGCATCCCCAGAGTACAGTACAACATTTCCTATTCCAGGTCAGGAGACATTTGTTTCTAACCCTACCCAGGTGCTGTCAGGTCAGCTGCAGGAAGTTATTGGTAATTAATCTCCAGAATGCAACAAGAAGGGCAAAGTATCTTCACCATTGCTATTTTCAACAGTTGCTTTGTAATCATGCTGCTCTTGCACTGTATCTGTTTTCATTTTTATGTCACGTTTCGTAAGATCTAAAAGTTTGACATGAGATTTCCACAAAATTTCCGGTTTTGTGTTCCTGCCATTTCTCAAATGCTTCAAGTTTGTTTCTGCAAAATTTTACTCTCTGCGTTCTTCTCTTTACAAGATCAGTTTCAACAGGCTCTAAATTACTCCTTCGGCTGCTAGCTCCCTCCCAGAGCCTCAAAACATCAGTGCCATGGCCAAGTCTGAATCCCTGAAGAAGAACACTTGGATCCTCTTCACCATTCCTCCTTGTGTACCCAAGAGGAAGAACATTTTCAGGGCTGAATACCATCAGTGCCTCAGCAGAGCACAGAGAAGCAGCAGGGAGAACAGGGAGGTTAGCATTATGAAATGTAATTTTTAAAGCAGAATTAATTCCAAAGGGCAGCATAAAGAAGAGGCTTAAGGACACCAGATCACATGGAAGGCCCAACTTGAAAATTTACCTATAACAAGACCAACAGACATGAGAGGGAGAGTCTCTTTGGCCCCTACAGACTGATCTGCATTAACACTCCCTTAAGACCCATCTACTTCCTTCAAGATCTCAACCAACACTTTAGAGAAAAATAAGACATAAGGCATTAAGGAAACAGTCACTTTTGCATCTGTAGTTCTTAGCATGGTTGGATCTGTCACTTCTAGCATCCCCTGTTACAGAAGGAAAAACATTAAGTGACTTTGTCTGGAAGACCCTATTTTGTAAAACCAAAGAAATGCATAACCATAGCCTAATAACTACTGTTTGAAATTATGTCACCAAATACAGAAATAAGAGATTCTTTAAGTATCCATAAGCCTTCCATGGCACAAAGTTACATGTATAAACTGTTATTCTACTTCATCTTTCTGAGTATCACATTTCTCTTCACTGTCACATGTACGTGCAAATGGGACATCTTGTAGAGTAACTACCAGTGGTGCAGAGGGTTGCAAGCAAAGAGCTCTCAAAAGCAGAGTAGTTTTAGACAGTTTAACTTTTATTCCCTCACAGAATGAGGCAGCATGCTGTTTAAGAAACTAAATTGTTTGCTCTACAATAGAAAAAAAATATTTTTGTTGTCTACAATTTTCAAAGTGTAAAGGCAGCAAGAAGGGGTACGATGGGATTCGGGAAACGGAACACTAATAACTGCATTGTACAAATAGTTCTTTCTCTCTCCTTTTGTCCTTTTCTTTTCCCCTGACATTTGCAAGGGAGTTTCTCATGTAAAAGACAGTATCTGCCTGCTCTCCCCATCTCCTCAATCCCCCAGTAGGCTCAGTTTGTACACACAGAGCTCATGGACCCTTCTAATGCGATACTAGTAATTTAGAGCACCCAAAGCAATTTGTAATAAAATAAAGTCCATGAAAACTTCAAGACTTCTCTAGAGAGAGCTCTTTAGAAAGATGCACCTCATTAATGACATTCAATATTATCTGTGGGGGAAAACACAGTAAGGTCTCAGATTCAAAGGTTGGTTAATACTTCTGAATAAGACCCCAAATGCAAAGAGTCTAATAACTAAACTCATACATAATTTCATGTGCACAGCTGCCTCCTTTTAGAAAGAAAAAGGAGTTTATGGAACATTTTAAAGCCTATTTTAGAAAGCAATCTCACCATGGAGTCACTGCCAGATGGCTATAATGTTTGACAAGTTACAGACAATGTTTTGTCAACATGTATTGTGACTTTTTATACTGCCTCATCTTCTCAGTACTGTAGGTTATTTTCCCAATAAATATGGGAAACCCCTTTACAAACAGAAAGGCAGTCACAAATATGACTTCTACTCCATGTACTCATGATCCAGGTACGCACACTGAAGTTATGCTAAACATACTCACTGAAAAAACAATTCAACTCTTGAACAATACTTGCTTATCAGAGTTTCTCTTTCTTACAGTACAACAATACAGGCTTTAAATTAATTCTAGTATAACACAACCACACTGTTCCATAATTTCTTTTTTTTTGGCTCAAACAGTTGAAGCTAATCGTAAGCATCACTAAAATCTTCTAACACAATATATGAAATCATACTCCTTTCAGTCAGAGCAAAAATACTCATCTGTGAGAAAACATACATGTACCCCATATTGAATTACCAATGTCCTGCCAAAATTCTATTACATGGCATATGCACTAGCAATTCCTTTCAGCAGCTCTCTGATCTCCAACTCCAAAAAGCAGTTAAAACTCAACAATATGCAAACAATAGCACTGAGCTTTAAAAGGCAAGATTTTAAAAGTAAGTGTTCAGAAAATGAGATACTCTAAGGAAATACTTACGCACACATACAGAGGCCATGTTTAGACTTGCAAATACCAACCTTTTTTGTAGTTCTGTCCAAAATCCAAAACATGTTGCACGTCTCCTTTAATCAGGTATTTTATGCAAGAACAGCATAAATGACACGGCATTTGAGAAACTCATGTATCAAAAGGTCCAAGTGTGCATGTTAAACTCTCCTCAAATGCAGTACAATTGACAGGCTGAGTGCAGTGCATTTAGATTTTGCAGTGAACTTGTTACCAAGGAAACCAGCAGCTGCAGGTGTTTTCCCATACACCAGGAAATGAAAATTCAGCAGTGAGCTTGTCTACTCAGTAATTTATTCACACATTTTTTTGGTCTCAATAACAAACTATTTCTCAAACTCTGTTAGAAGACCAGACTGCATTAAAAATAATTTAAAAAACCTTCCCCTACACGTGACCTTACTGAACAGTAAATAACAGCATCTTTAAATGTTTTCTTCTTTATTCTCTTCCAATCTCCTCTCCAAAAGAGCCCTACCTCCGTTGCTTTGTCTCCTTCACTAAAAGTGGGCAAAACCCACCCTGGGCAATGGGTTTTCATCCCAAAAAGTGTTCTAACAACTTGGCAAGGCTCCAGCTTCCAAGAAACAATGCTGAGTTGGGAGAGGTTAGAGGAATGCCTTTTCTGATGATACAGCATAGCTTTGCAAAATTGTACCATGCTACAGAGATATCACCATGACTGGTAAGATTCATGCTTCTTAGGATGAGGATAAAAATGCAAATACTTAGTAAAACCATAATGGAGATGCAAGGTAAAAATCCACTTTCAATGCAGTTCTTCCAAAGGACATTAAACCTGCAACTCACACAATGCTTACTTCTCATTTATGCTACAGATTGGAAGGCCAATATAGATAAATTAAAATACAAGCACTGCTTTTTTTTTTTTTTAAGTAGCTTATTTTCTCTGAATATGGTAACAGAATATTTATAAATCTTCTGAGCCTCTGGAGCATTTTTCTACTTGTCCTCTTTCAGAGTTACTGAATCAACAGCAACATCTACTGGGCACAGAAGGGCAAGATGCAATTTCTAGAGAGGGATTAAAGGGCCAGGTACAGGAGCATATAATACTTACAGTATCTATTTCTGGATACTTTGGCATCACTTTGGCAGTCACTGAGAAACCAGAAATGAACAAAACTTTTAAATATGTATTTGCTTTCTATTCACCTCTTCATAAGGAAAACAAACCCAACAGAAAGATGGACAGAAGGATAGCACTGACTCCTGGTTGCCTTTGGAGATGACATATTACATAATGACACACATATGACAAATAACATGTTACAGTCAAGAATATATGTGTAGGAATAATGTGTCAAGAATATTAGCCACACTGGGCTAACAGAATCAGTTGACAAGAATTCTGTCAATAAAAGTATTTAAATTTTCTTCAAGTTCATGCACTGGAGAGTTTTATTATGAACTTTTTTGCTCTTTACATCTATTTTTCCTCTTTGTTTAACAATTACAAAGATTTGAAAAATAAATAAATAAATAAATAAATAAAGCTACCCCCACCAAACCGATACCAACCAAAGAGCAATGACTTAAAACCAACCAGGTCAGACCAAGCAGAAGTTCTTCCAAACTTCACAAAGAACAAGACGAACGCATGTGAACCTAATAAATGCTCAGAACAAGGATTCCAAAGAATTTTAGCCTAATAACACCCAGTATTTGCCTTTCATAATGGAACTTACTGGGGTTTAAATTCCCTAACTAGAACACAGTAACTGGAGCCTTGTGAGAGGAGTACAGGACAATCAGTATTTCTGACATGCTCATCTAAGCAATCCAAAGAAAATGACAGTGGGACAAGCTCAATTTCATCCTTATTGGTGCCCTTCTGCAGGGACTGGTGTTTCACCTGCCTGCTGAAAGGCACACACTGATCAGGGTTCACCATCACAGCTCTTGCCTGGGTTTTGACACCTCCACAATCCCCTCTTTTAAAGTGCAGCTGGATGAGAACAGGATCTCTGCTCCAAACACTTACCATGCATCACAAACCAAGTAATTATTTGTTAGAAGTGTAAGTGCTATTGGAAATTGAGAAAAACTCAAGACATTCCTATTACAAGTTGGGGGCTCAGTCTGCAGCTAACCTATTTTCCCCTGCTGCCATCCCCCTGGTCTAGTGACTCTGCAATTCCTCAATACAGTGTCTTCAGCCAGGAAGGGCACAGCAGCCAGACAGAGCATCCACTCAGACTTCCAGGCTGAGGAGGAAACTGGAGAGCACTCTGGATGAGTGCTCCACTCACTGTGCTGTGGTGTATGTCAGGAACCCCAATGCCCTTGTACCCCTTCTGCATGAGGCTGATTACCCTGCCATTTGAGAAACCAAACCAGGTGTGTGCAGGGAGCACACACACACCCCAAACTGCAGACAGCCTTCTCAAGAATGACACCAGCTCAGGGCAAAGGCAAGAGAACCCTTGATGAGGCAGCTTGGTCCTCATCAGGAAAACTACTGCAGGAATTATGCCCTCTCAGACTTTAAACACCCAAATGCTACCAAACTGCCCCAAACATTGGCACTGTTCTCCCACATGCTGCTGGGGAGCCTCTTCCTTTGCAGTGCAGTGAACAAAGTCCAGCAGAAAAACCCAACTGCTCCAATTGGGACTGGTCCTGGCTGCACACACAGGTGTCATTTTGATACCTTCTAAAATCTCATTGATGGCCTTCCTTTGTAAACATAATTTGCAGCAGTAAAAAAGGCAGGCACAGGCCCTTTTCTGTGCAATGAAGGATACCCAGGTGCACAATACATGACATGAGACCACTGCTCTGCACTGAAACCACACAGAGGCACAGTACAGCACACAAACAGCAAATTTCAATACACAGTGTGGTTACAGAATAAACAATCTGTGTTCTACAATGAGGTGTTTCTCAAAAGAAGCAATAGTAGGGAGGGGGGAAAAGTACAAAAGCAAGTATGTGCAGTGTGTCATTTTTTCCCATATTTTTTCCATTTTTTTCCCCCTACTCCTTTGTCTGCAAGCCCTTTCTGTGTGGAAAAAAGCAACTCCTGGTATCTCACCTAGAAAAAGTCTGTCCTTAACACAAAGAATGCTAGTGAAGAGGACTGCAGTCCATATTAAGAGAGCTGACTGTGCTTCAGCCTTGTTGGGCCATCAGCCTTGTTTCAATTGGGTTTTTTGGTAATTCCTAACAGCATTTCAGAGGTCCTCAATATGTTCTCTGCATATACCTGGCCTCATGCACACACCTTACTGGAAACAGAAGCTGCTGCCACGACTGCCTGGTTTTCAAGGACTTGTTCCCTACCTCAAAGAAACCTCAGCAGAGGCACCACTAATGTGTTTTCTCTGAAACCTTCACCTTTGGACAAGTTTCCTTGGCAGCAGTTAATCCCAGATGGCTTCTTTTCCACTGAATCCTTCATTTTCAGAGTGGCTGTTTTTCCCCAAGATGATTTTTGGATGGAAGTGACACATTGCAGGGATACCACAAGGCCTTCCCCTCCTTCCTCCACACACTTAGTAAATAAGTACATTTCCCCAGGTAAGTCTTTGCAAAACAGGTTGCACAAATTTGACAGCAGGAAATTTTAACTGACAGACTCCAGATACAACATCAAATTTACTTCCCTCTTCTCTGTATAAAGAGTTGTTTAACAATGTCAGTGGAAAACATATTAGTCTGTTCAATAATTAGTTCAGATGACATTTGAAGACTGCAATCCTCTAATTATGTGCAACAAATAATTTTAAAGAAATACAATTTTTCTAATGCCCTCTATGATCGACAAATAGGCTGAAACAGATATAAGCTGAGCTGAGAAAATAAAATTTCTCACTAAACAATTTAAATAGCTTTCATATAGCAGAGAACAAAACTAGAGTTGAAAAGAAACTTCAATATTTGATTTCATTATTCTCAACTCTTTCTGTTACCAAAGTTCCCTCCTGCTATGTAATGAGGGTTTGACTTCCTAAACACTGAAAGAGAGTGCATTGATTAGCCCCAGAAAATTTGTGCATTTGCATGAAACAGCCCTGAGTAATTCCTCAGTGCCAGAGGCAACAACTGAACCCAACCTTTAATCTGGGTATTGGCTAGAACTGAGGCAAAGCAATTTATTTCCATGACAAATGGTCCAGCACAAACAGTCCAGCTGGAAGCCAGTGAGTCTATGCAACCCCACATTTTACCCTACAGATATGTAGATGACACTGATGTGATATTAAGGCAGCATGTGAGACCTTGTCACTCAGATGGCTCCTACTGCACCTTTCCAAGACCTAATATTTACATTCACAACTTTTCCATCTTCCAACCTGAGGAGCAAATGCCAAATCCAGCAAGCAGCCTGCCCTTACAGAATAAGTCAGTTTCTGATACAGAGTTTGGGTTTTTTTCTATTTACTTATTATAATCAAACAGATTTACAAAGATATCCACTGCCTACAGATGCAGGAGAATGGGATTTACAGAATGCCTAAGCAGGTTAGACAGGTAACCCCTCTTGAATTTCAATTATACTGCTGCTTAGACACTTTTCCAATTTCTTTGGAGCCACCTGAGGCACCAAAAGCACAAAGGTACTCATGTCAGGGACTAAACAGAATTGACAAAGCTTTACTGCTTTAGCTTCAGCAAGCATCTATTGCTTCATCCTGCATTGAGAATATCTGAAAAGCAAAGCATGATTTAAAGAAAAAGAGAAAGACTCACTACATTCAGATGCATCACAAAAGCTAAGAATTTTCTTAATAAACCAAATGTTACTGCTTTCCCTTCTGATTAAATCTTTAGATTTAAAATAGATTATAAACCAAAGAACACCTATAACTTGTGCTTGCAACATCTCTCTGAAATATTTCTCAACAGAGTTCAAAAAACTTTGAAGAAAAAATTAAAAATGCTTTCATGCCTTTGATAAAACCTAAAAGTAATTTCAGGCAGGACCATTTCCTGAAAATGTTCTTTTCAGCAAGCAGCAGCTGAACTGAAAATCCATCAATTGTGGCACATAATTACAAAGACAGACAGAGAGATGCATACATAAATGCACACAGAGAATTTTACTCCTGACATTACCAAACTACCTCCACATAGCTCATTTTCAGCTGGCAATGCCTTTTTACACTAATGAAGCTTTTCTGCTCTAACTTCTCAAACTGAATGGGAAGCTATTTTTATATATTCCATATCTGCTGTAATTCCCAGGAAATAAGGAATTAGAGTAAGATGTTTAATATTAATTTCATTTAAGAGGGTGGTTAACTTGTACAGCTTAGAAGCCTTAAGACGAAAATCCTGACAAGACTCCTACTGATTTTAATCAGACTGGATTTCACTGCTCTGTTACTCAAAGCAGCAACACGACACAGAAGAGGTTTACCACGCAAAGGCTTTCTTTCCCATGTTCTTAGATAGATTATTCCAATTAGTTGTAAACGTGTCTCGTTTTGAGGAGTAAAGCTCATAAGAATTTGCCAGATTCCCCCAGTTGAAACTAAGTTTTAATAAAGAGCAGCTCCTTTAGCTAATACATAAAAACACTGGCTCACAAACACATGCTGAGACTGGTGCCAGTCCTACAGCAGCCGGCAAGGGAACAGGCTTGTAAAGACATTTACAGGCAAACAGCCTCCAACAATGGGAAATGCAAACCCTGCACACATAATATCTGCTGGTTTTTATTGACTTGGACATGCACTTCACATCATTTAAAACATTAGTACCAAACAGAAAGCCCTACATGGATTTTCTAATAAGCTCCACAGCAAAACACAACCAGTCTCACTCACACCAAGCAGTTGAAGAAAAGTGCACAGCAAAACAAAAACCCTTTTCTGCCAAAAAAATTATGTTGAGCCCAGATCTAGGTTCATAAAAAAAGAAAACAAATCCCAGGTTCCCCCTCCTTGAGCATTGTGACAGATGCCACCAGGGACAACAATAGCTCCCAGCTACGTGCTGGACCGTGTATCACTAAGTGGCTTGTGTATTATGGCTTAGAGACTCCTGCCCTAGTTGGCTTGTATTTAAAGGTAAAAAAGGTCATGGGCTATTTAACACCTGCACAACTGAGCAGCAGACTGAGGCTGAGAAGTCTGTGATGCCATCTTCATTCCACAGAAGACATACCAATGTTGATCAGATGACAGTGCATTGGTGTCACACTCATGAAACAAAGTGATCTTGTAGACACCTCTGGAATTCAACAAGGAGGAAATCTTCAATTTCCTCACATATTTTGGTCTTGACACATTAGTTGGGATTTTTTTTTGTATACAAACAACCTCATTAAAAATACTTAATATGATATTAATCGCCTCATTTTTCACACATACCTTCTAGCTATCTCAATTTATTTTATAAGTTATCCCCTGAAAAGAAAACTTTTTCATAAATTTGTTAGTGGAAACAATCTGCAATGTACACAACCTTGCTAATTAAAATTAAACTTCTATTAAGACATTGAATCTGATAAAACTTCTTGAAGAATATAAAAGAGCTCCAAGAATCAAGGAACTTACTAAACATATTGCATAAATGAAAGACTTCTCCCCAAAAATGCAACAGTACTCTTCTAGCTACCAATAAAAGCAGCTTCTAAGAGACAGTTTTCAGTTTCCTAGTTTTTAATTAAGATTTTTAAAGGTTGCCTTTTTACACTATCAAAGAATAGAAAGGACTTGATCCAAACAGCATTAACTATTGTTTTTCTGGAAACTCACTTAATTTGAAACAGTATAGTTATTGTAACCATGAATACCCCCAATGTTTCCCTTGTACATTACTTTTCAACTCTTGTGTTTACACAGTTCTGACTAGTGGAAGCAAGGGGCTAATACATGTAGCTGAAGTTTTACTATGGGTTCTGAGTATACCTGAAGTTATCAGACATACAAGTGTGTAAGAGAAACGTTGTTTTTCCCTCTTCTGCTGCAGTCGATGAATCATCAGTGGTCTTGATAATGTAACCTGGGCATTCTGTTCCAGTGATGTTGCAGATGTATATAATTCAGTTAAAGCTGTCACCTTCAGTAATGCCACTGAGCAGTACCCAAAAGGGTGTTTATGTATGGAAAACAATGCATTTTAACATTTTGAGATGATACCACGCACATTTATTTCAAAGAGCATGAGTGTAACAGACGAGCATTTCCAGTGCCTGTGAGCTGATATTGTGCTTTGCAGCACTGTTACAAGTGTTAGAATTGGCACATCACAGTCACTTTGCTGTCTTTTCCCTCGCCTTGTAATTTCAGATGCAAAAATGCCAAAAAATTTGGTAAAGTGATAAAAGTACACACATTTTATAATTTGAAACAATAAAAAATATTTTCTTACTCCTTAAGTATGTCATCATAGGTAAGTTTTGGATTAAGGAGACTTCGGAGTTCAGTCAGTTGTCACCTGCATTCTTGGATTCTTCAAAACCTGGGCAGAGTGATGGTAGTCCCTTACTTTAGTAAAAGCTTTGACTGTAGCACCCTCATGGCTATTTCCTACTACTTCGGCAATTACAGCTCTCAAGATGTAACACTACCAAATCTTGAGACCACAAAAAGTTTCCTCTGCTGCATCATGGCAGGAGGCTGAAAACCCCTGCATGTAAAGATTAGATTCCAAACAGACCTGAACTGAACAGGGGGAAAAAAATCCTAACAAATAAAGAAAAGGTGTCAACCATTTGAAGGGGATGATCACTAGAGAGAGAAAGAAAAAATTGTTGTACGTAAATAGTTCTCCAAGCACATCACTCCTCAAAGTTCAATGCCACACAGATAGAACAACATAACAGGCACTGAGAAAATATAAAGATACTGGATTTTCTTTATTATTACTATTATTAGTTGTAGTAGTAAAGACTCATGATTGTCTTCCGTGCCTCCATTCATTTCCAGGATCTTTCCATTTTTCACGCTCTGCTGAAGACAGGAGAGGGAAGGCTGAAACAGCATTTGAAATGAGGAAAGAGTATGCACAAGTTGGTCTGATGTTATTGTGTTTCCATCTCACTTGTGCTCTGCCCCAAGCTGAATTTTGCATGCTGGTTCATCTATTGCTTTCAAGCTCGACTCTTAAAGCTTTCAAGATGCAGTATCTTCTCTCTGTGTGTACACTTACAGGCACAGTGAAGACCTGATATTAATTATAACTTCTAGGAAAACACTGCAGTAAAAATATTGCTGTTAATATAGCATCAACAGCCCAACAGATGAGTTCCTGGGGAGGGAGGGGGAATTAAAACTTCAGCAGCAGCAACATATGGTTTAAATAAAATCAGAAAGATGCTCTCCATCATACAGCATTATTAGTCTGCATGAGAGACTAACACCCCTCACATTTGCTTTCAGAAGTCAAAAATAACAAGGGAGAAGACTCCAACGTTTTCTTCCATGGTGGCATCTCTCTTTCCCATGAGAAGACCATAAGGATCAGTTTCACAGAAAAAAGCACTATGTGGCTTCCTTTACCAACAGAAAAAAACACTTGCTTGTTTTCTTGAAATAAATATTTGAAGAAGTATTAAAACTAGACTAAAACATCTTCTCATTTTAAATGTTCACCATGTTATGCACTGTAGCTCTTTCAGAGCAGACTCTTTTTAGCAGTCCTTTGATAAAGTCGGAAAATCTTAACATAAAAATTGCATGAATTAAGAACAATAATTTGTTAAAATCAAACCCCAATAAGATATCCACAAACAATGATTCACTCAATTTTCAATATTAACAACAGTGTCAAATATGGCACAGAAAACTTTTCGTACTTCATTTACCCATAAAGTTTATGAACATTAGCAGAAAATATCTACCACTAAGTTCCTCATGTAGTCTCTGCTTAGTTCTGGGAAAGATCCTTTCCCAGTCTACACATTGCTGTCTTCAAGTCAAAAGAAAACAAACATACCTTTTTTTGAAAACTAGATCCCACTTTTTCCAGGGATAAAGAGTATCATCATGTGCTTTGCAGTTTCAATTAATGGCTTGCAATTCAGCTGTCATGCCAGACATGGATGTAATCCCCAGTGAAAAATCCACTACTTCTCAGGTCAGGAAACTTAGTCCAGAACTTCTTTCACTAAACTTCCCTTTTATATACACTGCAGTGATGGAAGGGCAGTAGTCACAGCTAAAAGATGAAATTAGCATAGTCGAGCATGTGCAGACTAACATAGGCACCTCCTGCCTATGAAGTACACCTCTTACACTCAGCTCCTGCTCTGCCTTCACTGCTGTCATTTCAGCCCCTGCAGTTTGCTAAGCTTCCTTTGCTGGTAAACCAGTCAACCATTGATTCACTGACACTTCAGCAGAGAATAAACATGCAACTTAGAACCCAACACAGCTCTCCCCTGAATTTCTGGGGAGGGGAAGTAGCAATTTCCCGTTCAAAACCCTTCAGATGACACAATACAGAACCATCTTTCCTCTGACTTCCTACTCCAGGCCTGGCTTCCCAGGACTTGTTTGTTTCTTCTTCTACCACAGAAGCACAGTGCTCTCAGCCTGGCTTAAATCACTGAGACAGAGTCAAGTACACCCAGCTCACCTTTAGCAGTGATTTGTTTCATTAGAGATTTCATGAAGAACAAGCTAGAGACTGCACAACTCTAGTAGTCTGTTTAACAACTGCACCAATTAGGTCTAAATCTTCTCTGCAGGAATCAAGTTCACATTTTCTTGCTCCTATTCTAATAGTTACAGACAACGAGAAAATTGAAACAATTTACCTTCTTCCATAACTAGCACAGATCTCCTCTATGAAGTCAGAATATGTGTGATTTCCCTTAATTAGCCCAGATATACACATCTTATTTCTACAGAAATCATATCAACCCTGGCATCATCCTCTGGAATTACTGCAGGTTTTGGTTTTTGTGCATTTTTCCTTGCTGCCTTCAAAAGACACCTCAATCTGGCTGAGACGTCACTGGTACAAAAACAAAATGATTACTCTAATCACTACTTCCTGTTAAGTCAGAGCAGACCATGAATCATTCTGCAGCAGCAGCATCATTAGTCCATTCCAGCTAGGACAGAGAGTCTTAGACTCTTTTATAATTATGTATTAAATGCAAAACTCTATTTTAGTGAATTCCACCTTTCCAGTTTTGGAACATCTTTCCAGCTTAGAGACATTTGCATAAACATATTTAGGTATTTAATTACCTAATTAAATTTAATTAACTAGGAGGCTTTATAAAAACATTTTTCAAAATGAAATGAAGGTGTGTTAATAAAGACCAAATGCCATCAGATGCAACTGTTAATCAAATTATAAAATACAGTCCACCTGCACTAGTACCAAGGCAAATAGCTCCTGCATGGGTAAATATAAGATCTGATGGTACAGTTAAAAAAAAAAATGAATTCTTAGTCCCAGCAACTATAAACTAGCAGTTTTCTGCTTATGGTCCACAACAACAAAAGTACTGTGATATTGTGCAGAGGTTTTTTTTTTTTTTCTCAGCAGTTTATCAAAACTATGATTTTAAAACTGCAGGAAGGTAGGTCAGGTTTCTCTGGGATGGTTATTTTTTGAAAAATAATTATTTCATGGAGTGATTTTAATTTCTTTTAACAAGCATCAGTCCTCCCAGGTACAGGTTTTCCCTGGCTGCTATTAAATATTTGTTTTTGTGGTGAAATCAGCACCCTCCAGTGAATACTCAGCTATTCCTTTCCTTGGGCTCCCTGCCCTACTCTCATTGATAGAGATGAGATACAAACGCTAAAATTCTTGAAGCATTTCTTAACAGCCTGGCAGCCAGCCAGTTTCCAAATATGCTTTGTTTTTCTCACCTGCTGTGATTTCTGTCACCTCTTGCTTATCTTGCACAAGCTGCATGGTATCTGACACCACAACCTGATGGTTGGTATCTTCTTCTTTCTCTTCATTAGCTTGGTTGGCTGTTGCAAAACAGTTGCAGCTTCCAGTTTCTGTGCACAGGATCAGGGTCCGATACCAGTAGTCAGACATGAAAACTCTGTGAGCTGATTTCTGAAATACAAAAACAAACAGAATATCACTTTCTACAAAACATAAGGAAATATCCTGGCTACTTGAAGAGGCTCAAATGCTAAGGACAACAATTACATACAGATTATCGTATCTTTGATTTTATTTGAAGAAAAAAATATTCAGTCTAGAATAGCTGTCCATGGTATAGTACTCAAAGTAAAAAGTCTGTGTTCCCTGTAGGTTCTTAAAATGTTTATATCAAAGGTCAGGAAGCTAACATTAAAAAAAAAATCAAAGAGAAAAAGAAACAGTATACAAATATCAAATCACATGTGATTTGCATGAAGGCAAAAAAAAAATCAATATCACTCTGTATTTTCAGCAGAACTAGTCAATATTTATCTTAAAAGAACCTTCTAAAACGAAGTTTAACTGGGTGAAAGAACACATCAGAACATGGGTTGTCAAAAAAGTGAAAGAAAAAAAAAAATTACAGATAAGGACAAGATACTACAATTGCCATTATATGGGAGGCTGAAATTACAGTTCAAAGTTTTCATAAACAATTTAACTGAATGAAACCTTGACACTTGAAATCTGGCAGGAAAAGAAGATGCTTTGGTTTCTGACACAGCACCCAGGTCTTTCATCCCTGCCCTCTTCCTGAGCAAAAGGAAGGGGCAACAGTTCCCTCAGCCTAGAAGCAGTTAGAAATTACACCTGCAAGCTTCTCAGTTTATGCCAGAGAACTACAGGGAGGTTTGTTTTTAACATAAGGAAAAATCAAGCCCTTCTTGAAATTACAACTAAAACAGCATTGACTGTGAAAGATTTTGTCCACATGAGGAAAAATCTTGATCTTTCCAAATAGTTAATCATTGTTAAAGGTAGCTGAGAACTCTGCAAAGTTGAATCATTGAACAGTTTGGGGCATAAGGGACTTATAAAGTCACAAAGCCCAATCCTCCTGCAATGAGCAACTCAATCAGGTTGCTCAGAACCCTGTCCAACCTGACCTTGAATGTTTCCAGAGATGGGACATCTACCACTTCTCTGGGCAACCTGTTCCTACATCTCACCACCCAATTGTAAAAAAACCCAACAAGCAAAACCCAAAACAACCAAACAAAAAGCCCCTCCTTTCTTACAAATAATCTAAAAATCAATCCTTCTTCAGTTTAAAAATATTACCACTTTTTCTATCTTCAAATATCCTTGTAGAAAGTCCCTTTCCAGATTTCCCACAGGCTCCCTTAGGTACTGGAAAGTGCTGTAAAGTCTCCCTGGAGCTTTCTCTACTCCAGACTGAACAACCCCAACCATCTCAGACTGTCTTCACAGGAGATCTTTTCCAGCTCTGTGACCATCTCCATGGCCCTCATCTGGACTCATTTCAACATGTCCACATCTTCCTAATTTTGGAGACTTCAGAGCTGGATGCAGCTCTCCAGGTAGGGTCTCACCAGAGAGAAGGGCAGAATCCCTTCCCTCCCTCCCTCACCCTGCTGCCCACACTGCTTTTGATGTGGGCCAGGATTCAATTGGCTTTCTGGGCTGCAGGTGCACGTGGCTGGATTGTGTCCAGCAGCACCTGGACACTGCCCCATCCACAAGCACCCCCAAGTCCTTCTCAACAGGGCTGCTCTTGAGCACTTCATTCCTCAGTCCAGATCAATACCAGTGGTTGCCCTCACCCATGTGCAGCACTCTGCCTGTGGCCTTGTTAAACCACATGAGATTCCCAAGTGCCTACTTCTCAAGTTGTCCAGGTCCCTCTGGATAGTATCCTGTTCCTTCAGATGTGTCAACAGCAGCACTCAGCTTGGTGTCATTTGCAATCTTGCAGGGGGTGCACTCAATCCTTTGTCATTAGTGAAGATATTAAATAACCCTGATCCCAGAGCAGACCCTTGAGGGACATTACTTGTCACTGATGTCCATCAGGATTCTGAGCCATTGACACCACCCTCTGTACATGACCATCCAACCCATTCCTCATCCACTGAACAGTCCACCATCAAATCCAACTCACTCCAGTTTAGAGAAGAATGTTGTGGAGCACCATGTCAGTGGCTTTACAGAAGTCCAGATAAATGACATCTGTAACCCTTCCCTTGTCACTTGATGTGGCCACTCTATCAAAGATGGCCATTAGGTTGGTCAGGCAGGGCTTGCCCTTGGTCAAGGCTGTCCCTAATCACCTCCCTATCCCCCACGTGCCTCAGCACAGCTTCCAGAAGGATCTGTTCTGTGATATTCCAGGCACAGAGGTGAAGCTGACAGGTTGGTAGCTCCCATGGCCCTCCTTTCTACACTTTTTAAAGATGGGTACAATATTTTCCTTTTTCCAGTCACCTGGGACTTGGCCTGACTGCCATGACTTTTCAAATCATGCAGAATGGCTTGACAATAACATCAGCCAGTTCTCTCAGGACTCTGGGATGCATCTTATCAGGTCCCACACATTTGAGTTCCTCAGGTGGTCACAAACCTGATCTTACCCTATAGTGGGAGGAACTTTGCTGCCCTGGTCCCCATCATCCAGTTCATCTACTCGAGAAGTGAGGGAGGAGAGGCTGCCAGTGAAGCCTGAGAACCTCAGCCTTCTCCTCATCCACTGTTACCAGTTTGCCTTGCTTATCAGCAGGGCTACACTTGCTCTGACTTTCCTTTTTTTAGCTGACACACCACTAGAATCCCTTCTTGTTAGTCTTTGCATCCCTTGCCAAGTTCAGCTCCAGTTTCACCTTGGCCTTCCTCACCACAACCCTGCAACTGGGCTGCACTCCTGAGTTCTTCCCAGGATACCTGTCCTTGCTTGCCCTGTACTCTTCAGGAAATTACACCACATCCAGAGATGGGTTTGTTCCCACTCTCCACCAGAAGGTATATAGGCAAAAAAAATAATAGTCCAAATCCCCAAGCACAAGGGATGTGACAGGCTTTTCCAATTCTATCTGGAAGGCACCAGGCAGGGTGCATCTCCCTGGGCAACTTTAATGCTTTGTAGATAAAAAACCAAATGCACAATCTTCATTTGTCCTGTAAATCCTGCAAAATCCAAGGGTTTCTAGTGTATTTGTTTCTTGCTGCTGATTAAAGTGAGTAAAAACATCACTCCAGACCATGGATACTAACAATAAGTCTGTATTCTCTGTTTTATATTTGAAGGTGTCAGTTTTATAGACTTGAACAAAGTAAACTCCATTTAAAAAGCCTTCTT
>VYXF01006533.1:153810-277618 GCA_013397295.1 Polioptila caerulea | reverse complement strand
GGATGGGAGGGGGTGGGGGGAGGGCCCCGCCCGCGGGCGGGGAGGCGGCGGAGAGCGGCTGCCCTTTGTCCGGGCTCCGATCCGCGCCCCAGCAGCCGCATCCCCCGGCAGCCGCATCCCCCGGCCGTGCGCGCCCCGCGGGAGGCGGCCGAGCCCTTTGTGCAGCAGCGCCGCGCTCGCCCCCGGCCCGGCCGCGCTCTCCCCGAGCACCTGCGAGGGCTGGGCCGGCGCCGCCGCCGCCTGCTCGCCGCGGGCTGCGAGGGGCAGGTGCTCCCCGGGGAGGGAGGGAGGGATGTTGGACTGGGGCTTTGCGTGCCGCCTGCAGTGAAAAGTGGCTATTTCCAGGAAAGCTGTTGCTACCTGTAGGAGTACCGCCTCATCTTTTGGGGACCTGTGGAACTTCAGGACATGCTTTAGTAACAGTGCTGGGTCAAGGGTTGGGCTTGGTGATCTTGGAGGTCTTTTCCAACCCAAAGAATTCCGTGGTTCTGCAATAGCAGAGAGGTACGCCGTGTGCCACGTGGAGTTTTGCAGCCTCAGTTCTGCTATTTCCTGGTGTTCCAGTGTTTGGCTCCCAGCATTTTGTTTTGCTTTTATTGAAATGTGTATATGAAGGTAACAGCACTTTCTGTGTTTACATCTTGATCAGACAATTGAACAGCTGGAAGTGGGTTTGTTTTCCCATTATAAAAAGAGAGGGAAAAAAAAGCAACAAGCCAACCAACAACATTATTTTTTATTTAGGTACCCCCCCAAGCATTAAAACCTTTGCTTTTAAGCAAAACAATGCACAGCACGTGCTTTTGTGTGCTGCCTGTACAAACACATGAGAAATGGGAGCTGCAGAGGTGTGTTCCATGGGGAGCATCCGAGGTGTGCCCCTAACTGGCCACTGGCTTCCCAATCCCCTCTCCTCTCACACAGTCAGCAGTCTTCTACGCTACTCTCTCGATCCCTGCTGCAACAGCACTTATGTTCATGATAACACAATTGCAAGTTTCAGACACTAAATTTTTCAGGAAAAATAGTCCAGAGCTGAGAACAAAGTGGGGCTGGCTGGCACATATTTCATGCACTTCCTATTTCTTGAGCTAGAGGCTTCTGATTTTGAGAAATATGTCAGATGACAGAGATATGCTGTGTACACTTGTCTCCTTAATAACCTGAAATGCTCTTTCTTAAAGCCCAGTGACCCAGAGCAGTGTCAGGAAATGGCTTACAGAAACAAGGTTTCAGTATCTAGCAGGTTCTTAGGGCAGCTTAACCCAAAATATGGATCAAACAGAACCTGGGATGCAAGCAGGTAACCATGTAACCTTGGCCTGTTCTCCATGAGATGTGTATGTCACGGGAAAGAGTGACCCTGTGACACTTTACTGCAAAGCAGGGGACTGCAGAGAGAAAATGCAGAGTCACATACATCACTCTTTTTTTCTTTTTTCTTTATTTTTTTTTTCCAGAACCTCACAAGAACATTCTCAGTATTGGTTGAAAAGCTTTGGTTGGTTGTCCAGGGAAAAGGGCCAATTAACAATGACATGAAAGAGCAGAGAGGACGCCTTAATTTGGAGATACTGTCAAAAATAGCTTTGAAAGAAGTCTCTGAAGCACAAGGGAGGCAGCAATCAAACATACAATTTAGATTTCAGTTCTGTTTGGTGTTGCAGGCATTTTTTGATCTCTACCCCTCTAGCCACCCCTACAGCAGTAAACTAAATTGGTTCAGGACACTGGCCATCCTCTGCAGTGCCCCTGGGTGGTGTCCCTTGTATGGTTCTGTCCCAGCCAGCAGCAGGCCCTGAGGTGCAGCTCAAGGGTCCCTGTGTGCCGGGGCCGTTCCCAGCAGACTGTCTGTGTGAATCTGACCCACTTCAGGAGATAAGAGTTCAGCTGTGCATGTGAAAGCCATGTTGTGCCAGCTGGTTCCCCTGCCAAAGGACAGTTCCTGACCTGCTTTTTTTGCTAGTAGAAACATGAGGCTTTTTACTTTTGTGATGCCTGCAGTGTTCTGTGTCAAATCAGAACCTTAGGCACTGGCTGGAGTCAAGCAGTGAGAAGTCAGACTGAAGATCTGAGCATTTTATTGATTGAGCAGGATTTCTGCAGAAATCTTTGCTCAGAGGAAGAAGGTACAGTTGCATTGGCTAGTAGTATCAGATTTTATGGAAGAAATGGATTGTATTATGAGTAGACTTTTGTTATAAATAGATTCCGAAATGTTATTTCTTCTACATTAAGTAAAATATATTCATTATACAACATTGGCTTTTATAAGAATACTATACTTCATGGAAAATACTTCTGTTTTGACTAATGCTAAGAAGCTAGGGCGAATTTCAGCAGGAAGCAGTTAAGTTTCAAGCAAATGTCAAGAACAGATGGCATTTAGGTCTGAAGAAATTAATAAAAAGAAAGTAAGTCACTGGAGCAACTGCATGCTTTCACATTACAACAGCTGAAGGTAAAAGTGGGTTGGAAAGAGGTTGAATTTTCTTAAAATATCTGTCCTAAATATGAGGAGTGGGATTCCCAGGAATTGTAAACCAATGAAGTACTACAGCTCTAGCAAAAATTGTACCACAGAGCAACTCCCTCACACACATGCATGGTATTTCTGATGCTGTCAGTATGAAAGTGTTATAAATTTGTATGGGGCTAGTGGTGATGACTCTTTTTTTCAACTCTTTATACAAAGACTTGGACAAGACCAGAAGGATCTAACAAGGACAGAGGGTCAAACATGCTCATCTCTTGCACAAATGTTGAGGATTATGGATGGATAAACTCTGCAAGGTGTTTGACACTCACTGGCATAGCTCTATTTTGGGAGTCTGGCTGGGAAGGTAGAAGGCAATGTTTTCTTGAGGGAAGAAAATTTTTTTCAGTGAAGGAAGGACCTTCAGTTCAGGAATTAACTTCTCCCAATCTAATGCCCGGTGCTTGTTGCCAAAATTGTCCAGAAGAACGCTCTAGAATACACATTTAGGGCACAGTCTCAAGTTGCACCAGAGGAGGTTTAGTTTGGGCAGAAAGGGTGAAAAGGCTTTGGAATGGGCTGCCCAGGGAGATGGTGGAGTCACTGTCCCTGGAGGTGTTTATGGAAAGACTGGATGTGGCCATGGTCTACTTGACAAGGTGGTGTTTGGTCACATGGTGGACTCAAGAGCTCAGAGGTTTTTTCCAAATTAATTCATTCTGTGATTCTGTTGCTTTAAATTTCAAGGAGTAGGAAGAGAATCTATATAGAGGATCATTATCATGTGCATGTAAGTCGAGCAAGAGCAGAACTAACTATGGCACTATGGTACAACATTTTCTGAGTATCAGCTGTACCTGTTTCTGCCAGTTAGGAAGCCTGGAGGGGCTACAAAATGACAAGCTGGCTTTCAGGAAGGGATTACATGAATTGGGTCTATCAAAAATCTGAGACCTTTATTGAGCAACTGGTCTGAATCACAACTTGTACAGAATCAGAAACTGCCTGTAAAATGAACTGAGAAAAAATGAGAAAATTAAGACTCAAAGCTGTTATTTGCATAAGTTCTCCAGGGTAAGGTAGGGAGATTTTTGAAACATACCAAGAATAAAACAGTAATGACTGTACACAGACAAGAGGATTTTTTTTTATATATAGATTGACAATGAGTCTTTTCTTTATAATTATAGCAATAATTAGTAAATTATGTAAACTGAGCAATAGACATAAAACACAGGGTTGAAAAATTTATTAGTGGCAAATATAGTGAAAATGTGAATAAACTGGGAAAAGGAAGAGTCAAGACTTTAGAGAATCCCATTGGTAAGCTGCACAATTCCATGCTTTGACAAGATATGAGCAAAATATGTTACTAGAAAATCTAGCCTGTCATTACACCATGAACTCATAGGCCCAGGGAACACTATTGCAATCATAATCTGCTTTCTGATGATGTAAAGTATCTCCAGAAATTCTTCTTTCTCTGGGATGAAATTTTTATTTTAATACAAATTCTAAGAACTCAGTAAAAATAACACTAGTCTCTCCATAAATATTAGAAAGGCTCTTGATTTCAGGTTTACTCTAGGGCTGAAAATTCAAGCTGAATGTGCTAGAAATACCAGCAGAGGCTATGGTAGTCCTTTTAGCCTATAGTAAGTTAGATTTTATCCAAAGGGTGCAGTGGAACATTCAGCTTGTTAAGGCTGGATACTCCTTTTGTGTCTGCCAGAGTTCTTGATGAAACACAGGACAATTGCCATAACAAATGGGAAAGGAACTGGCTTGGGCAGGAATCAAATGGACAAGACACTCAAATATGCGCAGTGAATAGGAAGAAAGCTAAATAGCTACAAGGAAAATGCTTTGCACTCCAACTGCCCTTTGATGCCCTCCTGAACTCACTTTAATCAAAAAACAGTGTACAAGCTTGGGATTTAAAAACTAGATGGTCCAATGAGAGACTTCTTGTCACTGCTTGTGTGAAGACACACAGGATTCTGGAGATGGTCATCTTTTGTAAATCTCCTACTATTTATTGCCATAATTCTCTGAACCAGTCACTGGAAAAAAGGAGTGGAGATACACTCCAATCTTGTAAGATGTATGAGGAATGAATAAACCAGGACAAACATTATCTCCAGGTTATAAAAGGAGAATCCTTTGGTGGGACCTTCCTATTGAAAGGTACTAGGAAACCCATAGCAACCTGAGTGGGGACCAAGGGAAACTATAGCTAATGTGGAGAAAGCCTCTCATTTGCATGGCTTTAAAAGGGCAGATTAAAAAACTCTTCTGATCTTCTGAAATTCTCTTCTGAAATCTGGAAAGGGTTTTCTTCTGTGCTTTTCCATTCTAATTGAACCAACACTATGGACAGCATCAGCAGCAAAAAGCAAACAGAGTTTGTGCAGCTGATGTGCCATAGCTACCCTGCCACAGCAGAGCTTCCATAAAGGGCCTGGAAGTGCAATGCAACTTTAAATGCCTGTCACAAGAGAGAAAGTGGTTTCCTGCAGGTATAGGGAAATCTACAGGGCAAGCATCTCCCCATATTTTGATTTGGCAAATGTTCATTCTGGAAGCGGCCATGGAAAATCTGTCCTGTTGTTTACCTGAGTTGCTGGCACAGAATCAGACACTTCCACCACTCCTGGGGCCTGTAAAACATATCTGACATGTGGAGCACGTGATCCTCTTTCCTCTCCTCCCTTCCTTCCTTTCAGGGTAACAAGTCAGACGAGGTCCCTCGTTAGCAGTCCCACAGCTGTTGAAGGGTTTGGGAGGACTGCGAGATCTGCCTGTAGCCCCAAGTGTCTAAATGAAAGGAAGAAGATTCCCCACCTAGAGATTTGGGACTATGAAGATGCTTTGGTCCTACTAAACTCTACAGCTTCAGGCTGCAAGGTCCACACCTTGTCAGCTAAATAAATTAGTCCTAGAATGTGTACTGGGGACATGGCCACAAGCAATAAAGTTATATGGGAGGGTGAAGCTGTGTGTTCATTCTGCTAATGGCTTGTGCAAGAGCCCCAAATTCTACCTTTGCTATTCACACTTCAAATTTTGTGTCTCCATGTCTTTGTTGTCATAGTGATAGAAGGCACCAAGAATATTCCATAGGTTTTTTCTTTGTCATGGATACAGAACATCCTTTGGCATGTATGTTTTCTTTCCCTCCTGGTTACTTTTTTCCTTAGCTTTCCCAAGAGCTTAAAAAAATATATAAAATTGAAATAATTAATGGAGTTCACTATGCTTATGGTCAGTAAATGAGACAGTAAATACAAACACACACAAAGAAACAGAGTACATTCTAAAGAACTTGGGCTGAATGTCATGATTACATGGCTGTAATGGGAGCTTAGACTCCTGCACTCAACACAAACAGTCATAACTGCCTGAACCTGAACCTCACATTTGATTTCTTGAATCATATTTTGAGGTTGAATTGTCCAAATACAAAATTCCCACTTAATTCTGCTTGTGCAGAGAAGAGGCAGAGAGGGAAAGGGGACTGGAAAAGTTCCTGGGACTAGAAACATGGTGTGCTTTGAAATGTAAGGGGAATGTAAATCTTCATAGACCGAAACAGTTAAAAAGTGAAGAGTGTGGTTGGCAAAAACACAAGCAGCTTCTAGCTACAGGTCTTGAACAATGAGTCAGGGTGGAGCCTTCTTGAATGAGATTAGTTACCAGTGAAATTGAGATATATCTCAACTTTCTGTATTAAAGTGTTCATACACATTTGGAAATAAAAGTGTTGACAGATGGGTCTCATGAACTACATCTGGATATATAAGATGCCAAAGTTGAGTGCATTACTCAGATAGGATATGGAAATACCCATGGACTCATGATAATGGCATATTTCCCAAAGTTGATTGAAGGATATAATCAAGATTGATGCAGAACCAGATCAGTAGGAAATCAGAGTGAAATTTATCTTTTGGATATGGGTAAGAATTTCCTTGGTGGAAGTGGTGTTAGAATTTAAATAGCCATTCCCTTTCCATGGTAGCTTAAAATCTTTGGGTATGTATGAAAACAGACCTTTTCTCTTGTCAAGACAAAATCATAAGACACAGGTAGCTTGCAATAAATTGTGTTAAGAATTCCTTTTTTCCCCAATACATTCAAATCACAATATTTTATAAGGAAAGATAAACTCAGTAAGTCCCATGTGACCATGTATCCTTTTGGAACAACTGGCATGAGTGGACTCAATAGGGAGAAGGTTAGTTTCCCAAACATGCCCAATTTCAGTAAAGGATGGATGAGCTTACTTGGAGAGTTAATTTGCTGAGAAAGAGGCCAGGGAAAAGCAGGATGAAGATCAGTGATTATCTCCTACATGAGATGGGACACAGAATTTGTGGTGTTTATGTGCACGTGATCAAGTACTTTTTTGTGTAAAAGCAACCAAGGCAAGTAACCAATGTGGTGGTGCCCATGGTGCTTCTTATGCTGGTTTGCCTGCTGAACATTCCTCTGAGAGAGCATGAAAAAGAGAGATACTCTTGTTAAAATGCATGGAACTATGTTTGCCCAATCATAAAAGAAATGGTTTTTTCCTTTCTGAATAAAGCATGGTTTACACAGACTTCTGGTACCCCAGCATGCCAGGTAAGAGGCAAGTAAGGGGAAATGTAAACATATGTGTACTATTTTCCTTCTCTAGGGAGAGCAAGGGTTGAGTGGGCATTAAAGTTTGAAGCCCTAGCTGAACTCCAGATGGGCCATTCAAGAAAGGTGGATTCCAAATCATCTGCTGTGGGCCACATTTCAGCAGAGAAGCCTGACTCATGTTGCAGTACAATCTACAGTGGAAGGTTCTTCAGCTTTTTTTCATCATTCAGCACAATGATGCACAAACATGGCTTTTGTGCTAAACAAAATCATAATTTGGATTTTCTAAGAAGAGTCACTTAAAAGCCAAGGGAATCTCAACTGTTACTGAGCTCTATCACTGCATCAGTGTTAAGCTTTGTGATCTTGTGCCTAAAACCACTCAGGAGGAGAAATATCTTTCTAGGCTTTAACTTAGTCAGAATACAATTATACACACTACCTCTTCATAGCTGGGAATAAACAATTAGACTTCAATCTAATTAATACTGACAACATTCTCTAGCTATGCAATTTTGTTCATCCTAGAAGCAACTTGTTCAGTACTTCCTAGAAAAATGCTCTTCTAGGCTGGCTACATGGTTGGAAATATTATCTGAAATAAAAGTCAGCATACCACTTGATGGCTTGATCCTTGGAGTTGCTTTCTTTCTCTTCTAGACCCCAATATTTATTAGATGGCAAGATTCAGAGCTTTCAAATTCAGTTAACACTTCAGCATGAAGTATCTTTACAAAAGATGTCTGAAATCTCAAGGTAACTTGTTGATGGACTTTTGAAAAAAATATTTACATTCCTTACCTTGCTAGGAAGAAAAATAGATCAGTTTTTCCCACATTAAATAAGGAGAGACTCAACAGTTCTCCCTGAAACAGGAAGCCTCTGAATCTAGCAGGACACTGCATCCTATGTATTTTTAAAAACGTAATGCACCATGAGATTTCTTAACTGAAATGAATAATGGAAAACAACAAGCCTTTTGGTGGTTTAAAATTGAATACTGTTTGTCAACTTTAAATGGAAACCCAACACTTAAATGATTAAGACTCAACATTACTAATTTAATGCAGACTTGCCAGTTAAAAAAGAAAGATCAGAGTGCAATTTTCTTTCAAAAAACCTTTTAAACCTAGATGGGGACATTAGGTACCTGATAAACTGATCTGTATAATGAAGGAAGTTAATGGATAGATTTGGTTTTATCCCCATCTTATCACTTCCTCGTGTAAATGAAGCCTTTAAATGCATGTGGGTTTTGCTTTACCATTTGAATAAAATGTGAATTAATACACCTGTATGTGCAGTGGAAACACACAGCAACAAAGCTTTAATAGAATAGTCAAACACTGCTTCTAAATTCCTGCAGAGTATCACCCAAGGAAATCAGAATATTTAAAAACAAAACCAAGAAACTTCAGTCTGTCTCCAACCTACCTCACTTCATACCAAGATAACCTTCAGGAAAGATTTTATAGAGCAGTGTTGCATATATTCCAGAAAATATTGAGTAGCCTCACTGTAGACTATAAAAAACAGTTTTCAATCAATTCTATAATGTAGCTTACTAAAAGAGAATAACTTAAAAGACAATGGGAAACATATAGTATTTGATTGAGAATATTTAAATTAAATTATTTTCTATCCTTTTTTCCTTTAGAAAGGTAAATGTATTTTTATGTGGAAAATGAAGTTATGTCGTAACATGTCCTTATGGGTACTGTGGTCTTCTTGAAATCCAGATACATCACCACATTATTGTTTTCAAAACCAATTTCAATGTAATATCTTATCTAATTGCAATTTATGCATTTTTTTCTTTTTTGCATGAATAAAGGGAAAAACATCTTCCATATTGACACATATTCCCTTTAAACTACCTTCTCTAGAAGTTCATTCAGTAGAAACACAAAATTCCTTGATGTACAAAAGGGAGATGGATATAACATTCTTGTATTGTTTGGATAAACATTTCATATGAATACAAACTAATTCCTCTAAAACCTTTATTATGGGAGGTGCAAAATCAATACAGAAGCAAAGGCCTAAGCATTCTACATATCCTCAGAGCAGCAGAGGGAGGCACCAAACCTGAACTGCTTTGTGGAGGCTGCCTGGGATACCTCCACCCTGGTGGAGCCAATGTACTTTGGAGCCTGTAATGATTTTGAAACTGCAGGTAGTTGTGTAAAATTGTATCACCAAATGAAATAAAATCATAGTCTTTCTGTGCACTCAACCTCTTCTGTAAAAATCTATGAACACTGCTACCAACTCAGATGTCAGAGCACATTGTTTTTTACTTAAGGTTCTTTAAATTGACAACATTGCAAAAGAAAAGAGAAATAGCTCTGGGTACCTCACACAGCAGAACTGTAAGGAAATGTAGCAGACCTTCTCATATGTAGCTTATGAGTTTACTTTGGAAAGAACCTTACCACTTAATCTATGCAGGAGGAACAAAGCTCTCTTGGACTGGTACCAATTTCTATTAGTTTTGGAACAACCCCCCACTCCCCAGCTCATGTTCTAGCCTACTTTGAATTTCTTTTTGTTAGCTTGCTTTTTTAGCTGGCTACATACACTCTGAAAATCACAGAATTACAGAACTGGTGGGGTTGGGAGGGACCTCTGGAGACCACACAATCCAACCCTTCTACCAAGGCAGGGTCACCTACAGCAGGTGACACAGGAATGTGTCCAGGTGAGTTTTGAAAGTCTCCAGAGAAGGAGTCTCCACGAGTCCCCTGGGCNAGTCTCCACGAGCCCCCTGGGCAGCCTGTTCAGTGCTCTGCCACTCTCAATGTAAAGAAGTTCTTCCTCATGTTGAGGTGAAACTTCTTGTGTTCTAGTTTATGATTGTTCCTCGTCCTGTCGCTGGGCAATGCTGAAAGGAGCCTGGCACCTTCCTCTTGGCACCCATCTTTGAGATATTTATATGTATTGATGAGACCCCCTTTCAGTCTTCTCTTCTGTAGACTGAACAGGCCCAGCCCCTGCAGTCTCTCATGAGATGCTCTGGTCCCCTTAATCGGTTTTGTGGGGCTCTGCTGGACCCACTCCAGTATGAGAAACGAGCGTGACTACAAACACATTCAATAACCGAATCAAACACTCATTCTGTTCTCTTTATATACTTACATTTTATTACAGACTAATATGAAACCATCTCATATTCATACTAGAATTACTGTAATTACTTGTGAGCAAACTTAAACCAGTCTTGAATGTTTATATTTATTGCAAGCAGATTTGTATCTCCTGCTTATATATTCTACATAAGGATCCAAAATGTGGCTGAATATAAACAAGTTATATTTGGTTGTCTACAGAAATAAAAGTTAAAAATAGTACCGAAAAGAAACTTTACAGTAATGTATTCACACACTGACTCTTCAAATCAAATAAATGAAGTAGTATAGGATAATCTGGACATTAGATTTGAAGGCTGATTAATTTTCAAATAAATGCACCTAAAATTGTTCAATTAAAAATAAGTGTCAGTATTTGGTGCTGATGACTACAGACATCTTTAATGTTTAAAGCACAGATAACTACCCCCAGCCCCATAGAGCAACTTTCGCAGATTCTACTTTACATTAGATCATGAAAGAACCTCTAAAACGCAAAACGTACATAGCACGGAATTTATGTCAAAGACAATGCAGATTGAAATCCTCTGAATTTTCATAAGGTAAAAAATTAAAGCTATATAAACTGATTTTTTTTAATTATTCTGCAAAGTAGAATCATGTATGTATTCACTTTTGTAATACTTTCACAAATTTCCATTAAAGCTTTTTAACAGAGACAGTAGCATGAGCACAAGGATCCCACTGGCTTCCAAAAGAAAAGTAGTGCAGTTCCTCAATTAAGGTATTCTTTTCCTCTTATTTTTGCAAGCCAGTTGGGTCAAGACAAACAGGCTAATGCAAGCAAGAAAGTAAACTGTAAGCTTTTACATTAAGTGGCTGAACAAACAATTATTGTACATGGTAAAACAAAAAAGATCTTTTGCCACAAGCCACTGCTGGAATATATGAGCTTCTGTGGCCAAAAAGCTTGAAATACTTTCTAGGTCTTCACACACATTTGGTTAGCGCTTACCAGTTTCAAGACATTTATAGAAGTAGTTATGGAGACATTATGCTGTTAAAGCTGCAACAATTTAAACAAGGCAAGTTAGAAAGTTACATCAATTTTTAGACTTTTCCTCTTTCTTTTCCTCAAACATAAAAATCCGTCTCCTTTCAGTGTCCCACCCATAATCAAATGCTCTAACGCATTTTGATCTAATTTCTACTTTTTCATCTTTTTACCCTTTGCAGTAAAACTCCCAAGTTAACACCTGCTGCAGTGGACTAGATTTACATGGCAACAGTAACAGGGACTGAAGCAAAAACACATCAAGTGAAGCCAAGTTGATGTTTTATGTTCATTTCATTAAACAGTCTCTTAATAAACAAACAGCACCAACTTTTAAAGGTAAAAGTATTGCTAAATCAAAGCAAAAACTTCCACTTAAATTCAAGCATTCTTTCTCCTCCAAAAAAATGATGTATTTAACTAAAATTTCTCAAACATGTATACAGGTGTTTCAGCCTGAACAATGTTGTCAACAATACTTAAGTGCAGGGCTACATGAAGTTTGCAATGAACTGCTTTGTTAGTAGGCAGAAGAGGAATGCAGCATTTTCAAAAACATCAAGCAAAATTTTCCTTATTTAAGGCTAAAAGATAGAACTCACAAAGTAAAAAAGCAGGAGGCTTTACAGAGTAAAAAAGCTAGCAGTTATAATATAGCACTGCAAGTACAGTGCTCTAATAGCTGCTACCACAAATCCCAACAAAACATCAATAACTTGGGTGAGACTCATAGAGCAACAGACCTGTATTTCTAATTTGACATTCATTAGAATTTTAACATTCAGCCACAACTCCACTCTAAGCTAAATTTAAGTGGCCAAAACTTATAGTTATAAAAAAAGCCTTCAAAACATATACTTAAAAAAAATAGAAATGGTGTGTTAACAAATGTATGCGTAAAACAGATTTATAAATAGCTACAGTATGAAAAATATTTCAGTGCAAAGGCAATTTTAAGATTTCTAAAAAATACATTACAAATAATTTGTTAACTACACACAAG
Organism: Polioptila caerulea; assembly: GCA_013397295.1. Lineage (NCBI taxonomy): Eukaryota > Metazoa > Chordata > Aves > Passeriformes > Certhiidae > Polioptila > Polioptila caerulea. Next base: position 265,367 of record VYXF01006533.1, on the reverse strand, counting down.
AAATTTGTCACTGCTACTGGTATAAAATGTATACCCATATTAACTTCTTAAAAATATATACACCAGTGTTTTATGTAGGGGACGGTTCTAACTGACCAACATTCAAGTCTGCAATGGCAAGAATATGTACACACACCCACACATGTGTATGTATTTCAAAATGCTACTGCTCTAAGGACATTCTTTGAAACTTAAAAGTGCTGTATGTTAAATGATAAAAAACCTTTATCTGTGGTGCTCACTGTTAGACTTTGTAAGATTTTGTTATCTTTGGTATAATGAAGATTTCATAACTCACTTTACAATCTCTGCTTGACCCAGGGCATTTTAATAATAAATCAGTGTTTGTTTACTACGAAAACTATTCAGAATACTGTGAGGAACATTTCCTAGTAAGTTCATATTTCTTTTATTAAAAAGTAAAGTAAACTTATTTTGCCTCTGTTTTTTCTTGTTAAAATACAAAAAGGGGAATAATTTTACTCTGCCACCCTTGTCCACGTGAAAGACAACTAACAATGTCTTGGCCAGGTCTTCCAATAAATGCTGCAGGTCTGATTCCAAATATTTTGTTTTCACACTGAAATAAATTTTTAGGTAATGTCCTCACAGAGGTATTGAATGAGGATGGCTATTAACCAGTTGTAACCACTAAGCTGAAATTGTCTGAAATCAGATTACTCCTTCAGATATTTTTACACCCCAAAATAAAACACTGGACTAAAGAAACAACACAAGGATGCAGCTAATAGTTGAATTACTAGGTAACATAAATGTAGCAGAGAAAACAGAAGTGCAAGTTGGCTGTCATTCTTAAGGGAATTCAAACAGAACCCTTGCAGTCAAACTAGTTTCTCTGTCCCAACTGTGGTTCAACTGTTAGTCAACAGTTGTGTGCCACCTCGTGGTTTGCTTGCAAAAGCTAACAGCTGTGTGCTTTGTAATACATCTCCCAAGCCCATTAGCCAGTAGCTAACCCTACGAGCATACAAAAAAATCAAAATTAAGAAGATGAATCAAGATAGTAAAAGATACTAATCCAGAAAAACAGCTTTTCTTCTTTTACGAAAAAAACCCAACCAACTGTCAAAAAAAGCTTAATATATAGTACTTTCTGCTATACATATATTTTACAATCATAGGGACAGGAAGTGGGAACACCAGGTAATGTGCATCTTTGACAAATTCAAAGATGTTTTCAGCAAAATGCTTACATTCAGTTTATAAGTAGATACCAACATTGGTGATATTTACCTATTTAACAGCCAACTTGACTTCATATTCTGTGTGCATACTCTACACAAGGATTGTTTTGCCTATCTTTCTACAGGGGAAAACTAACTGAAATCATACATAGCCCTGATTTGGCCACTTACAAGGAAGTGAACATTAGAGAGTGTTTCTTGAAAGCAGATTTGCACAGAGGAAACACCAGTTTGTTCTACAGAAAGAGCAAAGAAAGAAAAAAAGGACAGAGGAAAATCAGAAACAGCATTTGTTAAATATGCTTTAGGAGAATTTCATTTGAGATAACTGAGACAAGTGCTCCTGGCCAAAAATTAAAACTGTTGATCTCAGAATGTAGGTCACTGACTGAAACTATGCACTTCAAGTAACAAAGAAAATCACTAAAGATGACAGAAGTAGTAAATACACGGAAGTCTTGACACAAGATGAAGAGAATTTTTAGTGCTACCAGTCTCACAGTACCAGACTGTGCAGATTGTTCATTGCTCCAGTAGTTCAAAACATAAAGGGAGGCCTGTTGGCCTGGAAGGGTTCACACTTCTAGCTCTTGATCCTGTTCGTCTCAACACTACCTCAGACAGCAAAAGCCACATATAGTTTAATATGTTTCTGTGACATGTCTGTTTCCTGAAAAAATAAATAAACAAAACCACAGTTTTTAAAGGCTTGACTTGGTGTTCTATCATATGGACGTTTCCAAACCCGACCCACTGTAGTGGTAGCCTGCACTGGAACGGCAATGCTTATTTGAATAGCCAAAGACAGATGGAAGTACTGAATAATCAACGCCTCTCCACTGCGTAAACATCACTTTTTTAGAATGAGAATTAGACCTTCTTGCTGGGGAATTGCTGCAGTCACTGCTCCTGTATCTTGGGCTTTTCAGACAGGCAAGAGGTGTGAATTCCGAGATGTGCTCCCGACAGTGCCTCGATGCATTCTGTTAAAGGGAAAAAAAGAAACAAATATACAGTAAACAGACAATCTTGGAACCAAAATATATAAGAACTGGTGTTCATAGGACCACTTGGTATGATAGTACCCTTGGTATGATAGTATCTTTACCTAGATCACCACTCTGGCTATTCATTTCCTGTGAAAGTATAATCCTTCTTGTTGCTTTGCAATCAATCAGTCTCAATATGATTAGTATTGTATTAAGACCTACAGAACAAGGCATGATTTTACACTTAACTTCTAAACCTGATAATGGGCTCTTCAGAGAAGAGATGAAGACACAGAAGCCTGCCTTCAAATAGAAATGTTTTAAATCAAGGCTGTGTTTCATTTTGGAATTTCTCCCAGTACATCTTTTTATCCCCGAACTTCTTAAGTGAAAATTTGAGATAGGACCGATTCAAGTACTTTGCCCTGTACTTCCAAAAAAAGGAAATTCTTTAAAGTCCGTTTGTGTTAACAGATGAAGGTTCCAGAGTTTAATGTGCTTGCTTTGTACTTCTAAGCAGTATTGAATTTTAGACTTGCTTAGGTTACATGTAGCATCTATGCAGGCAATTTATACTGTACATCTCAATACTATCTTGGTCTAATTGCCCATTAAAATTTATCTTTCTCACATAATCACTCCACACTCTGGCAGAATCAGCACTTCCCCTCAGTAAATGCTCAGGACCACAGAACACCACAGCTGCATGACAAGAGCCTGGACATGTGCACAAACTGAAATAAAACTAGCACAGCTCTTTCTCCAATGAGTTTATAAAATTCTTTTCACTAAATGTACATATAATTTTCAGGTATAGAGGTATGGAGGTTTTGTGATGGTATCTAACATATAAATGCATTACAAACATGGTTCAAAGCAATGTTATTCATCAATCTCTCCATGAATGCTATATAAATCAGTTAATCCTCTATTCTTAATCATCCCCTTCTTCCCCGTTAATCAGAACACAGTAGCAAAAGGAGAAAATCACAAAATAAATATTATTGATGTAGCTTATAGAACTTTGGCTGCCATGTAACATGACACTTTAATACCAATCATAAGCTTGAAACACTAGTCTTGCATAACCTATGGCAATCTGAAAGCTTTCTTAAAAAGACACTCTTGGAAAGGTCACAAAACTATCCTAAACTGCTCACCACAGTGAGGCCTGGGTTCTTTTAAACATATATAGACCAAATAGCAACACTACCACATAAAAGTCAGGTAACAGATTAGCAGATTTGCTTTAGAAATGTAAGAGGGAGTAGCCATACAGTTTGGTAACTAATTTTCCTATTCTTTCAGCTAGAAAGTAAAGCATTTTAGTTAGCATTTTAGTTCTAAAAATAAAATGTTTTTTTCTACACATGAGACAAGAGCTTTTACCAAGCCTGAAGCTAGTCAAGGAAGTTAGCGTTTTCTACTACTACTTGTGTAACAGTCATTTGAAGCAAATCAGCTACTTTAGCTACCTTCAGCTACTTTAAAGTCCTATAGCACACAGAGCACATGACATTTGTCCTTTTCACATACTGCTAACTTTGCACGTTAACTTAGTTCCTCATGTGCTGCTTTTGGGGTCAGGAGAGCATGAAGGGACTGGAACAGTCATGGCATCCAGGTGGGAATCATTAGAGTAAAGAGTGTACCTTCTTACTCATTGGTGTAATCAGTGGGATAGGAGGGAGATGACCTAAAGCACAGAACTTCATTCTGCTGGCCTTGTGTTTGGGGAATTTAGTTCCCTGCTTATGCTGCTGTCTCAGATATTCAGCTAAACTATCACACTTGTCTCTTGATCTGGGGCAGTGACACAGCAATGCCCTGGTCTGTACAGAACACAGCACAGTGGCAGACAGTCAGATGCACAGCCCCAGTGTTCTGACCCAAGGTCCTAGTCACAAGTAATTTGCTATGATTATCTTCACATGTTACCACCTGCATTTGGTCTATATATGCATTCAAGAACATGAAAGATGATGGATAAACTGCTTGAGGGTAAGAATTATCTCTATATGTATTCTACACTGTGGTGTAATCTGAGTACACGCTGCAGTAATGACTGCAGTTCTTATAGAAGAAATGCCACACAACACCTATACGTAAATACAATGTATTTATAGGACATGAATATGGATCTATCGATTTATTGGTTTGCTTTACACGATTAAATTTCTGAGACAAAAAGATCTTACCTGTGGCATGGAACATCTCTTGCAAAAACTAGGCTCTCCAAGTAAAACATAATGATTTTGTATAAATACTGATAAAGTACATCAAAAACTCTGGAGGAAACAGTTGATTTGTAAATAGCACCAATAGAAATTAATCCAAATTGGCAACACGTACAGTACTGTTACCTAGCTTTGATCTAATTATGGCTCGGAAGGTGAAAGATTTCCTTCAAGAAGTGGCCCATCGCAGTTCGCCAGTGCATTTTGGGCTGTTTTATGTCTCATACTCTTCTGCAAGGATGAGGAAAAACAGTGAGACTCTTGCTGAATACAAGAAATGTGAATGAATTGTACCATATGGTAACTGTTATAGCAAAGTCCTGTAAAAGTGATGGATTTTCTGATAGGTTTAAAAATGAAAGATTATCCAATGTAAAACAAGGTTTCTATTCCTGGGTCCTGAGATTAATCATTTGAGGGTGTTTTTCATTCCATTTCAAACTCTGTTAAAAAAATTACTCTCAAAAGCACTAAACTAACTAAATGCTGTGATTTGTGTGTCCTGTCCCTCTAACCTGCACTGACTGGGAGAGGTGTCTGTAGTACAAGGAGGCCGAATCAACCCTGCTCTGAGGAGTGGACATCCCACTTCACTGCCCCCCAGAACAAGTGGCACGCTGTGGGGAGTGCCCCACGTGGAGGTGGTGGGGCTGCACTAATGAAGGCTGACTCAGGATCAGGCATTACACGATGGGCACAGGGGGCTGGGGAGTTGCCAAGGAAACTTCTTCCACAGCATTCAAATATTGCAACAGCAAGAACCATTGCTTTGTTACCACAGAGGAGGAGCCTGACCAGTGACAAAGGCGGCAGTTTGCTGGTGAGCACTTTTCTGAGCACCCAGTGCAGTGGTCCAACAGCAGCTAAGCCCATTGAGGAACAGAAGAATGATGAATTCCCAGAAAAGCTTCCCCAGGCAAAAGGACCACTTTGGGTTTCCCCAGATGCAGCAAAGGGTAATGATCTCATAACATGGCTGATGGCCCAAGCTTGTGACTGAGTGAAAGCGAAGTAAAAAATCATCAGTCAAAAACAAATTAAAAAAGAAAAACATTTCTTTAAAAGGGATAAAAGTACAGAAGTCATTTACAGCTCACTAAACCCCTGGTATTTCAGCTACCAAATACTTGGCATTGCTGAAACACTGTCAATCAAAGTGAAAATTATAAAAATTGAAATAGGATAATTTAAATTAAATTTATATTTTCCCTAGCAGAGTGGCTGAAATTCTGCTACTAACAAAGAATAAAGAAGAAGAAAATACAATCAATGAAGATTGGATATATTAAAAAAAATACCTTACTGCTTTTTAAAAGTAAAAGCTGAAAGAAACCTCGCAGCTGCACAATCACCAGTTAAAGCACAAAAATCAGTTTGTGACATTGAGCCAAAGTTGCAGAGTCTATATGTATAAGAAATAAGCAGATTTTGACCAAAATTACCAAAAGGCAACAGATTCCTCCAAAGCTTTTGCAGAAGTAATGATGTTTTAGCCCAAAAAAGACAACAGTTCATATGTATATATATTTATAACAAGATCAATATACATGCACATATATATACATATACTTGTATGTACATAAATGTATGTGTATACACATATATGCCTATATGTGTATATATATCTCATGGAAAAGGTCTCTGAAAAAAACCCAGAGATATATGTGATATGTTTAAAAACATTTGAACGTTAATGATGGCAAACAATCGCTCACCACATGCTGGAGTGACTCTCAAATAACTGAAAAATTTACAAGTATAAGAACTACTTCAAAGGCTTTATGCACTCTTATTGTCTGAGTAGAACTAATTTAGTAACCTGGGAAATGGTCACTAGTCCTACATTAGTCTTTTAACTAGTTCCCGAAGCCCTTTTGTTATAAAGAAAGCAATATCACTTTTAGGAATGGAGTACATTTAAAAATAATTATTTATAAGGTCAGTTCAAATGAATTCTAAGGCATTTAAGAGATAATTTTAGTCAGAACTGTTAATAGTGAAAAAACCTGTATTTTCCCTCTGATTTATATAATTACAGTAAATTTTATTGACTGTATATTTTTGAGGGGAAAAGAAGGAGGAAATACATTTTTTATCTAACCAGTTCAGAAAGAAAGACAAAGTTTGTAATGGAAACCAACAGTCTCTGAATATTAAGTAAAAAACAGTTTTCTTGCAGACTGTAGGGGAAACAAGATTTACTAGCATTTCTTCTACTTTTATATTAAATAATGTCATAAGCTTTCAGATCTTGAGCTGTTTTCTTTCTAGAAAGAGCACAGAATTTCTTGAAAGGGAACATAAGGAAAGCTTACTTTCAAAATGCATGCTTGAAAAAGAAAAAAAGCTGCATTTTCTAGCAGCAGAGAAGATATATTAATATACTCCAAAGACTGCTTAAGTGGTTTCCAGTATCACATTTACTGTATGATGCTAGCAACATCAGCCTAATCGGAATTATCACTTATTTGTGTGGCCACTATCCTACTTATTCAGGTACAATGGAAACACAACATATATTTATCTATAGACAGACCAATGACTAAAATGGGGATATAAGAATCGTAGATTCCTGAGGCAGAAACATTCTGCAAAATGCAGCAAAAACAGTGACAAAAATTGGTAGTGACAGCGATGGACTGTGACAACAATTCATATAATCTTTGAGATACACAGAAGGAAAAAACTACACGAAAAAGTATTCCTCAAAATATAGTTGACATGAACCACAAATGGAGATAATGAGTATGGTAAATAACTTCTGATGATAAACTTTATAAAGTCCTTTGAATGAAATGGCCAAGCATGCAGAAAGGCAGAAAAAAGTCACCTTTTGTTCCATTAGAAACTTAGACTGCTTGAAGTCTGAGAAAGCATAAAGATGGTGGACTGCTCAACAGAAAGGCACTGATGTTTAGTCTGATTTCCCCAGAAGATTGTAGGAAGCAACCAGCACATCATTTATGTTTAAAGCAAGGTAGCAGTTATTTAGACAAAGTAGATTGGAAGACAGGAAGAAACAAAGAGAGGGAAGAAGAAACACAAACGATATAACTGGTTAAAAGTCACAGATCTTCGACTAAATATAAAAAAAAATGAATATAGCCAGTGTTGAGTCCAAAGTTTGCTTTACTATTGATTCATTTTCCAGTACTAACATACAATGTCTGTAAGAAATGCTACAATACCTTTGTTAGGGGGTTTTATTTATAGCTTGTTTCTTTACCTTAACCCTTGCTCATTCTCTCTCTTTAGACTTTTAAATTAACTATTCAGAATCTATACTGAGGTCAACTCCTTCCACAAGGAGTACATATGGCAAAGAGACACCTAAGATCTCCAAATGAAAAAACATGAAATACTGATCTGTCTGGGAATGTTTTCCTGCTATTCTTATTCTGTCCTGAAGTGAGACATTATTGCACCCGTACATTCTAGGAATACAAAACAGTGGCAGAGGGTTTTACATTTGCCACAGGGATATTTTTTTCCTTGGTAGGAAAATTCCTTTACTCCTTTCCTCTTAATGCAAAGTGCCTTCTCAATTAAACATCAAAATGCTACCTAATTCTTTCCATTGTTGGTTACTCATTCTTTTAACCTACTGGTGGCAGCTAACAGGCAGAAAAGGGCAAGGGCAGTAACAATAAGTTTAAAGTTCAGCACCTCTACTGTCCTTCACATTTTAACATTTATAATATTTAAAAGTTTACTGGAGTTAAAATACAGGAAACATTTTCTATTCACGTCCCCAGCAAAGCACCATGGTCCCCACAGAACCTGGCTTGCTCTCAGGCCTTAGAAGAACTGGCCTGTATTTACACAGTCATTTCTCCTTTTGGGCTGATCAGATGAAAGGAGAGAACAGATTTTTAAATCCTCTTCCCATTGGCACAGCAATATTTATGTACAAATAATGGATCAGAACAGGCAAAATGTAAGTTGAAATATAAAAGAGGAAAAAAATTATTAATAGGATATAAGTTTTAATACATGTGTTTCTGTAACAGGCATCAGTATGTTATCAGATGTAAGTGCCTCATGTATACCCTTATGGAGATCTCAATCCCCTTGCCCTTCTTATCTCCTCAAATCAAAAATCATATTGAGCTGTCTCCCACATCCTCATCAGCTGATTTCCCTGTGGTTGCTGGTATGGAGGCACAAGTGTTGCCCCAGAATTCAGGTTAATGCCACCATGTAAATAACTGGCAGCATCTTTCACCATATTGCTCAGATACCACAGATGGGGAACCTCTGCTCTAATCTTATCTTTGACCTTGGCCTAGGTGATTAGACACTTGTAATACAAAAGAAAAAAAATCCCAGCAAACTAACTTCACAATGAAAAATATTATTTACCTGGATTCTTTCTGTTGCTGTAGGCCACAACTGCCTGCATAAGACCTTCTTCAGAACATCTGGAAGAAGGCTGACAATTATGAGCAGAATTATACCCAGCCATGCAGGACCACTGGACAGCATTTGCATGAACACGTAATACATCCTCTGATAATTGAGAAAAGGCCTGGAAGGAAAAAAGATAAAATAATTATTACACTTCAGTACAAAAAATAAAGCCTGACAGTATTAAATACAAGAATTATGCCAGTGATTCATGTTCAGTTCCCTAATTTGTGGGAGTTCATCCATCCCAGTCTTCTCAAGGGAGAACTATCCATGCACCATCTGGAGATAACTACCTTCCTTTTGTCTTTCAGCCTGCAGGAAATATCAAGCTGTCCCCTCCCTGCTATAGTGTCTCTTCCTTGCAAGACAAATTAAGTTCATTCTTGATGTTTTTATGCTCTTTTAAGTACCCTTACTGTGCCCCAGGTATTTTCCACCTTTTTTCTTAGTGTCCCACCCACCATTCCCCTGGTCTTTGCTAAGGCACACTCCTTTGTATGTATCCTCAAACTAAGGCTCCCTAACCATGCCTACTTTCATATCTCTCAGGCTCCCATAAGTATCTCTAATACTTTCATGTTATGCTTCCCATCCTAATAACCACATACTTATCTAACCCCACTATTACTACTTTCTCTTCCTGATCTCCCTGTATCCCATGCAGCTGCATGATCATTAAAATGCCACCACTGCATGGTACTGGGAACCAGAGGCCATGATCACCGAGAGCCAAGATCAAGGGACAGTTTGCAGCAACACTGCACTGTAAAACCAGTAGAGCAGTTTCCTGACAGTTTCCAAAATTTGATAGTATTTGCATTCTAAAAAGGTAACTAAACTAAAATACATTTTAATATACACACAGTCACATCTCTAATACCCAGCAAGGCTGGTTGGAAAACATTATCTGGGAAAATGTCACTTCTGCAAACTAATGCTGAAGAAACTGAGATCTGATCTTACTAGAAAAAAGAAGAGGCAGCTAAATATCCAAGGAGTTAAGAGGTAGTTATTAATTTGCAAAAGATATGCAAAATACAAATCCCTTCTCTAAATTAAATGACATCTTAATCACCAAGCAATAGTTAGCCCCCTCCTTCTCTGGTCCCTCAAAATATTGTGTATACAAAGGAGAATGGCTCCAGCAGTAGTTAAAAAGATGACTTTGTAACTAAGACCACTACAAGTGTGGAACAAAATTTCCGGCTTCTGATGGCAATCAGACACAGTAAGAAACTGAACTTATTCCAATCTGATTTCCTTTCCAAAAATTTCAGTTTCAAGTACACAGAACTTCTAATAGCAAAAAACCCCAACACTTGAAATTGGCTATACACAAGAGTTTTACTAATTCCTACAAAGCTTCTTACCAGCATGAACAAGTAGGTGCTCAGACACCTACAACAATCCCACTTTGCTAAGTAATGAGCAAAACAATAAGCTCAAACACAGGACTCTTGGACATTCACATCACTTCAATATTGAGTTCCACTCCCTGTCTCTAGTTTTGACTGCTACAGCCAGCTTCCAAGACAAGCCCAGCAGGTAGGTGGGTCATCACCAGCTGCACAGACATGACCTACTCTGTGACATTTTGACTCAGAAAGGCAACATCAGCTCCTTGAACCAACCTTTGGGCTGCTTTTGACTGACACTACTGAGATAAACCCAGTGGTAGACTGGGGTTTGATATTCTCCTTGTATTCTTTTTTAAAAAGATTTTAGCTGACATTCACTGATTGAAGAGCTGAGCGCACTCCAGTTAGCAACTATGATGTGTTTAAAATAGAGTTCTGCATTGTATAAAGGAAAAATTTAATTCTGTGACAAAAAGGTGAAATATAACAACTTTATGTTTCTGCAATGACTTTTGCAATGCAATTAATATTAGGGTTCATACCAAATAATTCCTCCCCAGAGCAGAGAAAAGACAATGTAGAATACCAGTGATCCCCAGATCACGAAGTGATTTATCCACGTCCAATAGTGTGTATCTAGTGCAAGCTGAAAAAAAAAGATATTACATGATGTTATTAGTATCTAGACACAAGAAGAATTCCTAGCAGGAGATAAAATAGAATTATACTCTGAAAATAGGGAAGAATTCTACATAGAATTAGTTAAAAAAATCTTTCCAGTTTGAGCACAGTTAAGAAGGCAGATAGCAAGCTCTCTATTTAAAGTAATAAAACAATGCATGGTGATAGAAGGAAACCAATATAAGTAAGCAACAATTAAAAAACAAGTTTTAAGAAAGTTTTAGTGGATAAAATACAGCATACCTTACCTTAAATGTAACTGTGAATACAAGCACAGTAAACACCACTGTTCCTAAGGTCCAAGTTCCAAACACCTATAAAAAATGGTCCAAAGCAGTTACAGGCAATACTGTCCACTATGTTATGAATTGTTCAGAGTAAACATCTTAAAGCTTAGTATTGATTTGTATCATGAACTGACAACTGAGCAAAAACTGAATTCCCACATGATCTATCCAGTGCAAAGTGTTCTGGTTTCTTGCTCTATGTGTACACACCTCAGATTTCAGACAGACAGAAGACCACCACAACCAATGCTCTGAACCTGAAGTTCACACATGTATTTCCTAATAAAAATCAAGGGTAGCACAATTTACAAATCACTGAGACTGAAAAACGAAGTCCAGTCATTTCATCAATCTCCTTGAATGTCATTGTTTTTCTGATTTCCCTTCTCTGTTGGATGTCCTTGGCATCCAACAATTTCTTGGAGGTTCAACAGCATTTTATACAGATAAGCATAAGAATGTTATAACCATACAAGAGCAAAAAAGTGTTTTAAGATAAAACACTTTTGTGTTTGATTTTCTCCCTACTTGGATAATGACATAAAAACACCTCAGCTTTTCAAGTGGGCAGAAATGACCATTAATGCTGATGCAGGGAAGAACTAGTGGTGAATATTGTCACAGAGGATTGCTTGGACTTCAGCAGCTACCAGATGACCAGATCCAGGATCCAGAGAAATACAGGGAAAGTAAGCAACAGTTAGGACACTGTATTTTAGAAGAGACTGTGTTTGATTCAGGGTATTGCACCCATGAAAGAGAAGTGTCCAAGACATCCAAATTACTCTGAAAGGCAACTGTCAAGATCTCATGAACTCCCTTCTGCGTTACAACTTCAGGAATGAGACAACTTCTGTGCAGGCATGGAATTTCAGCAGAAGACCCAGTTGGCAAAGTAGGATGTTACTGCATGGACAAAAAGGCAAAATGGGAGCAATTCAAGAGACGAAAATGTGGGCAGGCAGCAAACAGCATAAAAGCAGAGGAACAAATCACAGACAAAACTCAGCTCTAACTAGGATTACTTAGCGGTTTTGAGGGGGACAAAAAAGACATTTAGAGATATTCTTGCTTCAAAGGAAGAATGCAAGTCCACTGATGGAGTGTTAAGACAACCTAGTGGAAGGTTTCAAAGAAAATGCTGAATTATTCAATACTCTGGATGTTGTCTTCACACAAGCAAAACCCGCTCCTTGCATGTAGCAGCAAAGCTTGGGAAGGAAAAGAGCAGGCAACAGTGTAGGACCAACAGGTTGAGTTGTCCTTAAGGTGGAAAAGCAGTGGATGCAATCTATTTTGAATTTAGCAAGGCATTTGACACTTGGACAATAACGAAGCAGGGGCTGGCTAAATGGACCACTATTACAGTTGAAAACTGGTTGAACCACTGGATTCAAAAGTCCTTGATGGATGGTTGGCTACTGGTAATCAGTCAACCACACTAGGAAGAACAACTGGGCTGGAAATCATGGAATATCCCTGTCAGTAGCTGGATGGTAACAGAATATCATGAGCAAACCACCAAGTGGTTTGAAAATAGAGAACAGCTGAAATAATGAATGACAGAGTTCCAATCCAGAGGGACCTCTGCTGATTTGAGAAGCAAGCTAACAGATACCTTATGGAATTAAATAAGGAGATGTGAAAAGATTTACACCTATGATGCAGTAGTGACTGGCTGTGCAATGGCCCTGCTGAAAAGGAAGTTGCAGTGGGGTTATGTGGCCTCCAGGCTCAATAGAAGCCTATATTGTGCTCTCTCTATACATAAGGTAAACTGCACAGCAACTGGGAGGAACATGGCCACTGAAGAAAGGTCAGCTACAGTGAGGTTGAACCTGGAACACTGTGCTCAGTTTTGGGCCCCATAGTTCATGAGTGATGTGAAAAAATATGAAATTATCAGGAGCAGGCAACCAAGGTGTTTAGCAGCCTATAGCTCTTCTGCAAAGAGGGGTGAAGGAGCTTAATCTGGTGAAGGGAAGGTTGAGAAACAATCTAGCAGCTGCTCAGAAACGNGGAACATGGCCACTGAAGAAAGGTTGTTATTCCCATCTACTCAGTTACAATGAGGTTGAACCTGGAACACTGTGCTCAGTTTTGGGCCCCATAGTTCATGAGTGATGTGAAAAAATATGAAATTATCAGGAGGCAGGCAACCAAGGTGTTTAGCAGCCTATAGCTCTTCTGCAAAGAGGGGTGAAGGAGCTTAATCTGGTGAAGGGAAGGTTGAGAAACAATCTAGCAGCTGCTCAGAAACGTCTGAAGAACTACAAAGATGAAGAACTGGAAAAAATCCCTCTTCAACAACAAGAAATATTCTGCTTAGGTATTGCGAGAAATTTTTCCACCATGAAGACAGAAAAATATTGGAATAAGTTGCCCTGGAAGGTTGTGGAATCTGCATGTTCAGAGATACTGAAAACCTGAAAAAGACCAGATAAAGCCTTCAGCAAATTGATTTTAATTAGCCCTGCATAGAGCAGTGATTGGATCATGTCCAATCTATGCTTTTCTGTATGAGTGCACCCAATATTACATGACAGGGTATCCATATGGGAAGTTGATCACACAAATGTGCTGCTGTGTGAAAAATTTTGAATGAAGACCACAGCCAGCCAAAGGACATAAATCAGTAGGAAGCTAGGCTAAGATAATGCAAGCAACTGGGAAAAAAAAAAAAAAAGACTGGCCAAAAGATTCATTATTCTCAGTAATCATTTCACTATTATAAAACTACTTACTGTGTGACTGAGTCTATTGAACACTACATAAAATTCAGAAAACTTTTAGCATTTTGATCTTTTATTTTGATATGTAATAGGCTCATGCCATCATTTTATTTGTGCCCTAAAAACATGCAGTTAACACTGCAAAGGAATCTGGATCAGCAACTTCCAATCATGCCGTCTACCAACTTTCTTCTTGCAGTTAAATTTTAACAATATTCTTGTGTCATATGTAGCATCTCTCAGAGAACCTACTGTCAGTCTAAGTTTCTGTATACTGAATGGATTTATTTTTATTTGCAACAAAAGCTGCTAGATGAAACAAAGAATTTGAAACAACCTTCCCTTGTCTGTTGGATAGGCTAGATAGAAAGCATCGGTCTGCAACCAAACCCCTTGTCCATCCATCTCACTGACTCAGAAAGTGAGGTCCCAGCACAGGGACAAGATCCATAAAGCTGCTACTTTGGCTCAGAGAAAGCTAAGCAAAGCAATATGGGAAGGTGTGAATTACAAAAATTCATGTCTTAAAATTTTAGCACTGAATGTCTCAAGATACTACTCATGCCTCCAGGCAATAAATCATTCTTTTGTAAGTCTGTTTGTTAACATAGCTCATTAACAAATATTTTTCTGTGCTCTGCTCCCAGCCTATCCAAGACTTCCCTTCCTCCTCCTGTGACTGTATTTGTTGATCTTCCATGTTCCAATTCTGTTCACCTGTCTTCCTTCCTGTTGTTTTATATTTCTCATTCTGTTTTTCTTTTTAACTCTCTCAACCCAGTTTAATTGCATTTAATGTACTCTGTATCAAATGTTAAAATAAAGAAAACAATCCAGGAAATACATTTTATTATATGGGTAAACTAAGATGATATTTGCAATCTGCAATGACTTCTACAGTGCCTCCCTTTCTTCTTATCTTTCTTCTGTAGCTAGTTTCTAACTGTATTTTTTTTGTAACACCAACCATGAAAGTCCTATCCATAGTAGAACACCATGCACACAAAGCAGTATCACAAATTAATAACAATTGATAGGAGATTAATCTTTGGCATCTTAGTTTTGCTTACCAGAAAATGACCAAGGGAGGCTTTTATGAAGTAGATCTCAGTGATTAGAAGTACACTTTTCCATTATTCTAGTAATATCACACTACAGGAAGCAAATATTTTCAAACTAATTTCAAAACATTGAGAAACATTATGCGGGGAACTGTGTTTGGAAGCAAGCTTAATGGTACATTTATTTTAGTCTGACAGGCATTATTGTATGGGAGGATATTGACTTTGCTCATTTTTTACTAGTTTTGTGATAATAGTGTTTAGTTGATCTGTGGGGGAGAAAAAAAAAATCAAAATTTTTGCTTCAGTTCCCATTTTAACAATCTGGAACCTGACTTGTTTCATTACATATCACTAATGGCCTTAGTGTTACTGTCAGCTCTTTTAAGGTCTTTACTGCTTTCTACCTTTTCCCTGTTAAATAATAACGTTTTGTTGCAGTAGCAAACCTTTCAAACCTTCAAATTCTTCACTGACTTTTTCCAGATGTAAGCATAATTTAAAAACTGGGAAATAACTATCAACACCTATTAGCATTTATGTGTGTTTGAACTCACATAAGTGTCTCTGACTATTCTTGAACATTTGAAATTTTCAAGCCTTTAAATCTAAAATTGCAGCTCAATATCTCTCAAGTTTTATACAAAACCACAGGTATGCACCCTCAATAATGACAAAATCTCTAAAACAGGCACTCAAGACTCAGAATGTCTCCTCAAGCAACACATTATCTTCAAGTGTTAACATGGGTATCTAGCTGTAGACTTCAACATTTGAATTTTGAGAATTAGGCATTAATCTGGCTTTAGAGCCTTAGAATTAGACTGAATGTGTGCAATGGAAGATGACTAGAATTTCAGAAAGAAACTGAGTAGGAATATTTTTAATACAAACTGTTTACAAAAATGGTACAGGTATGATATCTCCAATTTTGAGCACCATTAATGCAGGGTGATGAAGAATTTTGGACATCTAACAGAGAGCATAATGGTACCAAAAAAAGCTATAGTGCAGTGTAGAGTTCTGTCTAGTGGAAGTTCATTCTGCCCTTGGAAAGAATGCTTTTTAGCAAGTGTTCTCTCTCACACTAGAAGTTCATTTCCCAGACAAATGTCACAAAGGTGGTTTTTAATGATATCTGGAACACTGCATTTCTAGCAAATGTGTATGTTGCACATAGGCGACAAAATTGCATAGAGTTTATTTTCTCTCTCACTCTGAGGATATTTTCTAAAGCTATTAAAGCACATTATAGCATAAACTGTTAAAAATTTTCTATAGCAGAGAGTCAGCAACAAAATATAGGTTACAGAAAAGCATACAACAGAATAACAAAATGCAAGGAAGCAAAAAGCTTTTTTAAAGTTCATAATTTGTTACCACATCTCATATACCTCAATATACTGTATAAAGTTCCTTTTGTTTTAAGTACTTAGAGAGTAGCTATAAAGAACATTTCTAACTGTAGGCTTAAATTATATTTTACTGCTCTTTAACAGTTTAATTTAAGAACAGTGAAAGATGAAATGGATATCATGACAAATCCACAATAGTCTTACCATGTGAGTGCTGGTTGTCATTAGCTGAGGATAGGAAGAGAAGCAAGTAGCAAAAAGAAAAAAAAGCACACAAATAAAATAGACCAAAATATCAATGGATAAAATAAATAAAATGCAAAGGTTCATAAAATTTGCATTCATGTGACTGCAAAGCAAGTAAAGATAGATTATTTTAAGCTGCCATATGTCAAAAATAATTAAACTATTAAAAAGCTTGTTATACTTAAGATCATTCATAACTACTCTACCGAGAGTCTTATGGTATGTTAAACATATTCATCAGATGCATGTTAAGTATGAAACTGAAAAGTTACTGTATAAATTCAGAAGTAATACGTGGAATTTATGTTATATATTTCTCCTAATTAGTATCCAATCCTATGTCTCTGCTTACTAATACACAGTATGTTGCATTCCATAGTTCAGATTTGGTTAAACAGATAACCCATCGATCTCACTGGAGCTCAAAAAAAAGTATTATCTTGCATGAAATATTGAAGAAAACAATTAAAACTATGTTCATTTAATTGGCATTAAAAAAAATTACCATTGACTGATGAAATCCAGCACTAACCTGTCCATTGCTGGTCACAACTGTGTTGTCTAACAATAAATAGGCACCAAAGAAAAATACCACAGCATCAAACACTCCTAGGAATGTCCAATAAATAAATGCACGCCAGCGCAGCAAAGCATTCTTGGCAACATCTCTGTGTGAAACAAGAAACATGTATGCATTATCAGCAGGTTTGAAAATCCTGTAATTCTGCTTATGTCAACAATGGCAAACTCCCTGTGATGTCCCAATTTACTTTTCAATCTTTTTACAGAAGGTATCTCTTTCCCCGTACTTCTTGTGCATGTCATGATCCACTGCAGATATGAAATGGAAACACTAGAGGTCTCTGGAGGCTTTGCTTTATTTCCCCTAGGATACTTACATACAGACTATTGCAATCAAATAAAACATTAATTTTATGTGGAATGTGAAACAAGGGGCTTGCAGGTGACTTGAAGCTCCAGGTCTAATAGAGTTTCCTTAATGTTTTTCCACAAAAACATACAGGGACTTGTCAACAACAGAACTCTTCACTAGCATGCATTTTCTTACTACAAAACATTTTAAACGTTACAGCTTCAGTTCTTGTCCACAGAATGGGTATCTATCAACTTGGCATATAGTATAGAATGCATCAGAGTAAAGCAGGGCACAGTTAAATGAAAAATGTGAGTTACAGAAACATTTACTACCAACCATACTTTCACCATACAAACTTTAAAGACTGTCTGATGACCATATAAAGTAATTTCTCCACAGAGATTAACAATATAGAGTTCAAACCCTTATGTGGCAAATAATAGCCTTATCTGGCCCAGAACAACCACTATTTCCCAAAAAAGCTTAGCAATAGGCTCTGTTAGGTATCAAAACCCACAAGTTTCTGACAAATAAGCTCTATTAGCTTTCACAAACAAACAAACAAAAAGCTTCTGAATGACCATTTCTAAATTAAAAACATTCAAAACATCAAAGAGAAAATCAAAACATCACTGTTGAAACTCAACAGTAATCTCTTGTATTCCTCTTCAAATTTCATTAGTTAAAATACATCACACTACAGTGATTTAACGTTTGGGCAGCTAATATTACCTCTTTCAAAGAATGTTTTTCCTTTGATTATTTGCTCTTACCCCTCCCTGAAATGTACTGACTTTGCAGCTACAAGGATCTGAACTGGGCACTATTCCTAATTTAGATGGCCAAATGCAGTTAATTGGCAAGAACTGTATTTCAGTGGCTAGGAACCTGAACAAGTCAATTCCAATGCTCAGAAGTGAGTCAACAAAATGCAGAGGGCAATGCTGGACATGACACAGAATGCATCCTCTGATACACTCAGTGTTAACTCAGTCACCTTTTCTTTCAGAATAAAACATGTACTTAGAAAAAAAAAGCATGTTTTCTTTTTTAAAAATACTTCTGTTCCCCATGTTTCCTCCCCATGGTTGGAGAAAATAGAGTACTAAAATAAATCTCCTAATCTGATTTTGTTAAACAGTGATTTCTACTTTGCTCTCACTCCCTCTGTAGCAAATGCATGGTGTGGTTTGTAAATGTGCATGTCAAAATACATGTTTATCTATTGTACTTTGTAGGCCATGCACGTGGTCTTCAACCCTTCTGTTGCAGTGTATCTGATGTTCTACTGTATCCTTGTGGTACAGAAACCCTGAGGATTTCCACTGTAACAAATACAGATCCCACAACAGTCAAACTTTGGGGTACAGTGTTTTAATTTTACCTGTACAGGGAAGGCTCTTTCTTGAGTGTGTCTGGACTGATATGTTGTTCCATCAGACTGTACAAGAGGATAGGAAGGGAGGTGAAGCTGATATTGTACAGTGTTAGATACGCAGTATCATATAAAGTCTGTAGATGGAAAAGAATTAAATCAACTACTTTTAATTAAAATTTAAATCTTACTTTTAAATTAAATCCTCTGCATGAGACTTGATTTAAAATAAAGGCGTGAACTTCTGCAGGAAACCAAAGTTATATTCCTTCAGAATGGAGGCAAATACCCCTGAACAGCTGCTAACTGATACAGGACACAACTGTCCACTTGTATCCCATTTACCTGGATGAAAAAGATCAGCTAAAAAATCCATTTCATGGACCAGTCTGGTCCACACACTGGCTCCTTCTATTGTTTCAGCTGTAATACCAGCTCCAAAGTACCCAAACTGAACAGCACATTGCTGTAGAGGCAGAAATTCTTCTCTGGCACAACATCCATGTATCTCCCTCTGCTTTTATTTCCTCAATGTCTATAAAACATAGAGATACTCAGAGAAGAAGCAGGAGCACGCTGGAGGCTTTTCAGCTGTGACTGCAGTGAGCTTCACAAAGAAACATCCCAACGTGTCTTTGATTCTTCTTCTCACTGAGACGCTTTCTCACACACCTATCATCAGTGTCCCCTCAAACCTACCATGTCACCTCACAAAAAGAGCTGCTTATTTTCCAAAACCTATTTGATGATCATTTACTCTGGAAAAATTGCTATCAAAACCCTCTTTTTGTTTCAAAATTATATTTATCACTTAAAAGGATAAAAATTAAGCTAAATTTTCATAACACAAGCTTTCATATCTAAATCCTAATAATGCCTTATAAAAACCTACAAAGTTTTCAGTGGTTGTTTGAAATGGAAACCAAAATAGAAAAAATAGTTTTATCATTTTAACTGCCCCTGGGGCTTTCTTTCAACAAATTCAAAGCAATAGTACTGTTTTCTCACAATTAAATCCAACTCTCACTCAATTTAATACTGAAAACTTAAACCATTTTTGTCTAAATTCAGTCATTCATTCCTTTGTGTTTTGCTCCCTCATTCGGAAGAAAGAAGAGGCAGATCTTTTCTACACATATTAGAGGAGAAAAAGGGAGAAGAGAAAATAAACAAAAAATTAGGAGGGCAAATACTGCATCATGTCCTGAATGATGGCACTGTTCTGGTAAGCAGCAGTTCACTTTTCCTCTATTTTTCAGTTTTTATATTTTCTTTTTAACTAATTGAATGTTGCTATTGATCTGAAACTTGTAATTCATACCTGTTCATACTAGAGAAGACTAGTTTATTCTCTCATTTTCACTCTGGATTCTAAAAATGAACAACTGGTTCAATTACTCATCTTTCAGGATTTCCTCTATTCATGTCCAGTAGGCTAAAATCTAACTGACTCTACATTTCCCAAAGACATTTCACTTTGCACTGCCATTTCCAAATTTCATATTTCTGTACTCCTTTAAGATTGCTTCTATGATAATTCATAAAACTGACTTCTGTAACTTAAACACAAGCGCCACTGAAAACCATAAGAATCAAAAGTGATTTCTTTGAGTAAATTAATGCTAAATCCTCAGGAAAATCCTTTTTTTGTTACAAAAAATGCAAAAGAGATAACATGACATTGATGGAAAAAGATCAACTAACCTGTTGTGAAAACCCACAGAAGAACTGATACAAAAACTGAGGAAAAATGAAGCAGACATTCTGAAAAACAAAGTGACTGTAGTTAAGTGAAATGCAAGCACTAATTTATATACAATGCTATATGTATATCATAGTTTTATAACACTAATATTAGTGAGCATTGCAGGAACAGTAGAAAAAACTACATATATGGAACCCTAACAGTCACATCTTGCAGTAATACTGTTAGGAAAAAAAACCTTAAAATATTTTCTAAATCGTTTTACAAGGCTACAGCTTGAAAATTCAAGGGCACTGAAATTTGAAATCCAGGAATACTGTTCAGTTAAAGCAAAGCAAAAAGGGACAATCCACAGGAGATAAACCATGATAAGCAAGCATGGATACTCTGGTTAGCATGGTTTCCAGCAAAGCAACTGAGCTGCAACCCCAAATGTCATCCTCTCCCAATAATACCTACAGTCAAACACTAGAACCCTGAATTACCCTGCGACAGTTCCTTTCTATAATCTTCCACTGCTTACTTAAAGAACTTGGATTGGATGACAATTTAGAAATAACAGAACTGTCTAAACAGGGGGATGCTCACTGTGAACTTTCTCCACCTACACAATTCTAATGAATTTAGCATAACTTAATTTGCAGCAATGTCTAAGTTCTCAAATACTATTTCCAATGTGATTTTAAAGTTCACTATAGAGACAATCTAGAAGGTACTGAAAATAAGCAGACCAGTCTGAGATGGAGTTTGTAGTATAAGAAATAAGATAAAAATTTTGGTTTTAAATGTAACTTCTATTAGAGAATCTATCTATATAAAAGCTTCATGTTCAGAATAAAAACAATAATCCCATTTCAGCCCTGCATCTGGTAATCAAGAAAATCTCTTTATGGAACTGCTGCTGGCTTGTACCATTAGCTGCAAAAACTGTATGTAGTCAGATATTACCATTTAAGTTTTTGAGGTTTATGTAATTAGAATAAGCATTCTCCTACCTTATAAAAGAAGTATTGCACAAGTTCTGATATCCTAATGTAATAAAAATGCCCATGAACAAGCAACATTTTTTTCAAATGTTTGAATTTAGGTATTGCATAGTCGCTGTTTCTTGCTGCTTGACGTCCTTCTTTGCCAATGATTCCTTTAAAAAACGAGAAAGAGGTGAAGCTATTTAATAACTGAAGAATGATTAAAAAGATATCGTTAATTGTAAAATTATATAATAATGCTATGGTACTGATCTAATGAGAGATCACGACTGTATCCCGTACAATTCCTAGGAAAAATGCACTAGAAGTTGTCTCTAACATATCACCTGATTCTTTGAGACTGCCTGTTTTTAAGAAATATATGGGTTTTGTCATTTCACTTGAAATAGTATACTAAGGAGCAGGCTTACCTATACCAACATGTGCTTCTAGAATCATACTGACATCATTTGCTCCATCACCAATTGCTAATGTGATAGGACGTTCTTTTGATAGCTTAATCAACTTTACAATCTGTAAAAAAATAGTGTTAGAAACTCTCCTCTGTAATGGTTTGCTTATTTTGCATAAGTATAACATTAAATAAAAATTATCAAGACAGTTTTGTAAGAAATTCTCTGAAGGAACACAAAACCAACATTACTCAATGCAACAGCTATGCATAAAGATCATAGTTTCTTCATATTACAAAGTATTTGTTCCAAACATTTTTAAATACTTCCAAACTACTTTGAGAGAGATGAGACAGAAGGAAGGAAAAGCTGAGTAACGGCAGAAGTTGTTGAGATTGCTTAATGCTGTGTCTGTGCATCAATAAATTAAGAGGGTTCCAGAGATAGAGTGCACCATTTCAAAGAAATCCTGAAATGAAAGACTAAATTCTTCTGCTTTCTCATCTGTGTTCAACTGTTTTCCTACATTTAAGAAAATATATTGGGTTCTATTTACATTTAAAAACTACTGACATATAAATTGTCCACAAATTTGACTTCAAATCTCTCGAGTACAAATTATCACCTCTGTAAATTTGGTATGGAATCAGCTGCAACTAAAAACTTCTATAAACTTCCAGATAGCTATAGTGCTGGCTAAATACATCTGTAATGTATTATAAGCTGTACATGTGCACTGAGAAAAAGACATGACAAACTGAAAGAAAAAAGAAATGTATATTCCAGTATTTCTTTCCTTTAAAAGTTCTTCAGCTATTTTGAGAGGATTCAGTAATGGAAGGATGTGTTTTTACTTGATACAAATGACAAATGCAACAGTCCGGGTATACTTAAACATGGTAACTCACACATTTTTTTGTCTGGATTCTTCTTGGCTTTCCACTTAAGTTAAAAACAGAGAAGAAATATCACTCTGCACTACTAAATAACACAGGTTCTTGTAGTGTCAAAAGAGTAGACCATACAAAGCTTGTTAGGTTAAAAAGAGAACAGCGAGTTAATTTATTAAATATATGTTCATATTAGCATGTACCAACCACAAAATTTGAATAGTATGTACCTAAATCAAATTCAGGTGCACAGCTGGGTGCTATTTTAGCATACCATTATCTAAATTGCTTACCAACAGAAATTCTCCCCTCTCCTTTTTTTTTGACTTTTTCCATTTCAGAAGATATAAAAATGAATGGTAGCATCTTAAGTTATAGTAAGTCATACAGAGTATTAACCTTCAATATTTGTATATGGGCATAGCTAAGAAGCAATTATGAAATTAAACACAAACCTGTGCTTTTTGCAGAGGTGCCATTCGACAGCATAACACTGCACTGCAGTTCCTGCAAATATTAAGAAAGATCTCTCTGTAGTTACCAGAGCTCCCATCGTGTCTTGGTTTCATTATTAATGATAATGAAGCTCCATCAATAATTAAACCATAATCTTGCGTATCAGTTGAAAGTCTGTTCAGGGATAAAATATAAACTAAGTGTCACCGTAAAATTTCAGACACATTTAAAATCTGGCAATAAGAATATTGTGAAAATTAATTAACAAAAAATAGGATAAAATACCGCAAAGTTAATACACTTCTAAAAGAAATCCATTGTACAATACTGATATTTACAACAAAATTCTGGATTATGTTGAAAATATTTAGTACTTCACCAGTTTGAATACATAAATCTGATACCTCAGTGACTTCACCTGTGAGTAAGAGTGTATAATTAATGACGTTTCAGTTTGGTTTGAAAAGGTTCCTAGAACTGCAGTGAGGTAAACCAAGCTGCAGGAATAAAGTTAATTTTGTGGCACACTCCATAACACAGAGGAAAAATAAGTTAAAGGGAAAAGCTTTTGGTACTCTGATGAGGAAATAATTTTTTTTCCAAGGGTCATCATTTACAGAAGTAAATTGTTCCTTGAAGGAAATGCCTGAAAGAAACCTGTTGGCCCAGATGGATAAGGCCACTGTCTACATCTAGAGAATGGTTATGTTGTCTTTAGAGTAGTGGCTAAGTCAAATACAGGTTTACTTTTATTTAAAACACTAAAATAAAATAATTATTTATGTCTCCCATAATATTACAACGTATTCTTATCCATTAAAATCTGTATGCCTGTAGTAATTTGAGCATTGCTAAAAGTGTAACCATGGTCACAGGAAGTAGTTTATTCACTACTTTATCATACACTTAATGATGGGGGAAGATGAGATGGTCTGGACTGCAAGAATGTTTTCTGTTTCAAGTTATTTCAGAGCACCCATGCATCTGCCTGCCTTCCACAGCAGCCTCAGGCTCCGGGTCAACAGTGAATGTTGTATAAATGTACACTGAGGTTTATTCTTACTCTCTTTTCAGTGTTCCAAGGTTATACACTACTGTGCATGGTTCTGTGGTACTGTCCATGGTTCAACAAACATGGTTTCACCAAGACCAGAGTTTGTGAGAAAAACACCATCTTTATTAATATGTATTTTAGGCATCTCCATCTTTTTTACTAGAACAGAAGCTATTTTTGGCAAGTAAGATAAAATTCTGTTCCCAGATATTTTCACCCCTTTGCTGCCGTTGGCACAAACAGGGCAATGCCATTGGTGTACCATGATATCAAATGAAAATCTATCAATTATGAAGTTCAAGCAAAATACTGAATGGCTGGTGTATTATAGTGAAATATTTTTAGCCTGAATTTGAACATACAGGGAGAATCCTGCTATTACTATCTTAGTACTATTCTCCAGCTCTGGAGATAAAGGCAAAAAAAAAACCTAAAGAGTTTTAACATGTAGAAAATTGGCATTGCACAAAAAGTTAAAGAAACATGTTTGATCACACCTTGTAAGGTCTGTGGTACTTAAACAAAATGGTACAGACAACATGGAGAAAAATTATTTACTTAACTGATTATACAAATGCTCTTGATTAGACCAATGGGGTATAAAGTGTAAGGAGAGCTAAGAAAAATTATCTGGTCCAGAGATTTAAGCAGTAATGCTAAGAGTTATAGAAAATCTCTGCTAAAACAGCATCACAAATGCTTGCTAACTTATTGTTAACAGTTTTTTGGTCAAAAAATTATTACAGTATCGGTTGTGATTTTTCTTTTAATAGTCAAAGTAGTACCAGAAATAAGATAAAGAACCATGACTGAAAATCTGAATTTTTCTAAACAAGCTTATACTTAATTGCCACACAATAATTCACACATCAGCAACAGAAATTGAAAAATACTGCTGTTCTTAAGGTAATTGGTCATAATTTCATTTTTTGCCGAGAAGCTCATTTCTGGCATGAAAATCTAACATTTCCTTACCCTGAGAAGGTATCCCTGGTTAAGCTGCCATTTTGTCTTATGACAGTTTTGTTTAGGTCAAAAAGCACATCATGTAAACTCTGCTCCTCAATTTTCTTTGTGGTTAGCTCAAGTATTTGTGTATTTCTTCGGAAGAGTTTGCAAGCATAGCAAGTAGCTGCAGCAGTCTCCATTTTGTCTCCTGTCAGAACCCAAACTTTAATTCCTGCTTTCTGGAGGGCTTCAATAGTGTCAGCAGCTTTTTCTTGTAGTCTGTAAAGTCAATTGACAACATACATTGACAGATTGCTTGGAAATGAGAAAGGTCTTTAGTGAAAGATTTTCATAAACAAACAAAAAATTTCAATAGAAGTTATTAGATCTAAGAATTTTCCCCAAAGTATGACTCCAAAAATGTTTAAGGGACTAGTGTATGTTTTTGAATCTTTTTAATACCTAAAAATGCTTCCTTCATTTCCTCAATACCCATTTTGTAGTCCTTTCTTCTGAAATTTTTGCCTATAACTTGATCAATAAATTATTACATGCATAAAAATGGTTCAAACACACTGGTTTTTGCACATTTAACTGTTATTACTTGCTTACTAAGTATAAAGTTACCATGTGTAACTTTAGTAAGCTAAGAGTGTGGAATTGATTCAAATAAGGGCTTTCCCCAATAAATCTCTCCCAAATAAATGCAGAAAAGGAGCCTTCAATTACTTTGTCATCATCACTGAACATAAGAAACTAAAATGTACTAACTAACCGATCTTCAACAGCTGTAGCACCAAGTAATATAAAATCTCTTTCTATCTTCTCATACACTTCTGCCAATTTCTTTTCCCGGTCCTGAAGGGCCAACTTTGCACTCTGAAGCAGCTTCTGTACATTGCTGTATTCTTTTTCTGTGAGCTTTTTATATGCAACACACAATGTTCGCAGTCCCTCCTAAAGAATGCAATCAAAAGAAATAAAACACATTTTAAAATTCTTCTTAGACTTCCTACTGGTGTTTATGCTGGAGGATTTAAAAAAGGAACATCATGAAGTGACTAAGTATAGACTGGTACAGTAAAGTATGAACTAGGATATGGTTCAGCTTAATTCTATTCTGTGCTGGCAGCAGTTACAACCTGATGGACCAACCTCAATCTCCCAGAAGATAAACAGCTCAGTGATCCAACTGGATATATGAGATTACAAGAGAAGGCAAAACCAAGGTAAAGGTTTCCTTCCCTGTGTGTATAATTAGGCAGGATGAGTCAGAATAAATAATAGTAATATAAATAGTAGCTCTGCAGAGTCTGATTTTGATGCTGTGCTGCACATCCACAGACAGGGACCAAACATCACAAGGAGAACTGAAAGAGAAAATCCAACCGCACCATTTCAGTTAAGTGAAAACTAGAATTTAGCTGTGGGTGTTTCAGACTGCATCAAATTTCTGGACTGTGATGAATAAGGAAGTATATAGATTGTGTAAGGTGGGGAAAAGTTATTATGACACAGTGAAGTTTTGCCACCTGAGTTATATAATGCTTCTCACAACACCATTTAACTGACACTTCAGCTTCCTTAACTTTAATCCATCCAGTAGGTCTTTGTACAGTTACATCTTACCAAACCAAAAAGGAGGTTTATTAAAATACCTCCCTGCCTCTTGATATCGATAAATCAGTTGCCATGTATTTTCTTTGGGGGGATTCTGTGTGTAGGAGCCAGTCCTATTTCCAATTATGCAGGATGAAAAATAGGGGCTAGTCTGGATTTCTTTCTTGACAGACAATGAATAAATATGATATGTAAATACTTCTCAATTTCATTAGCCTCTTTTGCTTGTAATTATCAGACAGCTGTCCCATGTAAGGAAGCTTAGTAAAGCACTTTGAGAGTGTTTTGCTTCAAAACAAAAGTAGGTGATACTGAAGGGTTTTTCCCCACATGTCTGTAATAATACTTCATTTTCAGTTTGAGTACTGGATGCCAGCAAATTATATGCTATGTAAGACTGGCAGTTGTCCTGCATTGCTATGAGTTCTGCATATTTTTGGATACAACAAAATTCAGCACTTTACAATTCCAAATACTACTTCTAGGTAAAACCACATTCTGAATTTTTTTTTTGTAGTGATCAGCCAGTTCACAGCTGATTTTTAGCAAGTAAAAATATAAGATATGGATGACCATTGCACTGGCTCCCCAGAGCCTCTAAAGCAATCAAAAGCAGCAAAAGCAAATCACAGTTGCTAAGGCTGGGACTGAAACTAGCAATAGTTTTTACAGAGATTTACAGTTTTTCCACTTTTCTTCTGTTCAAAAATAAATTCAAACTACAATTGTGGAAACACCATACTAATGAGCTAACTGATGATTTCTGTTTTAACATAAGAGTTGTGAATATCTAATAAATTCATATTGCATCACAATTGACATTTTGAAGATGAGATGGAGGACAGCTGCAAATAAGGGAGCTACACAGACTGCTACCCACAAAGCCTGAGTGAACCTTGGCATAGAATAACCTTTGTGCCTGTAAAGACAAATCTGTTAGCAGATAAAGCAGGAGGTCAGAACACTTAATTTCTTTTTGAGACTGATATCATGTGAACAGATCAATAAAATGGAATCTTACCACTGCATTGCGTTGTACTCGAGATCTTATTTGGTCAATTTTACCTTCTTTAACCCTAGGAAATATGGAGGAATCTGCTCCCTTACAAAACAGAAATATGTCACCTAAAAGAGACAGCATATGGAATTCAAAATGACCAAACATACTTTCTTCAAAAAACATCCAAATGAAAAAGTCTTCAAAATGTTTTCTTCCAACTTTTTTATAACATTTGTACTCATGCTAGTACCTGGTCCCTTATTTTATAAAGAAAGGCACACAGACTGTGTGTAATGCTTAACTATGATAAATGTGAAACAAATTCAAGTGAAACAAAAAAAGTCTAATAGAATGTGACAGCCTTACCTGTTGAAGATTTAACGATTACACTCATTCGCCGTCTCACGGAATCAAAACTGAAAACCTCCAATAATTCAAACCTGAAACAGAAATAGAACTATTTTTTACAGACCCTATTTTTCCTGATCCCTAAACTGGTTATTATGATTTCAAGCATATAAATTAAGCATTACTTCAAACGTGTAAGATTATATTGAGAACTATGGAATACGGAACTAGTACAGAATGAAGCAGCAGGTTGCAAATAAACAAGGAAAGCCCTTAGCTCCTAATTACTTGAAACAGAACTTAGGATGTCCCTAAGTATCTTCATATAGTCAATCTAATTTATTTAAGTAGAAGACAAGAAATCTTGCAGCAGAGCCCTGTACTGATTATAAAGTAAGCTTCTATGTATAATAGTTAGACATAGCCTTAAAAATTGAAAAGCATGCTTATACACAAGTCTTTATTTTATATTTTTCGAATTTTTACTATTCCTCATCCCCCAAAAGTGTCAACCTAAATCCATAATCTTGCTTAAATGTTGACAGATAAATTATTCAACTGAAAAAAAAGTTCTTTTTACTGGCCATTATTTCTATGATTTGATTTTATCACATGTTCCTTTCCTTTCTCAGAGGAAAAATAAACATAAGCTCCTGTTGCACTGTTTTGGTTTCATCAGTTTGTATACTTCTATCATTTCCTCTCTTATCTATTTCCATTAATTCAAGAGAGCCTCTCTTTTTCCAGCACAAATAGAAGCAATCCAATCATGAACCCCAACTTTTTCAGGATTCATTTCTGCCCAGATCTGCTTGTTTAATAAGATTCTTCAGTCCTAAGTCCTTTTATCACCCTAGAACTCAGACCTGTGCAAAGCTACATCAGGCCTCTGTCTATAAACTGTGATGCATTTGGAAGAAAATTCTCAGTGATTATGGTGCCTTCTTCTGAGTCTCCAAATGATACTGACTCCAGTTCTTATGAGCTGACCCAAAAAAAGTCTGAAATAATCTTTGGGAGAAATTATCCATATTATCCTAAAAGAGGGTAAAGTAACAGCAAGGTTCCTATATGTGTGTCCAAGAATCTCTGCGTAGTTAGCAGAGTACCTAAGCAGGAAGATCTGGATATACAACAGAGTTAACCAGCAGACATCTAGAGAAGTGTAAGGTAAATTTTCAAGGGTATGCATGTACCACAGAACAGCTGTATTATTTCAATGTTATTGAAAATTTGACTCATATTATGGTCCACAGAATTTATTCTACAGATATTACCCTCCTGTAAATTCCATGGATTATTTGTGAACAACGAATTGGGTACACAGCATTTTCTATTAAGTATATATTATTTACCATATATAAAACCATCAGGAACTATTAGATTACGTCATGAATCCCACACCACACCTTCATTTTCATATATTATACTGTATATAATGTCAAAAAAAGTGAAAGTAATTAAAATTACTAAATTTTCTTTATTTTTCTACTAAAACACAAGGTTCCTGCCTTTCCTGCCTTAAAAATTCATGCGTAGTTTATTTAAACACATCAATAGAAACTCGTTATTGGTCTATTTTGTTATATTTTTAACCACTCACCTTTCTATGTTATTTTCCCGATTTAAGATCTCCATATAATTGTCTTTCAGCCTTAGATAGGTGTAACCAAGTCTATAAAATGAAACACAGAACAAGAGAATGAATGTAACAATATATAATTATCCAGTTTAAGCATGCCATAAGGATTTCCAACAGAGCCCACAACAAACCAACTCCAAAATACCAAATTGTTTTTAGTTGATTTTAGGCTATGAATATTTACAAATTCATGTTAAGAAAGCAATCATCTCTAGATTACTTGTTATTTGTTATTATGATTTTTGTTCTGAAAACAATTTTGAGCTTCAGTCATTAGATCTATAGTTTAGAAAAATATAATACCTAAGTACACACATACCTCTGTATTCCTTCAACTAAAGCAACTTCATCTGGTGATGATGATATATATATACAAGATTTTCTTGGTACCTGGCTTTTCTTCAAACCATCTATGCTGTCATCCTCCTTTACCTGAACAGTGTGACAAAGACAAAGCGCTCGGAAAAATAGTTCCTCTCTCTCCTGAAAAATGAAAGGAACGGTTGTCATTACATGTTGCCACTTTAAAACTCTTCTTTTGGGAGGTGATCCATATCTCTGATTACTGGTGATTATTAATCAGACAAAGGCAGGCTCCTTGAGGGGATGCTAGGTCTTTCCCAGGTGACCACACAAGCTGTGTGTCAGGGTCAGCTGTGTGTCACAGCTCTTTGCACCCTTAGGATTGCCATACGAGTCAGGGTGCTGGGATTGCCTTACCAGTCAAGCTAATGATGCAAAAAAACCCCAGCAAGCATATTCTGTCTCATCTGAATGCCTAGATGTGGCTGAAGGTGTTTTTTCCCTTACTTTTGCTTAAACTTTAAAAATTTATATTAATTATATACATGTCAGGGTATAATTTAGAAGTCCTGAGTTCACACAGAAGGATGTGGTTCCTTGAGCACAGGTCTTAGCAGGGCTTACAGATTTCAGTCTCTTGAGAATCTTGAGCACCCCTTGGAACTAAACAAATTACTGAAGTGAACATACTTTGGCAGCTCCAGCCACACACTTCCTATAAAATTTCAGATTTTTTGGTAATGACAGCTCCTGGAACCAAAAAGAGATTTTCTATTTCATGGATACCCATCTGTGTTATATCTTTATCTTTGTATCTGAAACCTATTCTTCTGTGCTGTTAAATACAAACTATGTCATTATAATTCCTCGAGACCACATTCTGAGGGCCATGGGTGAGAGACATAAGGCTGCTGAATTACACCAATATATTTTAAGAGACCTCATTTTGTCACAATGAAGGGTATGATATGAAGTGTGAATGATATGATACTGTACTGATGTAATAAAAAATACATTGTACTTGGATGTGATTATCCTGTTCATATACACCCTGTTCACCTGTTGACATGTGAAGACTCCTGAACTTTCAACTAATTTTGCTCTACAAGCAAATAGCCACAATACATACATGCTGCAGGCACACTTCAGATATGGCTAAATTAAGTCACATTTTGAAGTAATTTAATTTGATCATAAACCATTCTCTGGCCACATTTTTACCCCATGATGACTAAATAAGTGCTTGCACTAAGCCTCCATTTTCCCCTTTGAGGATTTTCTTGTCTTGCTGTCTCTGTTGTAGCTAAGGTTAAATGGAAACCAGTTATCTGTGCCTGTAGTTATTAATGAGAGAAAGTTCTATATTTGGGTTTTAACTCAGCTTTACAAGTGCATTAAAATGAAAAACTTCCCATTAAGCCTTTAAATCTTACTCTTACTAGGAAATGAAAATGCCTCTGCATTTGATTAGTATAATTCAAGAATGTTGAATTTCTAATATTCCCTTCATCAGTACAGTTCAATTTTTACGTTTCATTGTAAAAAATCAAGAACATAGAGAGAGTTATCATACCTTTCCACTACTTCCTGGAGATGAATCAATCATATCAATGCCTGTACAATCATGGAGGATTTGTCCATTGCAGATAACATGTGGTACATAAACATGCCCTTCAATGCAACATTCTACAAATTCCATATTGTTCTCAGTTAATGTTCCTGTTTTATCGGTGAAGATATACTCAATCTGCAAATGAGCACAAAATAAAAACAGCAGGAATGTAAACAGAGATTTTTCAAGGTCTCTGAACAATACTGAGCTTGTTACTGGGTTACACCTTCCATTGAAAATCCTTATGCTCTTTCAGAAGACAACAATTTCCTTTGGCAGTTACCTTCATAGAAATACAGGCCCTGAAAGATTTTATCCCACAAGAGTAGGATAAAAGGCTATCTTTTGCCTCATAACGTGTGGAAATGATGTGTTTAACCTACTTACACTCTTCTCTCTAGGTCCTTTTTAGTTTTTAATGTCTTTCTTTCTGTAAGACAGGTATTTATAGAAACAAAATGCATACAAATTTCATTTCCCAGGGATTATTATTTAATGCACATGCCTGGATTTGGATCAGTTATTGTCAGAACAATCTTTAGAGTAGTATCAGAATTCCCTACTACAATTACGTTAGTTTAAATCAGGACTGTGGACACATACAGTTATACACATGGGCACTGTAATTGCACTGGAAACACTCATTTTGTCTTAATATTGAATTTTTCATTAACTTTATCTTTTACAAAGAGCCCCAGTGCTTAAGTCTAACAACATTTAAAATAAAACGAAAACTTGAACTATCTACTAGAAGAACTAGATTGCCTCAATTTTGGATCCTGGGTGTAGGTATTGTATATATACTGCATGTCATATTTGATAAACTAAGAGAATGAAGTAAGGTAAGGAACTAAACGCTGAAAATAAGGCTATTATTTAGAATTCATCAGATTGTTTATTAAATGTCACCATTTATGCAGTGTATTGAACAAGCTGAAAAACAAAAAAAAATTTGCTTGGTCTTCAAAAACATCATTAATTATGCACACTTGCCACTGAGATTGACTTTGATAATATTCACTAATCTGTAAAGGAAAATGCCAGATTTTCTGGTGGCTTTTTATTTGTGAACAAAATACCCACAATTAAACTTTTTCAGAGTGGATGGGATTTTTACGGATGTTTTTCATCTCAACCCCTACACTCAGTTTCATCATAAAACTAACAAAATGCTACCAGTCAAAGGTCTTTTAGTCTTTCAGTGCATTGCTTTGTCACAGTGTTTCCTCATGTTCAGACAGACCCTCCAGTTTCAGGTTTGCCCACTGCCTCTGGTCCTGTCACTGAGCACCACTGAGAAAATCCTGGCTCTATCCTCTTAGTACCCTCCCGTTCAGCATTTGTGTATCACAGTAACATCTCCCTGACTTCTTTCCACCAGGCTGGACAGCGCCAGCTCCCTCCACCTGTCTTTGCATGAGCCATGCAAAGTCCAGTCCCCTGGCTGTGCTCCCTCCAGTACGCCCATGTGTCTGCACTGGGGAGCCCAAAACTGGACACAGCACTCCAGGTGAGGCCTGGAGGGGGGCAGGATCACCTCCCTCGACCCACTGGCAACACTTTGTCTAATGCAGCCCATGATACCACTGGCTTTCTTTGCCATAAGGACACACTGCTGGCTCATGTTGAACTCGATTTCCATCAAGAGCTGCAGGTCCTTTTCTGCAAAGCTGCTTTCCAGCTGGATGGCCCCAGGCGTCCAGATCATTAATGATCAGGATGGGAGCCAATATTGAGCCCCAGTGTATGCTGCTCTGACCACCACCCCCCGAGCCCGGCTGTTCACCCCCTTTTCAATCCACCACACTGCCTGCTCATCCAGGCCGGAATTCAGCAGATCTTCTTTGAGGATCTTATTGGAGACAACATCAACTGTCTGCCATAATCACGAAATACCTGGTATCACCCTTAATCCAAATAGATATGTATGCTTAAAAGCTTTATTATCAGTTTGACTAGAAAAAGAAAGAAATACAGCACCTTATTAATTTATTTTAAAAACTTATGAAAACATTTTTAACTGAGATCTTAAATATTTTCTCAAACAAAATCTATCTGTATCTGTCTCAAGGTGATTTTCTTAACACAGAACAGAATTTCTTTTCAAAAATGAGACTAACAATTGATCATTTTCATGGATGAAGCTTGTGTCTGGAGATGCAGTGTCAGTCTAGCCAGACAAAATGTTTTGGTTTTTTTCCATCTAACTTTTAATCTAAGGATGCTTATATAATTTTCCTCTATAATCAATGGAGAGGAAGTGTTTATCCCTTAATACTATAGTAATACTAATTGAATTCCACTGACTTGGTGAGAAATCAACATTTTTGATTCTGAAAATAACAATATCTCATATTTTATTTTCAAAATTATTCAGCACTAAAGAAAATTCACATGTAGCTGCAAAAAAAAAAAACCCAAACAAAACAAAACCAAAAAAACCCTGACGTAACAATTTTAAAATAAAAACCTATAGTAGAAACAATTGGAAAAAAAATTATCATTCAATGAAATTTACCTGTCCCAACTCTTCATTGAGGTCAGAAGTGTTCACCAGTGGTCCTTCACCTATACCCTCATCAAACATTTCCTCATCCCATGCAATGAAGTAAGAACCAAGAAATTTCTGCATTTCCACAGTGACATACATGGATACAGGAATAATGTAGTTGAAAAGAACCATGAATGCAAGGAAGTCTGTAAAAGCTTGAAGAAACTGCCAAAGAAACAAGATGAAAATATTGGTTTTTCACGTACCATTAAAGACTGCAAGATTAATACATGTATTTACAAATTGTTTTTTTCAAATAACTTTTGAACAGTAAGCAATGCCTTTCATAGCTCACAGTTCAGCACAGGATGTAAACCTTCATGATTTGTAACATCACAACTGGCATGCAATAGAGCTTTTTCTTTTAAATTTTTATTTTTCTTTACAGGTATACAGGTGTAGAACACCATTATGTAGCATTATTGTAAAGTTCTAGAGCAACCAATGAGCGTGGTGAAGACTTTTTGGGGAACAAGGGAAACATTAACACGTACATTGAAAAATTACCAGAAAAATAGCATAGTTCCATGGCAACTCCTTCAAGGATTACCAAATTACATAACTCTCAGGCAGCATTTAATAAATAAATAAAGGGTTTCCCTTCCCTCTCTCCACCCAAGCATATGTATGCACATAACCTGGCTCAGTTTTTCAGTGGTGGAGACTTGGTGGAGCTACAGCCAACCCACTGAGCAGGTTGAGACAGTGCCACTGGTGGCAATGAGAACTCTAGAATGCCTGCCTAGCATGGGCTCCTCATGCACTTAGGGTAAGGAAGCAAATTTTCCCTGAGTCTGATTGGGAGGATTTAGTGAAATAAATATTGTGCTCTCTGAGGGGAGGGTTCAGTTCACTGCTTTGGATCCTCTGGTTATCCATTCAGGGACATGTCCTTGTTCCTGCAAGATCATCTGGTGACTGATGCTCTCTGGTACCTCGAGTGCTCATAACCGAGCAATATGAAACTAAGCTTTTCAGGGGCATTTTTATGGAGAATCTTACAGTGGATTATTTTGAACATGTCTCTTACAGGACTGCCAATAGCTGTGGGATTCCTTTCAGCCCTTGTATTTCTGTGCAAGAGGTCAATTCCTTTGTAATTTATATAAATAACAGGCAGCTCCAAAACACTTTCATGAAGCTTTTTATACTAAACCAGACATTTTCTCATCAGTTAAATTCACACATACAACTTCAGGGCAAAAATTTAATATGCTAGCTTTCTACAAGTACACTATCACCACTGTCAGCAAAAAAGCATGACTGGTAAGTAAGCAGGCTGTGTATACTTTTCAGTAGAATCTCTGTAAATTAAGGGTTTAGGGAAACTTTCTTGGTAATATAATTTATTTCCATACCAAATTTCTTTTCTTTTCAGGCTCTGTTTTCTGATTATACCATGGCTCATCACGAAATGGTTCACTCTGCCAGGCATACTTCAGAACAGTATTTATTAGTGCTTTACTGACGAGAATACAGAGGTATACAACAAGAAATACATTCATTGATCTAAAACAACAAAAAAAAAAAGGCAAAATAAGAATCCCATTAGCACATTAACTACAGAGTTTATTAGAAAATGTTATACTCGTACATCAGTCTAATATTTGCTGCAAGTTTAACAATGCTAAGATGTTAAATAACTCTTCCAAAGTGCTTTTCCAATGAGGAAAACACATTATTGACGTTATTTTCTATTTTTAATTTCTATGTTTCTATTTTTGTAATTGTTTCTAAAATGTGTGTGACAAATTACCAAAACTAGTATATTAGTGAAAACAATAGCATAGATAGAATCATAACAGAATAACTGGGCTTGTATCTGCAGACCTTTACATGCCACTTCACTGAATCATTATAAGATCACTCACAAAAGTACTTCTATAGAAATAGAAAATCAAAAAAGAACATTTTGCTACGTAGCTGTAATGTTTTAATTCTAGGCAGATCTAGAAAAAAGAGCAAGAACATTTTGCATTTTAGATTGTATTTTCATTAATGATGGGCTTGAACTAAAAGCCATGGGTTATAAATCACTAACAATAGAAAGAGACACATCATCATTGCTCAGTCACTGCGTGAGAGAAAGGCTGTCAGCTGGTCAGTACATCTTGCCTCAACCAATGACATCTTGCTTTTCACAAGGATGGACACCTTACTCAGAGCTGATGATTTCAGATAGCAAAGTAGGAATAGAAAATAATCTCTATTTTAAAAATAGTAAGCAACCAATGTCAACTCACTCCTCAAGGATAGCATTGCCTTACTTTCCTATCATATATGTCTGTATGGAACTTGCTAATTTTAGCTAAACCATGGAAAACATGCCACAGACAAGCACTGTTACTGCAGCTGATCCAAAGTGAAGTGCATTTAAAAAGTTATTTTTACTGAATTCAAGACTTAATTGCACTGAAAAGCATTGAATGCTAGGATAATAAAAAACATAATCTTGGAAAATGGTCAGTAAATGTACTCTAAACAGTGAAAGAAAAGTGTTATGGAACAACAAAACATCATACATTAAATAGCTAAGCACTAAATCAAAACAGCTTTATTTTTTAAACATCTAACAAGAATAATTCACTACTGAGAACCTTTTTTATATGGTGTTATATGACATGAATTATAAGTAAAAACTTATTAAAAAAAGAAAGATTTCAAGTCAGTCTACCTCAATTTTTTTCACTTAAATCACTGAAAAATACACTTCTAGAGAAAAAAAAAATCTGATTTGCACCATTCAAACATGCAGCTGTCAAATACCAAAATAAGTATTAGAAATTTTACTTCTCTACAGCAGATCGCTTCTGTGATTTTGATTGGTAGTTTAATGCCATCTTAGTTTCCATGCCAGTGTAGATAGCAACACCTGAAATTAGACAACTTGTTTTACTAAAGATTGCACAGTGCAGTAACTTCAAAAGAGTACAACTCATTAGATTATTATACTCTGTCATTTCTTTAATTCTTTAGTCTGAAGAAAGAAATCACAGATTTGGATAATAACCCAAAA
The DNA here is from genome assembly GCA_013397295.1 of Polioptila caerulea. Taxonomy (NCBI): domain Eukaryota; kingdom Metazoa; phylum Chordata; class Aves; order Passeriformes; family Certhiidae; genus Polioptila; species Polioptila caerulea. The sequence continues at coordinate 228,028 of VYXF01006533.1, read as the reverse complement.
TTAGAAATAAGTTTATTATCTTGGTACTTAGAAATTTTAAGCGGCATTTATATCCCATTTCAGTCAGTTTCCAATTGCTAAAGTGTTTCTATGTAACAACATTAAACCTCATTGAAAAGTTGTACAATAAGTAACCCAAGAGAAATCATAAGCCCAGTAGTTACTGTAGGCTTGTAACCTTGTTTGGTGTTTGCTTATTACTTTAAGGTCCATTAAAATAGTCAATAGAAATACTTACCAAAGATTTTCTCTGTGTTCTTTAAAGTGGCTCCTCTAAGAAGCAGATTTTCAGATCCTAATGGCCTGCAAAAGGTAAGTGTTAAGAAATTTAAACATTTAGAGAAAACCATCCGACCTTAGTGGAAGTCACATAAAATAGGAAATTAGTTTCACTAAAGACCTTTAATTTTAATAAATTACAAGGCATATTTAAAATTTTTAAGTGAAAATAAAAAATAGATAAACAGATGCCTAAAATTAAGCTTTCAATTTCACAATTCAAGTCTTAAACCAATGCACCTAAACCCCACATATGTAGGTACACAAATAAAGACTCAACATCCTAATTATATAGTACTTATTTTTTAAATATGAATTATATTATTTTTAAGGGTTATATAAGCTATAGTGTCTTGTATGTATAAACTACTTAAAGACAATACACTCCTCCATTTTAAGTATAAATGGCATACAAGATATTTTTCATACTTGCTGTCAACATTTTAAAATATGCTGATAAATATAGATAAAACAATTTATTGAAGAGTACAGGAATTAATGCAAGGACCTCAATGAAGTTTAAATAATATTTTGGAACATAATATGTACACTAATCATCATATGAATTCAAAACCAAGGACTACTTTACAGACAGACCACATGCAGAATTGTCAGATTCTGTCTATACAACAATAAAAAAAACCAAACCAAGAAGTACATTCACTGTTTTCAAATGTTACTTGAAGTGCACTTGTGGTATGAAACTCCTAAAAAATCAAGAAACTCCAAACAAACAGGGCCACAACCCTGATGTAAAACCTGAAATTAGTTTCAAGACACTAGTGGAACAATGTTACATGAATGACCCAGATCAATTGACAGTTTCCATAGCAGACTGTGACAGAAAATAATGTATCTACAGACACACTGAGGTTAGGAAGGCACTTAGCCAGCACCGAGTAACTCCCCACATGCTGAGATCTAGGATATCACCCCAGCAAGCAGCTTTTCCCTCCTCTTGCTTTGCCTCTTTGTGGCAAGAGTCAGAACAAAATCAAGTACAGCAAGCTGGTGTTGCCTTCCTTGAACACACAGCACTATGGAACTTTTAGACAGAAGTACAAACACACTTAGTAAAATTAAACACAAAAAAAAAAAATTTGACATGTTCAAACCTTCAAAAATCTAAGAAAAACAAAATACACAAGTGATACTATTTATATTGTTTAGTGCACTACCAAGACCTCATGCTAATGGGGCAGTACTGTACAAGTGCTGTCAAAATTCTATCAACATCATTTACAAACTAAATATATTTCAGATAAAATTGAAGTTGAATAAAGAAATTAAAATATTAAAGAAGAGATATATGATTAGAAGATGAAATATCAATTATTTGTGAATTAGCAGTCTGGAATCTTCTAAAAGAGAAATATGCTATCACTAAAACAAAGCAGCACAATGTTGGTGAATCAAAGGTAATTCTCATTATTGATACTTATTCAACTGTGAAATATTTAAATGTGTAGAAACTCTGGATTTCCCCACCTTGCAATAGGCTCATTCCTATCATGGTAAACATTTATTCGACCAACAAATCTGAAAGGCAAATATACAAGTAGTTTAACAGTACTGCTAATAGATTTAAGAAATATTTTCTAGAAAGCATGTATCACAGAGAACATTTTCCAACTGAAAGGGCTCCAATTATCCAGAACATGAACAAGAACATAAGAGATACATATAGATATACACTTAAAACATGTAAATACAAAAATACACAGAATGGTAACTTGACATAAATTTTGCATATGGAGAGGTGTAAAAGTCGTGGATAAATCTTCTAAGTAAACCCATGGACAAGAAATAAAAAGTCTTATTGCCTAAACTACCTGAGAGAAGTCAGTATAATTACTATCTTTTACAACATCTAAAGCCTACAACTAAATTAAAACCAAAGCAAACCAAAGCATAGCGCTAGTAAGTAATTCTTCCTCTGAATATCTGTCAAAACATAATCTTCCTCTGCATATCTGTCAGTACATTTCATCTGTATGTGGTGGCTTGACCCTGGATAGCAGCTAAGCACCCATCAGCCTCTCAGGGCTTCCCTCCCCAGCAGGATAAGGAAGAGAATTGAAAGAGCAAAAGCAAGACCCTGACAGTTTAATAAGTGAAGGGAAAAAAACAAGTGACACAAAGGCAAGCACTCACCACCTCCCATGAGCCTGCTGATGTCCAGCCAGTCTCCCAGCAACAGCTGCTTTGGAAGACTGCCCCCTGCCCCCTGGTTTTATTGCTGAGCATGACTCCATATGACACAGACCCTCTGGTCAACTGAGGTCAGCCATCCTGGCTCTGTCCGTCCCCAGCCTCTTGCCCACCCCCAGTCTATTTGCTGGAGGGGCAAAATGAGGAACAAAAGGTTTGACACTGAGTTAAAATGACAGAACAATAGCCAAAACCATGGCGTGCAGTTAACACCACTTTAGTCTCAGAGCAACAATACTACACTGCACTGGCTGCCATGAAGAGAACTGACTTCATTGCAGCCAGACCCAGTACACTGTATTTGCAACACCACTGTCCAAGTGGATAACCTAACGCAAAGGGATTAAGCTGGACACTAGGATTCTCAATGGTAGAGGAAACTGTGGGGAGCTGGTGGGCCTGTTACCCCAAAAGGAGCCTCTGAGGCTCAGAGGAGTGGTAGCCTGTCTGCTTAGAGAACATAAACATGGTAGGGCCACAGCTGAAGACAATAATGTACAGCTGGTTATGATGCATCATGATACAAAATAACCATGTGCCTTTGGAAAACAAGATTCACCACTGTGTTTTGTTCAGAGGTAAAGTTTCAAGGAAAAATCAGCAGAGATACAAGCTGGCTACATATAAACATTTTCTTTATTTGCATGTCAAGAGCTGTCCCAAAGAATTTCACCATCTATAATAGCATGAGTTTCAACTTGCAGTCATTCACTTTGAGAGCCAAGTATTTAAAAAAAGGATCAAGAAAGTGATGGACTTGATACTCTAAAGAACCTGTTCTCAAGCAGATTTCTAAACCAGCTACTTAATCACCAAGATCATAGAAAAGACAGGCCTTCACAGCTCAGAAATAACTAATGTCTTTTCTGCATCTTCCAACAGTATTTGCTGCCAAAGAAGTGCATTTTAGCTTGGCATGATATTGTTTTCTGTGTATTATTTCAGCTGTTTTTCACTGGGGCAGAAAAAAAACAAACTCTCAATGGTATAGGACTTTTTGTATAACTAATAAGAAAGAAACCTCAAAAGAGGCTTCTCAAGATTTCTTATTAGGTTTAGAGGAATTGTGTACCATTCTTTTGTAAAATATTGAGTACTGTATTACTTTATAGAACTGTAAACATTTTTCTTCATGTTCTGCATTAAAGTGTTTTTCTAATCATGGTGGCTTCATGCTGTTGTTAGCCAGTATTTCAAAGCCTGTGGTGTGAGGCTCAAGTTTAACAATAGCAGAGGAAAATCTGTATTTCAAATAGCCTTGATAATTTAATTTTTTTCTGGTTGATCCTGTCAGATCTGGTTAGATTGACAGTGCTTTACTTTGTAATGTGACTGATGAAGTTCTCTACCAGGACTAGAAGTGCTTGCCATTTACTTACTGCTCATTTGTGCTAGAATGTTAGTATTATCTTCAATCTGCAATATCTTTGCAAGAGTCTTTTTAAGCCACTTCAGCATTCTGTGAGTGGTATTTTAGTTAAAACTAGGTAACATAATCTGTGTACCATTTAACTGGGTACACATAAATGACAATACTTTGCAATATGCTGAAAGCAAAGGAGTGCCACAGGCAACTTCTCCATATTGTGGAACAGCCTCTGGAGAACCTCACAAACTGTATGTGAGAGGTTCAGAGAGGGTATATAGAGGGTATATGTATACAGAGAGGGTATGGGTGCCAATATCAAGAAGTATACAAAGTATCAGTAAAGCTTAATTAATTTCTTATTTTTGTATTTAAAAAAAAAAAAAAAAAGAAAAGAAAAGAAACTGAAGTTCTAAAATTTTCATCACATTCCTCAGTGAACTGCTTTGTGCCTTCCCCCTTTGGAAATCAAACCTAGGGAGCTACCTGCACAAAAAGAGTATGGATGGAAGACCTACCTGACTCCAAGCTCACTCTGGGGCTCACTCTAACCAGAGAGATGCAGCCAGTATCTTTTCATTATGATATTTTTATGATTTATTGCTCAAGTACCTTAAATGAAATAGGTAAGAATTATTGTCTTACTTATAAAGGTCAGGCTGAGGTTGTTCACATTCAATGGTAGCATGTAGTGCATCAATTTCTTGTTCATTGTGAAATGCCTTTGTGTCTTGAACAGCATAGTAAGTCTGGAATTAATAAAAACATGTAAATAAAATAAAAAAGAATAGATATACAAGACATTCATCTGCACATACACTACAGTTCAGAATGAAATTTACTAACTTTTATGTAAGAGATAATAATTCAAATAAGAAGCATCTCTAAATGCTCCTGTTTGGGCATCATTATGGTCTTTTCCAACCTTTCTTTTTTAATGATTCTACAGTTTTATGCAAGTACCTTGTAGGGTACTCACAAATCAGGTCACCATGAAAGCATTAAAGTACAAAAAGTTAGTTTATTACCATGTAATCTGCATGCCTAGACTGGACACAGACAAAATCACAAAAAAAAGTCTTAAAACTTTTCATAAATGTTAGTTTTTGAGAAATTAAGTCAGATGGCAGAAACATAAATTACACAAATTAGTCTACTGCTTACACATATAAGCATGAAGTAATATTGTGATCTGAGTCAAAAATTAAAAGCAAACTTTGTCTTAAAAAGAAAATGTGGAACATTTAATTACTTTGTGACTGGATTCACCATCCAAACTAGTTGTTGTTACAAAACATGTTCCATCTCCTCTACTACTTGATAGGAATATTAAATCACATGGGAATTTTTCATCTTCTTTTACCATTACAATATCTCCAACCTAAGAAAAAAACACAAGAAAATAAAATGCATATATGTAGCAGCCCAATTTTTAGATTTCCAAATTAAAATCTAGATTAACACAAATATCTTGAAAATTCAATTCAAATAATATTTACATATTTACATCAGAATTTTATCACAACAGTAAAAAGCTACAGAGATATCTCTGGAAAACAGAATTATACTTTGTGGAATGACTGAGATCTACTGTTTCTGGCCTTCCTCTCAGGATAACCACCCTGCAAGTACTGTCTTAAGTTTTGCAACATTATGTGAGAGATGGAAGATATTATTCTTGTTTTAAGACTAAATACAACAAAACTGTTTCAAAACCACCAGTAGATGTAAGCTGCTCTTAGACACAGCTGAAAAAGCCAACAATTTCATCTGCTGATGAAAACAGGATACATTTTTAGTAGAATTTTTGACTAGAATTCCATCCTATTTTTATCCATGTTTAAAGGTGAGCAAAATCATTTTTGTTCATGGAAACATAGGCAATATTTTACAGCACATTAGAATGTTGCAACAGAACAGCCAGCCTATTACAAATTCAAAAGATTCTTGCAAATTGCTCAAGAAAAATTAGTTTTTCTACATTTTTGGAGGTCAAACAAGTGGTAAAGACATACTTCATGTTCTAAGAATGCCAGGGTTTTAAAAAAAATTCTCCAACAAATACACAATTTTTGCAATTTTTCATGTAGGTTAACATCTGTTCAATATACTTTTATGTCATCATTTATTATAATAAGACTCAGCTTAATCATTGTTCTTGTTATATGCTTATAAAGCTAAATTCCACTATCCTTAGCAGTTGACAGGAGTCACTTAATCCCAGTTAAGCAAAACACTCTGATAAAAATCAGTAATAATAACATCTAAAAATACAATTTTAGAATGATTATAAAAAATTATATTTATCTAATTGTAGATATGAAAAAGGTGGGGTTTTTTCTTTACCAATAGCAATGAAAAATTGCAGATTGTACACATGGCACAGGAGAACACAAACTCTAAGCATAACTGCAACAATCCAGTATGAAATTCTCATTTTCCTCAACTGACACCAAATAAAACTACTGGTACATAGAATCTTAATCAAATTTAAAAGGTGTTCCAGCATTTGCCACTATGTCAGCTAAGGATGCAAAGAGGACAGGGACAGGTTCTTTCTGGTGGAAACTGACAGGACCTGAGGCAGTGGGCATGACCTGGAACGTGGGAGGGCCACCTCATTTTCATCACGCCGGTGAACGAGCACTGGAACTGTTGCTCAAGGGAGGCAGTGGAGCCTCCACCCTTGGAGAGACTTAAAACCTGTCTAGATAGGGTCCTGAACAAACAGCTCCTGGTGCCCCTGCTGCAGCTGGGGGCTGGATCAGAAAACCTCCAGAGATGCCTGCCAACCTCAACCATTCTCTGATTGTGTGAAAAAAACTCCATTTTTTAGCAATTCTTTTTTTTTCCTTCTTTAATCAAGTGTCCTCAGGCTTTAGGTGCAGAGGACATCTAAAACTATAATTTTATATAACCTAGTCTGTTTTCCAATGTAGTATTCACAGAGAATTTCACCCATTTACAAATACACATAGATATCCCTTTCTATGCAAGTATTTTCAAGGTCTGTCTCTCCTATCATTTAATCACTCAATATATACCCTCTGAAAGGCACAGATTAACCACAAAAATTAAAAATCCAGTTGGCATGGTACTTGACTGTTTTTGTTTGGAATATTGGACTGGTTAGTTAACACACCAGGAATTCTCAAACATGTGATGTCCCAATTTTTTTTATTACTAGGAAGCCCTAGGCTATGACACTCAAAATGGAAGGTCACAGCAGAAAGATTGTGAACACTACGGATACACTTGTGCCCAAAAACAGCAGAGGAGAAAAAGACATCCAAAAAATACATTAAAAATAAGAAAATTCCAAACAAATATCTATCAAATTTTCTGAGTTGTAAAGAAACTAATGTTCAGAAGTTAATCTGCTCACCAAAAAACCCAAAAAGAAAACAAGCAGCAAAAATTAATTTCTGAAAATATACCAAAAAGGCAATGTAGCAGCATTCACAAGGTCAATGAAGAGATGGTGATTTGATGGGTTTTGAGAAAACATTTAGAATGTGTTGTGTCTGTCCATAGGCATGTATCCCTATACATAGCACTGACTGCCACAATCAGGCTTAAATAAATTATTAATGTGCATAATAGTAATTATACCCTATCTCACAAAGGGTTCAAAGCCAGGCTGAATAAGGCTCTGAACAGCCTGGTCTAGGGCAAGGTGTCCCTGCCAACGGCACAGGGACTGGAACTAGATGATCTTTAATGTCCCAACCAACCCAGAGCATCCTATGATTCTGTGATAATCACAGTGGACAGAAAATAGAGGAAAGATAAATCATGACAGATATCCTGAGTTTAAAATGGAAAATGAAAGTAACATTTACAGAAGGAGTTAGTTAATTCCAGTTAAGCAAAACAGCCTGATAAAAATCAGCAATAGTAACTTCTAAAAATAAAACTTTAGAATGATGATAATAAACGACATTTATCTAATCTCATTAGAGAGTTTAACTCATTGGGAGTTTAATTTTATAAAAATATTCTATTCAGAGGAATAAAAAAAATATATTAGTATACTGTAGGTCTAATCATTAAATGCAATAAATACTACACCATCATACTACATTTCTGTATAACTTGTTTTATGTGTGAAGTGTACAAGAAGGGTAAAGTAAAGTCTAACTCACAAAATCTGTTAAGTCATAGTTACTTACTCTTAATTTTCGGCTTTGCTTTCTAACCAGTTTACCATGCTGAATAAAATGAACAGGGCACTGATTTATTGCATTGTCAGCTTTATGTCGCAGCCAATCTTCATAACCCTAGAAAACAGTGAAATGGAATGATGCAGTGAAGCACATTTGGCTATAAAGACACAGAATAGCTCTAGCTTGTAAGAAAAATTTTAAGAATTATCCTTGATCACTGTAAGGGAAAAAATATTCTCACTAGAACAAATTAAATTGCGATATATGTCAGTGCTAGAGTTGTGCTGCGTATTTATGAAAAAGAGCATTCATGGTTACAATTACTCAAACAAAACCACGTATTTTAATGAAGACATTTGGTTGAATAAGGGTTTCGAAAGTGTAGAACAGTTTCTGGTATTTAAGTGATCATCTTTTGCTCATGCTCTGTCGACTTGAGTGTGTGCACCATACTTATAAAAGCAGTTGACAGGAAGGTAGTAGAGTAGGCAGTATATTTTGGAAGAATAGGACTTTATCCTGCAAGGTGATAAAGAGATGACATGACAAAAGATTGTCATATTTGATGACTGTCATACAATTAAGCCAAACCTTTTAATCCTATACACAATATATAGTTGTGAAGAATTTTGTTTTAAGAAACTTTGCAGAGTACCCTATTTTTAGTGTTCAATTACCCTATGAATTTTTAATGTGTTTTATACAAGCAGACAAGCTAAAGGATAGGGAATCTGCAACTTTCTATTGAAAAGCTCCTGCCATATGACAAAGATTGGGACTGACAAAGTCATCAGTGGTTAAGAAATGGAAAATATAACTTGTAGTCAATAGCATTTTTAGATCTAAACTCTCTTGTGCGCGTTTGAAAATTCAAAGTATCACTTCCTTGGATGCTATCAAAAATAATCTGGGAACTCACAGAGACTTTATAACTTTAGTGTAATATACTTCAGGGGTTGGTACAGCCCCTCAAGAAGGTCTCAAAATCTACAGAAGTTCTTGGGAAAAATAATCAAGGAAATATACAGAACTGCAGGACAAGGCACAGCATGTCATAACCCAGGCTTCATTAGGTCACTATGAAGAGTAAGGCTTTAAAGTGTAACCTTTCAAATCCTAAGAGTGGGAAAGTCACACTAAAATACTAGCTCTTGCATGTATGTCCTAGGGTGACCTTATGACACTCACATCCTGATTTGTGCTATTGATGTTGGATATCATGTTCTGTGCCTTTAGAACTGGCTCTGAAGAGCAAATGTTTTGTTTGGGTTTTGCTCTCAGCCTCTCCCCCATGGCTGGCGGGACACTGGCAGAGACGGGGCAGTACCTAGTGCTGTTTTCATTTTTTTGCTGTTGCTTTTGCTTTTCGCTTCTGCCTTGCTTCTGCTTGCTCTTGCTTCTGTTCCTTAGCTAGTTAGCTAAGCAGTCCAAATTTCTTCCTGAACTGTTTCTCCTTTCCTTTTTTTGGATCTACCTGAACCTCCTCCGGACTGGGACCTGGGAACACCGAGCGTTTGCACCCTGTGTCCTGCAAGCAGCTGCCCCAGCGCCGGAGGAGTGATAACAGCGCGACCACCCCCGAGAGAGAGAGAGACTGTCTGAATTGTCATCTTTTTCAGAGCAGTGGAAGAGTGGTGTCACCTGGTATTGTTCATTTTGTGTGCTGGGGGGTGCTGTGCCTGTTAAATAAACAGGTTCTTTCCGCTTCTCTCCGAGGAATTCTTCCTGAACTGGTTGGGGGGAGGGGCCGTGTGGGTTTGCTTTCTGGAGAGGCTCCCTTTGGAGATTCTCTCCCAAATTTTCCCTAAACCAGGACACTGTATCACAACTTTCGCTCAACAAGAAGTGGTGAATTTAACTATAGAATATACTCAATTATGAATAGTTACCACTGTAGAGAAAGAGAAACACAACTCTCCATAGCTTCTTTGAAGATTCATGAAGGGAAAGTCGGCATTCAGCATAAAGTTAGTGAAGGCAGGAAGTTATCTGTTATCTATTAAGGGACAACTGAAATTATCCTCTGTTTTGGGTCAATCTGGGGTGGAGCTAACTCTCTTCACAGCAGTCCTTTGCTGCTGTGCCTTGTACTTGGGGCTAAAGCAATCATGGTTACAGCCCAGTGTTTCGGCTACTCTACTGAAGAGTGTCAGCATCAAGGCTTTCTCTTCAATCTTCTCCCACAGCAGACCAGGAGGCTGGGGATGGGCAAGAGGCTGGGAGGGGGCATTGCTTGGATAGCAGACCCAAACTGACCCAACGCTCTCTTAAATTTCACTTTTGCTCACTACATTACTCACCTGTTTGATAGCTGTGACAGTGATGACAAACAAAAGTGGAAGTCCACTTGTAACTGGACTGGTAGGTGTATCAATAATTAACTGCAACAAAAAGAATAAATATTTTCTGGTTATATTTTTGTGAATGTAAGCAGTCAATCTTTCAAGTAATATCATCAATATGTTACAGGGCATTGAGGAATTTTAATTGAAAAAAGAGTACTTCAATACAACTTTAAGAATGTGTACTATACTGATAAAAAATTGAAAACTGGATTCTATAAGTAGATACAATACTGTCATTAGACCACATTAATATCACATGTTAATGCTTTGTAAAAATACTTGCTTGCAAGACTTTAAGGAAATATTAGACTGGAAAGCTGAAGCTTTGGAAGCAGAATTATGGAGCACCATTTGAAATTAGCATGGCACTGGCTTTACATGTTATACAATAGAGTTGTTCTTATGCACGCAAAGAGTAAATTCTGAAATACTGAACTGGGGCTTCTGCAAATATAAATAAAGAGGCAGAATTCACAGAGAAAGTGCAAATGACAAAATCCAAGTTGTCCTGGGAATCTGCACTGGGATTTTTTTCTACAGAACCTGGTCTGCAAATTAATAAAGTTTTTCACGTAGTAAGATTTTTATTAAATTTAACTCATTAAGTGATTGTGACAGGTTCAGAATTAAGACACGTAGAATGTAGAGCACTAGGTACTCATGGAGCTCATTTCAAAAACAAGTATTTATGTACTCCCTAAGCAAGCATCATATCAGTACCTACTATTTCAGTTCTCAAAGGCTTTGATCATAGTACAGCTGGAAAACTGCTATTGAGACATTATTTTATTATAAAATATAATACTTTTGCAAAACAAAACTGTGTCATCAACAGAATTTATAGTAACTATTTCACTGATCGGGATGCTCATTACAAAATAAAAAAAACAGACATTCTTTCTAATTTTTTCAAGACATGTCTTGCCATGCAACTAGTGATGCTGCCAAATTCTCTTCATATTAAACTCACACTGACAACCTGGAAATTAAATAAAACATTTGTCACATCATCAGTGTAAAAGGCTTTCGAGGCTTAACCATTTACCTCCATGGTCATCAAAATCAGATAATTTTAAAACCTTTTTCAACTTCTCCCTATCTTAGAAAGAACACAGAACTTACTGGAAAATGGGGATAGCTTACCTGAACAAGGAAAATGATGAGAAAATAGAAGTTAGCTATTCTTCTGAATTGCTCAAACAGATTTTTTGGTATAAAGTTCCAAAACGTGTACTGAAAACAAATGCATAGATTATGAGTGTTTGTGAAGGAAATATTATTCACATTCAATTTTAAGTTTAATTTCAAGTTAAACTTTTATTTTTAAGTTTTAATTTAAAGTTAAAACTAAACAAGAAGCAGGAGTGGTTTTGTTACTTAATTTAATAATTTTCTGAATTTCAATCTTAATTGACAATCATGTATTCTCAGAATAGTATCATTTTTCTGAACTGTGACAATCTTTGTACCAGGGACTGTAACAATGTTTAACTAGCAGCAATACTTGTCCACAGTAAGCATCTGAAGTTAGTTACTGAATGGTTTATTTAAAGCCATTAATGGATTTTAAAAGCACCTTTATGATTTCAAAGAGCACTTTTAATTCACTTTTATGTTGTGTTCATGACTTGAGATAGGTGGCACCCAGAGTTAACTACTCAGAAATAGCAAGACAACCAAATAAAAGCTGCCACCCTCTCTTTTGTTCCTTGGCAGGGACACAAAAACACTCCTCAAGATAAACTACAGTGGTGAATAAGCGTAAGTGGCTGCATTTTTCTGTACTGATCTTACAAAATACCACAAGTGTTGTAAAATGACATAAGAAACAGTTCATGAAGCTGCGAACATAAAATGTAAAAACTTCAAATTTAAAAAGTTGTGTAAAACTGATAAAGGATCTTATCATCTAGCCCCTATCCCCTGCCCTGCAGCAGGCTCAACTACAGTCTTCTTACACAGTTCACTCTGTAACTCCAGTAAAACACTGCAAGGATTGCTTATTGGAACAGATGTAAAAAATGTCAGCTAAAATTGTGTGAAAAGGTTTGAAAAATAGCTTGAGAAAACTAGCACTGCATCATCTTATTATCCAAATTATCCTTTGACACATAATAAAATGACAATTCCAATAAAACTTTCATTTCAAATGAGATGGGCTAAGAAGCTTATCCTAATTTATTTGCTCTGTTACAAATGTGCCTTGTCTCCTCTTGGCAGATTGCACTTATGCTTGCTGATAACCAAATTATTCCATGAGCTAGACATCTTCTGAATTTGGCCCTGAAGGCAAAGAAAGACAGAGCTCCAGAAGGAAAGTACTCCTATTACATCTGAAGACAAAAAGTATCCATGAGTAATGCTTTAAAAGTATATGATACCCTATTATACAGAGCAATCTTTTCACTTCTTGGAGTTAAAGCCTGAACATGTGTAAGATATTGGAATGAAATGTTCTTCTTCTATTGTGTGCCAAAAATCAGTATCTATATTCCTAAATATGCCCTAAGTTACCACTTAATCCTGCATAATAGCTAGTTCAGTATTAAATCACCTGTGAGCAAGCCAAAACTCAAGCAGAAAGACATGCAACAGCTAGAAAATGAAGTGTTCTAGTCTTGCAGTCAGAACACTTTTCATCAGATGGGAATGCAGTTTGCACTACTCATTATCCAGCTACGTGGAATTTTCAGAGATGAGTTAGACTTGATTTTTTTTTCCTTGCACAACAAAGCTGATTATTCAAAACTGCTATTATGATAGATGACCATATGGATTCTATTCAATTACAATAATTGCATATTTTCATCTTATCAGGTAAGTTATCTTTGTTTTCTAATTTTATCCACTAATTTTTTAAGAATCTCTGCCTGCTGGGAAGAAAAAGTGAAAAACACTTGTTTCCATTTTTCTATTTAGCTCTTTTGACAGAAATACTATTTTTTCTATGGCAAAAGATCTTCTGACAATTAAAAGTTTAATGATTTACACAAGCCCCACAAATCACCATTCATTAAATAAAAACGTAATCTCTTATGTAATAACTTCCACTTTAAATCTCCTAGAGGATTATTTGACTAAATGTCTAGTAATAGCATTTTATTGTTGGGCTAGATATTTAAAATATCTGATTGAGGAAGAAAATAAATCAATTAAAACAACAATCCATAAAAAGGTTGTTCACCTTTTATCCAATCCTCCTCATATTCCAACCTTAGTTCACAGTTGCTCTCCCTGTCAAGCTGTGGTCTACCACAGCTCCACCTTTGATCAGTAACTCTCTTAGGTGAATAAAAGTGAATAAAATGGGAACAAATCACTCTTATGGTTGAGAAGTGCTTCCTAAAATGGATGCTTCTTTAACACAGACTTCAAAATTTTATTTTGAATCTGACACATTTTTAGCACTTTATGACTCTGGGTTTCAGACATACTAAGTATGTCTTTATTCTGCCCATTCATCTTTAACAGAGAAGTAATGATTTTTGCAGTTTAGGCAAGAAAGAACACTAAGATGTCTAGACAGACCTTCCCCTATCCAAGCCATCAGTAGCTCAGAGCAGTATCTACAAATGAGCAAGAAATGTTTAATCAACATAATCACTCATGATCACAGAGAAGTAATGGAGGGGCTGCCAGTCTGAACAAGATTTACCTCATGACTGCTACATTCAAGGCAGTTTCTTTACCCTAGCTAGGCAGTAACAAACCAAAAATTTTTAAAGGAAGGTCATTAAAACTGATTATATTAAATCCATGGGATTACTGTGTCGAGAGTTAATAATATCATCTCTCCAGATAATTTCTAGTCATGCACTTTGTAAACTCCTGAAAAGTAATTTATGTATATTTAACTACCTTTTTTTTCCCACTATAATTCACTTGAAGGATATAAGTCCATCCAAACAGTTACACACTGTTTAGATAAACTTTCAAGTTGGAGATGGCTTAATTGGTCTTTTCCAAATGGTACAAAAGACCTAGAGGCCAAAGCACATGGGTGCTTTTTGCATCTGGGAGGTAACACATCAGAGACCAAGCAGCAGGAGTTATGCATTCAGCCAAAAGAAGAACACATGGTGCCAACAGCTGCATCACAAGAGTCTTTAAGACCAACCTGGTGTCAAAACAGCAGCATTCAAGTAGACTTTCTTCCCATTTATAATTGCAGTAGCACCTGCATTGCTGGTGTACTGCACTCATGAGCATGTCCATAGTATTCCTGCCCATGCCGCTGGCTCCATCTTGCTCTTTACTGTTACCATCTTGCTTTCAGCTACACCATCTCCTTGTTACAGCCAGTCACACAAATTCAAAAACGTAAAATACAGTGTTCTTGACACTGTATTTTGACCTTTTCATTTGGTATCTGCATTCCAGAATTCTGGCTCATGTTTCAAGCTTCTCTTTCCACCCTAAGAGGTAGATATTTTCTTAAGGAACAGGAGTTTCATAAGTAATCACTTAACATCAAAAGCTGAAGCTGTATGAAAAAGTACTTCATACTGAGTTTTGTCAACATCTCAGTTTCTTACAGATATTTGTTTTAAATAGATACCACCTCTCTTCTAACACACCGATTTCACTCTTTTCTTTCAACATTTTGATTGTTTCTTGCAAATGCTTAAAACCATTACAACAAAAACATCTACTATATTGGTTTATCCCTGGTTCATAGACATCTTCCTATGATGATTCTCATCGTAGGAAAGCAAAATCAGTCCTGAGGATAATAAAATCAGGGTAGTATAGAGAAAAGCTATCTTGCAGTAATTTGTGCTCATGGTGACATCAGTATTTTTAATGTACACATTTTTATATCAATTATCAAGAAACAATGCATTCTTAAAGCTGCAGTTTAAAAACTAGATTGCAGGCATGTGTGTATATCACAGAACGGTTTGGGTGGAAAAGGACATTCAAGATCTTCTCAAGCACCTAGTGCCAACGTGCCAGGGACACCTTCCACTTGACCAGGTTGCTCCAAGCCCCATCCAAACCAGCCCTGAATGCTATGCAGCACCTACAACTTCTCTGGATAACCTCTTCCAGTTAGCCTCACCATCCTAAAAGTAAATCTAAAACTCTTTCAGCTTCAAGCCCTTCTCTCTTGTCCTTTCACCTACCAACCTTGTAAAAAGTCCCTCTCCAGCTTTAGGTCCCTCTCTCTTTCTTTAGGCAGTGGACATAACAATTTATATATAACACCACCTTATATAGCATAATGTTATTAAAACAGCATAAATATTACATACATTACATATGTATAGGTAGCCCTCTTCAGTAGAATAGCTGAAAAAAGTCTGATCAAAAGCCTCAGGGTTTCTTTAAAGGTAGTTTTATTTGTAAAAATATTACTTTTTTGAAGCACAATTTGTCTATCTATATAGAGAATTGAAAGAGAAAACTATAGCAAAGGGTAAAAAAACCCAGGAAATCAATAATTATCTGAAATTATAAGAAGTGAGTTGAGAGTATGCCTTGTCTAACTCAAGTGACTTGCTTATAAACATATAGGAAGTTTATAGCAGAACTCATCTGTGTTCTTTAATGTACTAAACTAATATCAAGACTTTGACTCAAAGTAAAAAAATTCAGACTTCTATCCTTATATATACTAAACATAATTGGAATATTTTGAAAACTGTTGTGCCATATTTATGACAATTTGGAATGAATGTTGAAAGACAGAACAATATTTTAACAGAAGTATTAACACATGCACCATCTGCACAGTGTTTATCACTTCACTGTCGGAGGGATCCCTGTATCTCCACACCACAAGGTCATTCACAACACAGGGATCAGTGAAAGCACTGCTACATGTAGGGCTTCTATAAATGAATAAAAACACCAGTACGTTCAGAGAAAGTGCAAAAATGAAACTGATCTGGGGAAGTTAGATCAAATGGTACACTTGATAAACAAATATGCATATTTTCATATAGGATTTCTTAAAAACAGTTGCTGATAAAACGGGATTTCTATTACAAACAAGTCTATATTTAGTAGTCCCTTCTCAGCAACTCTCAGTCTTATCAAATAGAGGCTATTAACTCCTCTGACAAAGAAATCCCCCAGCATCTGTAATTATGTAATTATAATTTTAAAAAAGAAAAAAAAAACCTTCCAGCAAGGGTGACTGACTGGAGACAGAAGTCACAGAGAATACTAGCAAAACAGAAGAAAGGGTATGTGAGAGCAAGCAAGCTTTACTTTCTCACTCATAAAGAGAGAAGAATTACACTTGTCTTCCCTGGGGTTAGGTTGGACCTGTTGTTTTCCTTCCTTCTTTTGCTTCTCTTTCTCTACACGAAGACTCCACATTGATACAAAAAACTTAAAAGGCTCTGTTAGGGGCAGTACCAGCAGAAGATAAAACATTGCTAATAACCCTGGACTGAGCCATGGGAAGGGTAAATGGCTTCTCCTGGGAACACAAGGGAGGTTGCAGAGAACCTCTGACCTGGAAATCCCACGCTGAGCAGGATCATCAAGAGCAAAGAAGAGCTTTTCCTTGCTCTCTCTAGGCACTGACACTTATCCCCAGAAGGAAATTGCATTATTGTGGCTGGAAGAAGGGCACACTCAGGCACTCCCAGCTCAGCTACTGAGATCCCTGAGCTGGCCCCTTCGAGAGCCCAATTGATTCAGAGGCATTTAAGCTTTACTGCCAGCCAAGTCCATTTACTCTTTTCATCTCTAACAGCTCCTGCCCCATTCAGTCTCTGGCACAGCTGGGCACACCTGACTCTCCAACCCTTGCAGAATCAGATCTGACTTCCTGCTTCCCCCACTGTGGCTGACAGAAATGGAGAGCTCAGCACACATCAGTAAAAGGCACACACAACACTCCCTGCATTAGTTCCTGTCCCATACACATTTCTGTCTATCCACCCTCTCTGCCCCCCCCCCCAGGGTATGCTACACAATTATTTATCTACTTCACAAATACATGACCATGCCTCTTTCCACTGTAGACTTTGGATGTTTTTCTGACTTTCAAATGTCATTGCTCAGGGCTGTGTTTGAACTCCTCATCTTGAAACTGCTATGTCATGGCCCTAGAGAGGCCAGACAAAGCCTTCCAGCTGTGAAGCATCACCTTGGAAAGTGTGGGACAGCCTAGGTCTCTGCTGGGTTCCAAGTGGCTCATCGTGGTGGTTTAGTATTTCCTTAAGCTTCAGTATTAACATTTCATCAAAATGTGGCAATAAAATGAGAAATCAGAGCAGACCCAGTCTTTGTGTGTTTATAATAGCACTATAAGTGAGTGCTGCTGGGAAGGGGCACAGCACAGGGGCATGAATTTCTGCTGAACGAAAGAAGTATTTCAACAACATCTGCTGAAACATGTCAGAACTACTTAACTTTATTAAACTATTAGTCACTGCGATTAATTGTGAGTCATCTCAATCAGATTAGCACTGAAGGTAGCTAAGGTTTCCCTCACAATTTATAGGATTTTCATCATGCACTATTGTCTCAGGCCACTATCACAGAAACCAATGTTTGGAGCATTTGGTGAAAAGTTTGGATGTATTGGATGAAATGTCCCAAGGAAATAGGCAGGCCATAGAAGACTGGATAATTTCTGCAACAAAACCAGGACCACCTCTGATCCATGAATCTAGCATACAGCATTCTAAAGCAGGAAATAGCAGTGGTACTGTTCTCCCACTTGAGTTCAACTTACTGCTTTTGTGTAAGGAAGAGCAGGAAATAAAGTTACAACACAAATGAGCACTTTGTAACTTCACGTATAATTTAATTCTAGTGACATCTCTTTAGGGCAAATTCTTCAAGTAACAGTTCTGTATCCACTGTAGAGTCAGTCTCTCATTTCATGCATAAGTCATATCCCACTACTCTCCAGTAGCATCTTCTGAGAGCAGAAGCCCTGTTGCCTTCAGTTATGTTGCTGACCCAGGCAGAAGTGGGTTCTCTAGCTGTAAAATTTCTCTTTATTAAATTACAACAGTAAAAGTTTGCAGCTGGACAGGACCACCAAGGCAAAATACTGTGTGTTGATTACCCACAGACTGAAATGCAGAGTAAAAGCCTTTGTAAGTCTCCTTAACCCAGCTTCCTCTATAGGTGGTATGGGGGGGGGGGAAATCTGTCCTCCTGCCTAAAGTTTGTGGATTTTCTAACTTTGCCCGGTGTCTCTGACAACACAGCAAATTCTCGCATCAATCATTAAACAGGCTACTCCTATCCAGGAATTTTTCAAGTTTCTGGCTCTTTTTTTTTAGTTCTTTCTTTATGATTTTTTTTTTTTGGGGGGGGGGGGGTGGTTCCAAAAGCCATAAGCAGCCATAATCAAACACATTCCTATGAACTACATGTTGTTGCCTCAAAAAAGATTTTATTTTCAGTACAATTTTTCCCTGTGTTCAAGAGAAATGGATGCGTACATTCCAATCAGTCTTCAATTCATTGATACCAGTAGAACTAGAAGTGCAAATCCCTACTTTGTTAACAAATGAGCTCCTTGAAGCATAGCAATTCTATAAAGGTATTCGATTAACTTCAGGAAAAGGGAATTTGGATATTGAAAAATATTAAATTAATAACAAGCTAAAAACATTATCATGCCACTACATAAATCCATAGTTTGCTATATATCGAAGGAACTGTGCATGATGATTCCACTGGCTTGGGAAAAGGTCCAGACCAAACCTGAGCAAAAGCATGGAGCAGCTTTCACATAAGCAATTAGTGAGCAGGCTATGGTCACTCCTCCTGGAGAGGAATATGGTGGAAGACCACCAACAGAAACAAGATTATAAACAGGGGACAACAGCCATTATCAGATTCAAGGATTTGGAATATGAACTCAAATTAGCAGGAAGTTTTAAAATGAAGGCTCAAAGTTTCTCTTTTGGTAAACATTTCTACAGTTGAACTGTTCTTTATTCTGAGAATTTACATGCCTTAAAAGGTATTGAAGGAATTCACAGAGGAGAAATCCATTAAAGACTGCTAAATACAAAATCATATTCTCAGCACAATAATATGAAAACTTAAGGAAGTTTTGTACTAAAAAGTTATTTTATACTTAATTAGTTTTTTCAAAAAGTAAAATCCTATTTCAGAAGGAAAAGAGGTTGCTTCTCATGAAGTTTTGGTAGCTGCTATGGCTGCTTAGTTTAACTTAGTTTCCTCACTTTTTTTTCTTAACTTTTAATTTGTAAGTTCTACCAAAAAGTAAATAGTATCAAAATGTATATAAATTTTCTTCTGAAAAAAGCAAGCCACCGCCCTGCCAATTCAATTACTTTCTTTCTTCTCCCTTTGAAACATTGTGGTTTTTCTACCAGCTGATATTTTTCTCTGCTGTAGCACCGTCATGTGATAAATTCAATCAAGGGCACATAACAGCCACTTCAAAGGCCAACACCCAAGGCAGCTGAAGTAGCTAAAAGTTAAATCAACAAAAGGATACATGTTACAAAGGTCACTTTCTCTAAAACTTAAAAGGAATGGCGTGCACAATCCAAAAGACAGGAGTTTTTGTCTTTTACTAATTCAACATACACTTTTTGCTATATATTGTTAACATCATAATTGAATTAACACATCAAACTAACAGAACACTTGTCTAGCCAAGGTCTGTCCCTGTATCATTCTTCACAATCAGGAATGTATCATTAAGCAGAGCATTAACCACATTCTACAGTGACACTGCAACGCACATGAAATATCCCTCTGCACTTGAATCATAGTATTACCTTGCTGATAACAGGAAGCCTCTGGTGAAGCACAGCAAAGTGTGCCTTTGGAAGGACCAGTAAAGTCAAATGTTCATATTACTGCAAGCTGATGTCTTTTTCAGGGCATTATGACATGACATTTTTCAGTAAAGCAGCATACAGACAAACTGATGACATTTCCTCACGCTCTTCAACTACCCATTTTAGCAACTCAGTTTGTCTTAAATTGGTAAAGTCTGTACTCAGAAGTCTAGAGCTCCTCATCCTTGAAGAGCAATCATACACCTTTCTTACATAAGCACTAAACACCTATAAAAGCCCAGCTGAAAGTTACTGTCTGTCTCGCTGATGAAAGATGAAGGAAACGTCCTTCATGGTTGAGGTAGCATTACCCAGTGTGCTTGCAGGCATGTACCTTTACTCTACTCTAACAATTACGGATTTGCCATCTTAATTTTGCACATTTGAGCATTTAGTAGGAAATTCATGTCTGTGTTCCCTATGCTGTAATAGGTGCCTCCTCCAGAGCAATGGACAAGGACAGGGGGAAGGGTAAGAGGCAGCAGCTTACAGAACCAGAGCCAACGCCAGTCAAGCCACAATGGTGCTTTATTCAGGCTGTCTGGGATGGAGCACGGGAATCACACACTTGAAAGGGACAGCATGGGAAGTTCTCACCTACAGGCCAACAGGCATCAAAACAGCTTTCAGCAGTCTAAGGAACTGCTCAATATTATAAAGCATTTATGTGAATTCTGTTCCCTTCTGAATTATCGCCACTCTATTTACTTCCACAAAGACAACCTACATTTTATGTTTTAAATAAATTCAATCAATAAACAGAAACTGAGAAACATCATGAATATATAAAATATATGTATTTCCACAAATACTTTTTGTTTATGAAAGGTTACTTACAGTTCACAGCTAAAATATTTAACTGAACATGCTTTCTATCCAAATAAAAATATAGTTAAGCCTCTGTCCTGAACTGGTTGAAGTCATACACATTTACTAATTGCTGGCAGGGATTCCCTAGGTCAATGCATGTTTAAGTCATATGTTAAAAATCTTGCTCTGCATAGCAAAGCAACTTGCAACTTCCACTAACTTAATAATCACAAAAAGATGTCAAAATATAGTTGAACACAATGTTTTTATTTCAAGAAAAGTACCAGCAGTAACTTCAACAGCTTTATTTACGTACATCTCAGATGAGATTAAAAAAAACAGAAAAACGTGACAGAAGTACAAAAATTTGCATTAAGTGCATTTACTCTTCCATAAGTCATAATTCAAAACTCATAATTCCATAATTTAAAAGGCAATACAAGCACAGGATTTCCCATTGTACCAGTCTGACTGTACTTCATCTGCCTTACCTTCCAAGCATTCTATCTAATTAATGATGCCTAAATACTACACTGGTTCTTAGTACACTTTCTTTGAATGAAGTGTGGTAAGAAGGTAGTAAATAGAGTATCTCACATGAAGGACACACCATTTGTGAAAAGTCTGGCTTTCATTACGTTAATGGCTGGCAAGTGTTCATGTCCACAGGAGTAATCACTCAGCTCCTGGAGATCACAATGCTACCAATGTTCTTAAAATGGCTGGGGATTTGAGACACTATTAAAGAAATTCTCAGTAAAGATGATATTATTTTGAATTGATTATTTCATATTAGCTGAAGGTGTGAGCTCGTGAAGATTAAAATCTAAGTATATTGCAAACTTGGGAGTCCTTGAGTTGTTAGCCATACATCACCTGCAAGCATTCAAATTTCTATGTCCCTGCAGTATAAACCTTTGGTTAAAGCAAGCCAGCTGGAAAGTACCAACATCTCAACTACTCAAAAAAGCAGTTGAAGCTTATGGAAGTTAAAACTTACTAATTGAGGTAAGGGACATCTGGAAGGTTTCTAAGCAGCACCAATATATTACACTACTGAGACTTTAAGTGTGACGCACTTTCACGTGAATAACAAACACTGTGGACAAAACCCCACAGAAACAGCAGGAGGTTTTGAAGGGAATGACACTGTTATGGTGGAGAGAGTGTGAGGAACCTAAGTGCTCAACAGATTAAATTATTTCTAGTACTTTGAGGTACTGCTTTCCAGTACAAAGGATGCAGTCTTTTAGGAAGATTTTATTTACTCCAGGATTGCCTCAAATGAAAATTGCTTTTTTCTTTGTTGAAAAGCTCATTATCACTCAAAGACTCTACTATTCTAGGTACTACAGTGAACATGGGAGAAGTTATTCTATTTCTGTTCATTTTACAGGCAACTTAGCAATTAGTTTCTCTAGAAAAAATCTGAGCTATCTTCATCTTACCTTTGCTAGTTGTGGAAAGGAAAAATATACAGGAAGCCTAGGAAAAATTGTGACAGAAAGAATAACTTCAGCTGAATTATCTAAATGAATGAAAGAAAATACGGTACCTTTGATGAGACTATTCTATTATCTGGAAATCTCTGTGGAATGTACGCTTCAGCGCCTGGAGGTGGTTCACGATGCCCAACATAAATAGTGCGACTGTCCACCCAATTCTCTTCTCCGGCACACTACAGGGGAAAAAAGAGTTACTGTGTCAGTTCACTCAGTATTTCTGCAGTAACATGAGTCACACACAGAATTAACTAATCACATGCCTGACCATCAACACATACATGGCCACCAGCACATGACCCCCCACAACACTTTTCTGTATCAGCTCAAGATCACCAAAACACCTAAAGCCAAGTCAAAATGTCTTAACTCTGCCTTAACTGCATTTCACTTTCCCACAATGCAATGAAAGAGCATCCATGAAAATCACTATTCTGACTTTTTTTGTTTATAACTGAAAAAAGGGCGAATGGTTTAAGCATCTCAGTCAAATTAGGTATTTAGTAAGTATTTATATGTTTGTTACTCTTTTCTACACTGATAAAACTCTGTGCTAATTAAAATACTTTAATACAGGACAAATACTTCACATTTTTGAGACTAGCAAGCCGTAACTTAGAATTTCATTTGCAGTAAAGTGAGACTCTGTTCTCCGGAAATACTATTAGTAATCATTTCTCCACACACAAACAAGCTTAGAGACTTGAATTGCCAGGAAAAGACCTCAACTTGTCAACTCAGGGCACTTCCTCTTCTATCAAAGTGTAGGAAAAAAGGAGGTGTGCCAAATTTTCACGTTCACATCATAGAACTCCACCACACCTATAGTTTCGCCAAAATTAGCATTTCTGTGTTCTATTAACTGTAAAAAAAAAGCACAAATCACTGTAGAAAAGTATTTACACAAAATCAAAATAACCAATTTTTTAAATTTGTAAGTTAATTTTTTGGAGGAACATGGATTATAAAATTACCATCCCTTAGTCAACAGTCTAATTCACACCTACCTTATGAAAAATATTTTGGAAGCACAGAACACATTCCTAACACCTAGAGAAGCCAAGGCATCAGTAAACTTATCATCATATGGTCAAATCTGGAGTAATTTAAAAACGTTATAATTCAAACTCAAGATGTCTGCTTTATGTTGCACTGATGCATTTACACTTTCATTAAGCACATTAGAGGGAAGCTTCTTTTCTGCATCTTCATCAGCTACATTTATTTAGTACATGAAATATGTCCTGGAAGTGCTCCTGGACACTGGTGCTTGTCTGCCTCTACAGTTGAACTGTCAGACTGACACTGAGCAAACCTACCCCAAACCAATAGTGTGACTTTGGTAGTTTACACAGCCAAACCATCATTCCCCAAAGCAGCTTGATGTACCTGTGCAGCTCTTGACAGAATTTAATTATACAGACATGGTACCTTCTTTTCTAGCTAGTCTTAATGTCAATAGTTATAGGTCCATTTACTTTACCAGTACACACTTGGCTAGTAAGCCTAAAACAAAATTTAATTCTCAATATTAAAAAACATTCACCCTAACATTTTCTTCATCAATTCATGTCTATGTGATTCTTCCACTGCCCTTAAGAGCAACATAGTCAAAGATAATTTTCTACATAATTTATTGGGAATGGACGTACAAAATCCTGCCATACTCTGCAGATTTGGAGCAGTTAAGCTAATAAAACAATTATCTCTGATGTGCATGACTGTCTAGAGGTTGGAGAGAACATAAAAAAATATAAAAAGAAAAATCTATTGGACTCAGACTATTAACCACAAAATAGCTGAGTAGAAGGCATCAAGTAAAAAGTAAAGTAAAGTAGAAGGATTAAAGAAAAGCAACTTCTGCCATGCCAGAAGTAGATACTAGAAGCAGACACAAAGAACTCAAAATCATTACTTGATTCTTACACGTGACAGAAAAATGAAGGCATTATGTTCAGAAGATACCAAAGGACAAAATTGCAATACTAGGCATAAAACCAAAAGTAAACCCCACATTTTTCTTATGTGTATTCAACTTCCAATAACTTGCAAGAGTCAATACATTATATGAAGCTGTTCACAAAGGAAGTAAAAATGACAGTCCCTCATAAAACACACCAATGGCCCAGTCAGGGCATATGCTAAGCCCTGTAACTGCTCCTAGTTCACTGGGAGTGCACACACAACATTTCTCACATACCACATCTAGCACTAGGACGTGGGTCGGTATAAAAATTACGTTGATTTTCCAGTCAGACAACTTCTCCCTTAGCACCAAGTGGACTTGTCAAAAAGTAAAGTGTCATTCAGCCCACTTCTGAAGGCCAGGTAACATTCTTTGAGCATGCCAAAATATTTTGGAAGGAAGTAAAGCATGACAATGTTTCCATATTCCACCTTACTTCTATGGCAATAACAAAACACGGTGTCTTTTACCATTTTATCAGCATGCAATACTTTTTTATCTAGCCAGTGCACTAAAGGTACAATGCACACAAATTATTTACTGGCACTTGCGCCACTTAATACTGCTAGAAATGCAAGGGAATGTGAGGTATTTCTGTATAATACATCAATTTGTACAACATTTTTTAGTTTTTTTACTGGAAAGACATTCATGACATAAACGCAACACAAAGATTACTCCTGATAAGCAACGTACCTAAGTTCAGAGATGATTACTTAAGGGGCAAATGGAAATGCCACACAAACTTTAAAAACCTAAGAAGAAATCCCTCAGCTACTATCATCAGAGGACCAGCTTGACAATTTATCTCACAATTATTATGAAACAGTCCAAGACAGCTTGCTTAAAAAGCACTTTTTAAAGTGCCACTGTATACATTGAGTCTTTATCATGACTCAGTTAAAACAAGCCTCTGAAATTACCTATGAACCTGGAAAGACAGAGCTCTAAACAGCACCCACCTGCCATTACTGCCAGTATTTACCAGTCTGATAGTCACTGAGTACTGTATCAACCCTAAAGTAAACCAGCCACTCTGGAATTTGTATCCCAAAAGCAAGGCATTTTAAGCATTGATATAAAATGAAGATAACCTGTTCTATTAGCTTATTTGATCTGGTTTTATCACAAATTGATAAATTCATCACAAATGTATAAAACCATACCTAATTAAACTATCTGCTAGCACAGAACATTTTGTATTTTTCACTATATTAATAGGTTATAGAAAATAAATGCACTTTACCAACCTAATTCAACAACTTCAAACCTCCAAACCACTCACAGCCCAAGTGGAAAAACTAAGTATGGAAGAGTAAGGCTCTCTTTGCCAGTGAGGTAGAACTGCAATGCACAAAGTCACACACACTGTTCAATATGGCAATAAGGCAACTCACATGTGAGAAGCAGAAAAAGACACTTTTAGGAAAACAGCACTGTAGGTCAGGACATGGGCCAGACAGAGAAATCAAACTACAGCAACTGAATGTCCTGTAATGCCAGCCTCCAAAGCCAAATACTCTCATCTGACAGTTCTTTTAGTGTTCTGGTATTACAACTTAGAGAATGACACCAGAGTCACTGAAAAAGCAGTCTGATGCCACTGGCAGAACAATGAACTACATTCACTTTTTAAAAGTTCCATTGCTTAAGCCCATTAAGAATATGTCCAAGAAACCCTAAATATACTTTAGAATTATCTTCTACTATTTATAGCATAAAGCTCAATGTACTGAGACCTAGTTTTATTGGCACATCAATGAAATGTTACATAGCTTTTACTCTTTCAAGCAGTGTCAGCAACCATGAAAGCAAAGACCAGCAAAAGACTAAGGCACAGAGACAGAGAGACAGTTAAAAGGATTTTAACTTCAGAGTTTAAGTATTTCTGCAGCTTATTTTTTTCTGGTTTAAAAAAAATCAAACAAACTAACTTGAGATTGACCTTCATGCTACTCTGGTAATTTTTATCCAGATTTAATGTAAACAAATGTATTGCCTGAAAAGACCAGGGGCTTGGTATTCAATGGGTGACAGCAAAAGGATGATAGAAAGATGCTAGTGGTAGTTGCTAGAAAAGTAACTGACTTCGAAAGAGTCCAAGTTTTTCTACGTGTTTTTATTAAGAGATTAAACGTATGATTTTGAAATCAGTGGGAACACTGAATGACATTTCCTGACCCTCCACCTGAACTATTAACTTGGGCATAATTACCACAACAATCTTCAGTTCAATATTATATTTTTCTCTCCAAATAATATAAATACAAACACTACTCAAATAATATGCACCAAGTACAGCTGAAAACTCAACCAATCTGCCCTAGCCAGGCTCTAAGTAAATTTTGCTGAACAGTATTCTCTTCTACTTTTTTCTAAATGCTTTTTGATTAAAAGGGATAGTGCAGTCTAACCACAGATTTGACAGCAACGAATTCTCACCATCAGCTATAGCCTTGTTCATCCAGGTTGAGATTCCATTTCTCCACACAGAAGTACTTTACACTGATAGAGGCTTCCTAACAGCCTGGAGCTTTACTAAATCAAGAATATTTGATGTCAATTGAGCAATTGGCACCACTGTTAAAACTGCACACCAAACACCCAGCTGCTCAATCACTTTGGAGTTTTAGGATAACAGATACTGACAAGCCATTATCATTCAGAATCTAGAGGAAGAACTAACAGTAGACAGTATGAAAAAACTTTATGCATTACAACAGCTCTGCACTAAAGGCCCTCAGTTGCCAATTTTTCATACAGTGAAGAGAAACAACTTCAATATCTCAAAGCTGTCATTCACTAAAGGGAAGAAAAAAATAAAGATGTTTTCGTTTCTAAAACTGTAAGGAAACCATCCTTATCATGCATTATTTATCAAACTGTGAGATCATATAATCTCATCTTTGTCTTCATTTGTCAAATGTACTGAGTACTTGCTCTTTTACACTTGACACCATTCTGCAGGAATAGGTGCAGCCACCTCCCTTTGCAACAACGGCACAGAGAGCAGATTTTGACCTCATCTTTCCAAATCCAGTCCTTTTAAGGGTAGATTTGATCTACAGATAACAAAAATCCATCTAAAGAAATAATAAGTTTTAAATAACCTACATTTCCTAAAATTGCTAACCAGTAAAATAGATTAAGCTTTTAAATAGTCCACTTTTGCAAAAAAAAAAAATAAATTCCTACTTTGTATGTATGTATTTGTGGAGATAAAGGGTGAAATTCCTATCCATTTAAAGGATCTTTGTTAGATGTCAGATGATAGGCCAACTCACAAATACCTATAGAGAGAGCAGTTAAGCTTTACATTTTGTTCACAGCATTACTTCAGCCCTTCATAGGAATTTGCCAAGCTCACAATGAAGAGTAGTATAACTTTGAAAGCTGTTCAGATTGTCATATTTTGTATGAATATAGAATAGCACAGATAAAATAATTCATATAATTGTCAGATAAATACCCTATCAGGTTTTATATTCAGAAAAAGGACCACCCCAATATGAGACATTGTAAACAGAAAGTAAATTCCTTGATTCACCTACGAGTCATGGACATATACCATTAAAGAACTGATTTAATGGAATACCAAAATACAGCTCTTCAGAGGTAACCACAAAAAAAAACCAAAACCCAAAAACCAACCAAACAAAAAACCCTCTTAACAACTCCCTCTCAGAAACTTCTATGACTAATTAACACACTTCCTAAGGGTCATCCATAATGGGATCTGTTGCCACAGAATATTTCTGCATTTCATTTCAGCAAATGAATTTTAAATCCTTGGACGATGATTTTTGTCAGAAATAATATTTGAAATCAAAACTCTCCCCAATCAATTGCCTACAAATCACAGAATATTAGACATAAGTATATGCAGAGGGAAAAGAAAGAAGATATTAACATTCTTTAACTGCAAATAGATTATTTTATTTATGACTCTCAGGAAAAAGATGTTATTAGAAGCGAAGGCAGGTCATCTTAACTACAGAAAATGGTGCCAGGCCCACAAGTTTCCCAACCAAGCCATATTCTCTACTACTTAGTGCAACTTGGATTTTTAATCTTTCTTTCCACCTCCCGCAACTGTCTTGAGCATGCAGACAGAAGGGAAAATGGATTTATAGCAATAGGTTGAAATAAGTTCGTGTGACATTTTTGAAGAGGAAATGGAAAAGTATGATGATGAAATGATACAAAGTTCTGTAATTCACAGCTGTTAGAACAAACATTGTCACAACAGCAAAAGTTACAGTTTCTGTAAAATACGTAACACTCCTATATGTGTCCTTAATATAAATTTTATTTCAGCCTTGAAGTTTATGCTTCCTTGAGCATTGTACATGGTAAAACATTGCTGAAGTTATCCTAATAAAACCATATTCCAGTTGTGTAACATGAGCTGGCACTGGGACACTGCAATATAGCACTTTGAAGACAGTCTAATTCTCCTTTTTGATTTCCAGTTTGGAACATCATTTGTAGCTGAAATCTCCATACTCTGTACTTTGGATGGTTGAATAATTTGACCTCCTGGATGACAAAGCCAGTGATGTGTGTTTCTTCTAAAAAGGGTTACAATAATTCTTTGTTTCACTTACGTAAGAACTCACCTCAGTTATTCAAGGAAGGTTGAGATCTTTTCTAAGCAGTCAATTTTAACTCCAAATACTGCTGACTACTAGCCTGTTAAGTACAGCTATTTCTGTATTTAATACAGCTATTTTCTGTGCTTTCTCTTCAGATGAATCTTTAGTTTCCCTGTTTATTTCCATGAAAAGTAACAATAAAAGTGACAGACATAAAAGTCTCCTATTCCACACACATATGCCATCTTCACCTAGTTTCATGGAATCACTGCAATGATGGTAGGAAAGCAGATCTGTGATGTGAATTACTGTGCATCTGGAGAAATGCTTTTGCTACACTTGTCCTTCCTCTCAATGTATCAGTTCTGACACATTTTGCCTCTTGTTGCCAGCAGGACAGGGACACTGTGTGCCTCCTGCTCCTCTGCCCAGGTCCAGTCAAGGACTGCCCCTACATGGAAATCCCTTCAAGAGTCTCACTTGCAATTAGAAAGGCAAATGAGAAAAGAGCTACGCTGCAAAGTGCAGTGGTAAGAGAAACTAGAAGGGAAAGTGTCACATAAGACACAGGATATTTGACAGCCTTAGTACTTAGATTAATTAAAAATCAAGTTTATTTCCAAGTAGCTCCAGACCAACAGCTGAAATTAAGGTTTGCAGAGGAAATTTACAGCTTCCTTAGGTGCCAAGAAAAGCTGTAAAAGAAGAGCAACATCATTTTTTAAGGCAACTATAGGCCACTAAGATCTACAAGCAGTGCCAGTCTACAAAGTTAGAGAGTTGCATAGATACTTCAGAATGCAGAGATTTTTTTCTTTACTCTTAGCTGCCAATAACAACTTCTGTTTGCAGTAATCCAACAAGAAAAAAATCTAAAGCTATCAAAAATTTTCAGGGCAGAAAATGGAAATTTTTTTAAAAATTATATTTACAGACTCTAAAGAAGCAGGAGGATGGAGGGAAGCAAACAGCAAATTGCTTTTATTCATTCAAAAATAAGTAATAAACCCACAGATATGCTATATTACTTATTTTCTTTTAAATTAACATTATTAATTATTAAATTAAGTAACTAAATTACTAAGAAAAATCAAGCAAAAATACCTGTTGTGAATCTTTTTCAAGGAACAACACAATGCATATGGAAATAGTATGCATTGCCAAGATTTACAAAATCAGATGCAACAAAATACATTCCTAAATGGTATTCTTATAGGACCTTCAGATTATTCAAAAGGAAATGTATTCTAAAAATATGCTTTATATTTAGAATGGTAAATTACTCTACCATCAGACATGATCAGAACTGGACAGAGAGACACCACCTTCCACTAGGATTTGAGCAAACAAAAGGGGAAGAGTCAAATTTCCCAGCTGAATTCCAGGACAAATATAATTAAAATATATGGGCTTCTGCATTCTTCTTTATAATTAGTACAAGGGCTGTGAAAATGTCTCTTCTACATGTTTGCTGGTCTTTAAATTGTTCGAGTAAACTATGGATGAAAAAAAAAGGAGAGTTAACTGTTGCTCCCTGCAGTGTACTGACACACAGCTGAACAGCGGGCCTGTATTCCTACTTTTACTACAAAAATAAAATGTAGTTTTGATGTCAAGAAAACACCTCCCCCCATTGTAAACCCTGGTCATTACATTTAAATCTGTAAAACAAGTTCACTGCCAACTATTCACTATCTGAATGGTCAGTGCCTATTAGACTTCAAAAGGATTTTCATTCCTAAGTGGATATAGAGCTAGTGAAGCTATGAATCTAGCAAGCAGGAGGTGGGGCAACCTTCTTGTATTATATGATGATTTTGCAAAACTAACAGCTTGTAAAATGCTGGCCTTGCAGGCCACCAAGTCAGTGACCAAAGAACGCCCAAACATCATTACATGAACTGTTCCATCTGTAATAATCTAAAGCTTGTTACATATTGGTACTGCACATATTTACTGTAAACTCATAACTCTATATACATTTACATATCTAATTATTTATATTTACTTGACACCACCTTTTTGGAGTGGCTTTTGCTACACAAGGACTACTTTTTAAAAAGTCTCCCAGTATATATCTGTAGTTATGCTACCACACATACTTGAGGTCAGGCTGCAACATTATCAGAAGCAAATAACCTAATATAAAATTGAGAGAAAAACTACCACGTGGGTGCTCCTGAATGCTGTACTACTAAAGCAATTGCTACCTATTTGTTTTCCACATCTCTAAGGAGAAACCTAAATCCTCAGTAAAACTGGCATGTGTCATGTTCTGACAATTTTTCAAATTAAGATCTTGCTCACGTAGGCTGGTCCTGAACTTACTCCCCCTAAGGCCAGACTATATTAGTCTGCAGAATTATCCACAGAAGTAAACAGGTATAGTACAGGTACCAAACTCTCCCTGCATTACTGGTAAATTTATCAACAGCCTGGAAGGCCTGGTCAAGTTGACAATACTAATAGCCAAATTTCCTATTATGAGTAATTATATTTTGCCATACTCCCTGCAGTGTAACATACAAACTTTCTCTTATTTGCAATTGGGTTTGAGTGCTATTTGAAGAGTCACAATATAACCTCAGTATCCCTATACTTCACCTCGAAGAAATCTTGAACTTATAGTTCAAAAATAACTTGGCTGTTCAGAAT
The DNA here is from genome assembly GCA_013397295.1 of Polioptila caerulea. Classification (NCBI taxonomy): domain Eukaryota; kingdom Metazoa; phylum Chordata; class Aves; order Passeriformes; family Certhiidae; genus Polioptila; species Polioptila caerulea. Next base: position 196,336 of record VYXF01006533.1, on the reverse strand, counting down.
AGTGGACTAATTATGTAGCATTAGAAGCTACCTAGGATTTTCCTCCACCTCCATGCCTTTTGTTGCACATCAGCACCAAATCTGATGTTATGCAAATTCAGCTTGGTGAACACAGACACTTTGATAGAAGGAAAGACCCTAATTCCAGATGGCCACAAGGTTAATGAAACATTTATTTGGAGCTATTTGAAACACTTTCAACATACTTCTAACTCTTACATATACAATACTATTACTTCCTCCTATACTGCAAAGCAATACCATGTTGTAGTGTTGTAGTATTTCAGGGGGAAAAGCCACATGTTGATTCAGGTAAGAGATCACAAACTGTATTGTACAGTTTTACCTTCTAACACATCGGTGTTGCTGATTAAATGTCCCATTCAATCCTCATGCATAATAGTGAAGATCTTTTAATTTAAAAAAATTGGTAGGCATAAGGATCATAAATCTGCCTTCAGATAAAGTCTTGATGGAAGACAAGAATTTTAAACTTATAAAATGGCATAAAAGACATTCAATACTTTTGAGGGTTCACATCAGGAGTATAAGTAAACCTCCTCATGAGGCATAAGAAATTTCTAACACCAGTACCCACAAGACTTAAGAACACCTTTTATTTTCACTGCACTTTAATCCTAATGGAATTCACATTCTTAAACATTACTTTACAATTCTTTTGATGCAGTGAGTTTTTTAATATTTACTTTTACTCTCAAAGAACAGATTTAAAGACTTGCAACTGAACAATCTGAAGTACAATAAATATTTCACAACTCTCTACTTTTACAAACATCAAAAGACTTCAAGAACTTCTACAGTAATCAGTCAAATATTTACAAAAAATAAACTTTATCTGCATTTGCTATTAGCTGTGTTTTAAAAGTTAGATATTCATACAAAACCATTATTTTACATTAGAGCTATTTCTTTTGTTATATATAGTCACATACAGAATAAGATATTTAACATTTTAAAAAATTCATTACAATACAAGATATTGACTGTTTAGTTAGAGTCTAGTTCCCAATTGCTAGTAAAAAAAAAAAAAATTAAAATCTACCAAGTCCAGAACATGTTATACAAGTAATAAAATCAGAAGCTTGAGAAATCAAAATATTCAATATTTAGCATTTAAAACAGTGAAAATGAAGGTTTATAACTAACCTCTTTGGGAACTGAAGTCAGAGAAGCTCCAGTATCTAATCCCCAAATAAGCAGGACATCAGAACTCATGGACAGACTTTTGGTTTTTACCATCTTAAACAGTTCAGTGAAGACAGGGTGAATTTTAAGCCAAGTTATCTTTAATAATTCAGAGGAAACTTCTGATACAGTAAAGGTGAGGAACGCTTAAATAAAAGATTTCTCAACATATAGTCAGTCACCTGTAAGGTACTACAAGTTGATCTACAATGAACAGCCACCCCAAGTAAACATTTCATATTTGTAAAATATTACTAATAAAAGCATTTATTATAGTCAGAGAACTAAAAGTAGGGTCAACACAGTACACCCAACACATCGAAGTCAAGCTCCAGTATACCAAGCAGAGTATAAAAGACCATCTCTTGGTCAGAAGCAAAGATGGTTTCAATTGTTTTATTTTAGCAGAACTGCAGCTGCTTCCCACTTTAAAATGTTAAGAGACTTGTATCAGTATAATTACACAATATGGGAGATGTTATTTCAAGTTTTTGGTGATCCATATACCTCCTTTTATTTTTATGTGGAGGACAAAATGTCCACACTCCAATATAGCAAAACTACTGTGTCCTTTATGCAGAAAAGGAAAGGTATTTTTAAAGAAAGATTTTTTTATCAAGTCTAGAATTGTACTGCAGGTTGAGATTAATATATTCTGACTTGCAATGATTTTGATAATAAAGGCAAAGGAGGTTATGCAGGTTTGTCTGGGATGAGATGATAAATGTAATCTCAACCTCCACTCGTCTGTCATTCAGTGATACAGAGAAGAGGTTTAACAACCTTTTGATGCTGCTGGTTTCTGTGCAGCAGCAAAAGCATACATAAAAACACAAGAGAACTCACTGACTTTTAGGCTTTGATTTACTGCAGTGACTTTGATGTGGAGAGGGATGGAGGCAAGTAGTTACAATACACCATTCCCTTAAAACAACTTGTGATGGGATAGTTGCTTTTTGCCATAAAACTCTCTCAGGACTCTAGAATCTAAGAAAAAAAAAAAATCACCATTTTGTTCCCCCTACAACATCAACTCGCATCTTTAAAAATCTCCCTGAAGAAATTTTTCTTAGACTTCAAAGCCTCATCTGCCATTTCTTCCCTTTTCAATGATAAGCAAAGGAAAAAAACAAGAAAAAGCAATCTAACCACATTTTCTCCTCAATAAAAGGAGTCTCTATACCTCACATTTTGGGAAACACAAGTAGAAGTAAGATCCCAGCACATGCTGGCAGGAAAGACCTCTCTTAAGCACATTTTAAAAAGCATTTGTCTATCTAAGGGCATCACAGGCCCTACAGATGCCTCAGAAACCAAGCTGAGTGTACCTGGCTTTAGGATAGCCTCTATGATAAGTTCTCTTAGGAAAAAAATATCCAAGAAATAAACAATTCACCTTTATAATAGAAGAATGACACCTGAGAGATATTAGTTCAACTGAACAAGTATCAAAAACTACTAAACCAGAATCATCAGGATTATCTATTTGAATCTGCTGTATGACAGGCTAAAAAACCTGCAAAGCAAAATAGCTAGATAATCACAAAAAGCACATTTGCTAACAAATTTTTTTGTTTCAAATGAATACACATACTTAAGAAATTGAGTTATTACAACAGCAAAGAAAATATTTTTAATAGATTTTCCCTAGTATTCTTTTTGAAAAGAGTCCAATAGACAAATGTTCTCAAAGTTTCAGCTTTCACGCTTAATAAAACTAATTCCCAGAAAACAGCGTGCCCCGTCATGTGTCTTTTCTTGTTGGACTAGAAATTCCTGTAATCAGTCCAAGTGAAAATAACCCCCAAAGTGCAAATTCTCAGTTGCTGTGAAATTGAGTTAGGAAAAGCAATGAGGACTTTTGAACTAGCTAGTCATGCTATGTTGGTTGTTTTTACATCTGTGTGGAGGAAATGAGAATTAAGTATAAAGTGAATATCCAATACTGTTATTATACCATAATGTATATTCCAAACATGGCTTCTTTCAAAAGCACACAACAGTTCTGTACTTTGTAATCATTCGATACTATCTACAAATAAGGAAGTGTGAATCAGATTTGACTTACTTTGAAGCTCAGTAAATTGTAAAATTGTCCATATTCTGAGCAGAGGTTTAGATCAAACAACTTCCACAAATCAGCTGGTAGCATAAACTGACAGACAAATGCCTAGAATTCAGTGATTTTAGGAGAGGCAATTCTATGCTCTCTCTAAACCAGCGACCATGAGTTTATTGACTACCGGGCTGATTTCAGTCACAACTGTGTTTGTAAACAAAAGTCTAACCATTCATGACATTTATTCTACCAGGTAATTCTTTACCTTAAACCTTTAAAAATGCTGAAAGCCAAAGGCAATCCCCAAATGAAATCAGAAGTCCTTGTTCTAGACTTACAGCTTTGTTTCCCCTCAAAACACAATAAAATAACAAGATTCTAGAAATCCTACGTTATCCACAGACAGAAATACAGACTCCTAATGAATGAGGCATGTTTGATTCCTGCAGAAGAACACATGACCAGTTTTGCAAAATCCACATTTCCAAATGTGTTTTGATGGCATAGGGCACTCTTCAGGAAATGTATCTTGCAGGCAGGATCAGCCATCCCATAGGCATCAAAAATGAGGCAAGATACCAAAAGGATTGTGCCAAAAATAAAACTTCAGGTGATAGCCCAAGGAGTATTACTGCAAATGAGATAAGTAATCCTTGGCAGGGCCCTGGTTGGTAGTACCATGTCTTACAGGAGTTATTCCTGTCCACTTCCTAATACTTTCCTTTTTTTCCCTCCTCTAAATGTAAGAAGATATAATCCATAAGTAAGAGAGAATTTCAGGAGTGGAAAGTAATTTACTTTTGCCATCTAGAAACAATTAATCTTTTTAGTATTTAGGAAGCATTCTATTTGACAATTCCCTAGAAATAAAATACAACTACAATTAATAAAGACAGAGGGAATACCAGGCATAAATCCCAACTTGAATCATCATATAGGAGGCATAGTATAAACATAAAAGGAAATGCAACATTTTTTCTTATAAATAAGCAGCTATGACTAAAATCAAGGAAAGCAGAACATATTTTCACATTTATTTTACTTTTTAGAATATGACTGCATCTGAGGCTTTGTTAGAGGAGCCACATCAGTTACCATATCCAACAAGAAACCCCCTGGAAGCAAATAGCTACTGTAGGTCTATAGTGCAGAGCAAGATTGAGTCTACCAGTTAATCTGTTAGTTCTTTTTCTAGTACACATCACTCCTAAGGGGTCAATTATACATTGCACATTGATTTCAAATGGAGTGAGTATTCTGATAAGAAGAGATCATTACTTACTTTGTTTCTTAATCTAAGTTGATTATGTGCTTATGCAAGAGGCCATCCAGTGGCAGCCAGAACGTTTTACTTCAGCTGAGCCACAGCCTCTCGTCAGTGGGGGCACTGAGAGGTGGAAATGGCTCTGGACCCACCACCACAAGGAAAGCAGTGTTCACACCAGTTTGACAAGTTCTGGCACATGCAAGGAGTAAGGATATTATGAATCAAATTCATCACAAGTGAGCTAAATCTGTTAAGAAAGTTTATCACTTTTAAGGAGATCTATTATGGACAGTATTCAAACAATCAAGGACACTGGGGTTTTGAGTGAGGGCTTTTTGTTGGTTTTGGTTGCTTGGGGTGGTTTTTTTCTGTGAATATCTAACATGACAGAAGGAAGAAAACTGGATTCAACTGCAAACTTCCAGAAATAAAACCCCCAGATGCTTTTGCGAGGACACTAGCAGGAGGCTATTAAACAGAGAATGGTTTCATTTGCAATTTGGGTAAATTTTTACATTTACAGAAAGAGTAAAAGGCAAGTATAGAAGCTATGCCAAAACGTATTTGCACTTAATATAAATCCTTCCAAATGAGAAATGTTGAAGTCCTAAAAAAAGTCCTATCAGAAAACTACACCTCCAAATGATCTCAATATGCTATAAAAAAAACTTCCTGGAGACAAATTCAGATTTCATTTGTACACACACCATACACATACACAACATCCTCATAGTGACTCATAGTACTCAGCTCAATTTCAAAGGTATAAACTGCCAAAAACACCACGATTTCATTTGTATATATTAGTTGAAATCTTGAGTGAAAACAAAGCAAGTGCTATAAAACCTGAGTACATATGTTAAATCATCTGTATTAAAACCTATATCATCCCTCCCATATACTCTATAAAAAGACCATAAAATGATGCCTCAGCTCTACATAAAACCAAAAGTGTTTCCTTGTAACAAGTAATGCTAACATTGCGCTGTTAACAGGGAGGAAAAATAAAACAATAAATTGCATGTTTTCACTTATTCCAATGGAGTTATTGTGAAAAAAAAGGCTTGCTAACTCAAAATTACAGAAGTTACAATGATCTAGTGTCCCTGTAAGAACTGTACTCATTTTCTTTGTAAGCTGCTTAGACTTGCTTAGTAGCAATTATTTTTACAAGGCACTTTCCTATAAGTCTGTAAATTTAGTATCAAACTTAGCTGGTTTAGAAAATCTTGATTTGGGTACTTGAGAAATAACTAGTGTTTCACTCGAGACCAACAAAAAAAAAATACGTCTCTATAACAGTGTTGTGCCCAACTGATGAAGCTGCTTGCTTCAGCTCTACTGAGAGCACAGAGGTTACAATCACATTTTCTACTTTGCCTTATTGCAGAAAAAAAACCTACAGTATCACCCTCTCAGAGAGCTCTTCTACATTTGCTCAGGGAATTGAAACACGAACTTTAGAAAGTGCTTTCTGTGTGTGTGTGTGTGCAAAGGGAAGTGAGCTAGACCGTGGAGAAGGGAAGGGCAAGGTGTCATAAAGCAACTTCTGCTGGAAAACCTCTATCATCTAACAAATACCCATGCCCTCCAGTTAATGCCTAAGCAAGTAATTCTCCCTCTCCTTACTGCTATATGCAGCTGGCCATTTTAAAGGTCTCCATACTTTAATACTAGCAGAATCACAGCATCATTGCTGAGTTGGAAAGGACTCAGCAGGATGGACTACAACTCCAGGCCCTGGTCAGGTCACCCCAAGAGTCACATTCTGTGCCTGAGAGCACGGTCCAAACACTTCTTGAACTCTGTCAGGCTTGATGTTGTGACCACTTCCCTGGGAAACCAGTTCCAGTGCCCAGCCACCATCTGGGTAAAATAACCTTTTCCTGATATCCAGCCTAAACCTCCCTTGACTCAGCTTCATACTGTTTCCTTGAGTCCTGTCACGAGAGGGAAAAATCAGATTTAACACCCAGCAATAATATTCAAATTCACTCCTTGGAATAAAGAGAACAAATACTGAAGGTTGGTTTTTAACTCTAAAAGTATTTAATTCTCATAATACAGTAACACAGAACATGTCTAAGAAAGACTCAGATCTACATTTAGAGATGGCATATGAATTTTACTAGAGTCAACACTGTGGTGCAATTTGCTTTTGGTTATCCATTATACAGAATGTGCATTGCTTCAGCTGTTTATGGCTTCATGGCATGAAGTATCTATTTCTGTGCTTCTCTCAATCAGTATAAGGTAATTCTAATTCATAGACACTTTGTTTCAGTGTTGGAGAGAGAGCAGTAAAAAGCCAGATTTCTTACAATGTAGATACCAGAACAAGGAACCAATAGCATACTGGTTTTGTTCTTAGTAGTGTATAGCAATCTGCCTACTCCAAATGTTTCCATTTAATTTTACATACGTACTTGTAGAAAGTGAAATATTATTTATAAATATTTTTGTGCTCTGCTTATACATCAGCATAGATATGAAACTGGACACATGGAAAAGAATTTTCCTCAAATGTGATGTTAGCTGGACTCCTTAGAGGTAAAACACAACCAAATTTCATCTGTTAAGTATTTTGGTTTCAGCTTTGTTTCCTTTTTAATCCTTCAACTTAGTATCAACATCCTCATTGATATCTCCACTGTGAAAGTCTAGGCATTTCTAAATATTATAAAGCTTAATACGGATTTAATTTAGCAAATACTCAATAGTTAGGAATACTCTCACAAAAACATTGTTTTGTCTTAAGGTCTTATGAGGTACAAGCTTGGTGCACCTCAGGTGCACCCCTCAGAGAGGAAGAACACACAAGGCCACACCACGACCCTTGCAAGCCTTCCAAGAAATAGAAATAAGAATTGTAGGTTTCTTACTTATTCACAATGGGATTTGCTAAGCAAATTCAACTGAAGAGTGTCAAACAGGTAAAATAGGTGAAGAGGCAGCAAGCAGAGGGGTATTTATTGAAGGCATTAGACTTACTTAATAGGGAGCAAAAAAATAATTTCCATGTCCCTGGAAAGAAACCTAAAGCTTATGAAACCTTTGATATCTGTAAAGACACTGAACTCCATAGTGCTCTCTTGTACTTACAGTATAAAACGAAAATAAATCTTGATTACAGGAGTTGTTAGAAAAAGAAAAATTTAAAAAGGGAAAGAGTATGGAGGAAGTCCGTACAGGCCAAAGGACCATGGAAAACAAGCAACATACTAAGGCAGTGGCCAAAGGAGGCCAGGCAAGAGGATACACCCACCTGGGGATTAAGCTCCAGGCAAGGGGCACGAAGGGGGCCAGCGGCCATGGCTGTGCCGGGCCGGCCCCTCAGGGCCCCCGCGAGGCCCTGCCTGTGAGGGCCTGGTGGCAGCACCAGAGCCAGCCAGGGCTCGGCTGGAAATGCGGGGCAGGGGCGCCCGGCAGGGCCAGGCCCCACACAGCGAGGGTCCCCAGGGACAGCGGGCTCTCCCCGTAACACCAGGGGTGCACGCAGAGAAAGCTGCTGTGGTTTGCCCCTAAATGGCTGCAGAGCCCCTGCTGCAAGGCCGAGAAATGAGCAGACCAACAGCTCCAGCTCTAACCTCACAAGGGACCATCCACACACTCCCTAAGCATTCATGTTCCACTGACAGAAGAGTTTTTGAAGCGTATGCATGTGGTTGAAGGAATTTGATTCATATGATACTCAATTTCCTTATGTTAAACATATTCCCCAAACAACTCATTTTGAAAGTCTAGCAAAACCAGCAAGTTCACCTCTGCCGTACCCACACAGCTGCCACCCTGTTTAGCAGAGCCTGTGCGCCCAAAACCTGGCCTGGCAGACAAAATGGAACATCACTGAAGTTCCAAGTCCACAGGGCCACCGCAGTGGCCATTGCTGTACAGCGTCAGAACACCATGACTTGGCAGGGACTGCTGAAACCCTGGCCTTGACCCCACTTACGGGGATCTAATCCTTGTTTGGCAGCCCCAAGCACATGAGTGACTTAGTCACCATTGCCTCAAACATGTGACAGATGCCAGTGTACAGGCACATTCATTTCATAAAGTCTCTCTCAGGGGAAAAAAAGACATGGAAAAATTGCATCTTCAGTGCAAAACTGCTGGCACACGATAAAATTCCACCGTGACAGTAGAGCCACCTCAGTGACCTTTCTGTAGCTAATGGCCACATGGCACTGCCATCACCACCAAAAGGGTTGAGCAACACAAATCAAGCTTCTTATTCCATACCTTGTAAGATTAAGATTAGTATCAGCTAAGAAAGCTTCTTCGCCATCTCCTTAAGATGCTGTGAAAGGAAATAAAGAATGTCTAGAAAAAATACAGCACTGAAAAGAGAACGAATTTCAAACTTTATTTATAGGCATGGAGATAGGAAAGTCATCTACTTAAGGAGGTCTCATCTAGTGAAGCACAAAAAAATCCCAGTGACATAACCTGTACAAAAAAACCTGATTTGCACTGGGGATGCAGTCTTGTAGAGTGATTGTCACAACAACCTCTTGCTGCTGAAAGACACAAGTGTCTTCACCTCTGCTATTCTGACCTTCTCAACATAGGTATTTTCCCATATCTAATTCCTGGTATGACTTCATCTCTGGAACCATATTTGCTCTAAATTATGTATTCAGTTAAAACTGAGTTTATACAGAGTTACACGGGATATACAAAACACAATCTAGTCCCCCACTGCTACCTTGTTAACCTCCTAATCTATTAGTGTTTTCAGTTCTAAGCTTTTTAATACTGAGGATCAGTTCACACCACTGAACCAGTTAAACTATCAGTACTGTAAAAGAGAACAGGAAACAATGCAGCCCCCTCTCAGCACTTGAAAAAGACAATTCCAATACTAGCTGTTGCACTGATTTAACCATTTTTTATTTCCTATGGTAACACTCAGGAAAAATCTGCAACTACTACACTTGGCAAGTCCTTCTCTTTAAGGAAAATCATAATTAAGTCAACTGACAACTGTACAATTTGGTTTGCGTTTTTAAAACAATACATTTAAGCTGTACTTATAGCCTTTAAAAACTTCTCTACACTATTCTTCAGTCACCTTTGGTTTTTATACTGGTACTCAAATTTCCAGAAGCTAATGAACTCCCTCGATTGAGGCTTGAAGGTGGTCTGCAATTGTGTGTTACTTTAAAGTGCTATGCATCTAACTGTGGATAGCATCTTGGACCATATTGCAAAAATCTTGTATCTCTCCCATTTTATACAGAGCCAACATATGGCCAGTTTTCTCATTTGGTCTCTTCAACGTTAGGTAAGTAGTTCCAGTGTCTCTGAAATGATCACACACCAGAAGATCTAAGAACATGCTTATTCTTTTGAAATGCCTCCAAAAAGGCTATTCCTCTTTTATTGCTAGCTTGCCATTATTGGTTCGTGCCATTTCCTTTAAAAATGAGTGGCTCTAATGCTATTGATTTAAGCAGTTCTACTCCAGGGAGCTCACATTAAATTCACTCAAATGATGTAATGTATTGGATTGTCCCATCATCTTAGTTCAAAAATTCTCTAGGTTATAGAACAAGGCTAGGCTAAGAAAAGAAATCACCTTGGCAATTCCTTGGAATTAGTAAATAAATGAGAAGGCCTATACTTTTCCTTCAAGTTACAGCAAGTAATAAATCAATACACATCAAATCTATTACTTTAATTATTTTTTCCCATTCTCCTGTATGCCAATAAAGAGCAGGTCACAGCTCTAATTACAACAATTACATCCAGTGATGCCAATAAGATCATATCAAAGTTATGTAAGGTTGTTTTAAAGAGATTATTACTACTTTTCCTAATTGAAAAAAAACGGAAAACTTTACCCCAAATTGAAAAATAAATTAGCAGATGTCTATTTTCCAGCATTTTAAAACTCATATCCTCTCCAGACACCTTCTTTGTTCCAGCTCTCCAAAAATGTTCAGCTTTTTCTTTAAACATCCCTAGAATGACATTCAATACCAATATACGAGGATTACAGGTCAGCACTGTGTCTTGTGGGCCAAATATGATAACAAAGCTGCTTTCACACACAAACTGTTGCTGCTTTTTCCTTTCAGAAAAATGGAACAGGGAAAAAAAACCAAAACACTGAAGTATTTCAGTTTTTTTAGAATTACACCAATACACAAGGTAATGCCTTGCAAGTGTTTTCTACGATCATTTAAACACCAATATGGAACTTGAATAATTACTGTGAGAGTGGCAAACACATGGTACCTTGTTCTAAACCTAGGAAAAGCTCACCAAAAAAAAGAAAGCTTTCATCATCACTTAGATCTGCCAAAGTGAACTTTCCTGTGTTTCTCCCACTCCCAGACAGAGCCAAGAACCAACACTGCATGCCAGTTTCTGGCATTTAAAACAAATAACTTGTTCAGCTCAGCCTATTACAAATGCTTCCTTCAATATAAAACCAAACAATCAACTGAAGGGAAATGAAAAGTCAAAATAAAACAGGAAAAGAGCTACACATGCTGAGCAAGTAAACCTCAGAGCAGGATCTAAAGATTCCTGAGTTTAGGCTCTAGAGAATTCAAATGGATCAATTTCCAAGGTCAGAACACCTTCCATATCTAACTTCCAAGCATAAACAGAAATCCAACAGGAAAAGGCAAAGGGGGAAAGGTTGTCTGGTCTCGGATTTCTACAAAAACACTACTAACCTTATAAATTCAGAGAGGTGATGGATTTTGTCAAACTATGTCCTATGCTGCCTGGTAAACCCTGTCTGCTCAATGTGTCTACTTCTACGTAAAGCTTTGAAGGTTCTGAACACATTAGGCATAACAAACATATTTGAAGTTGACAAAACGTGGGTAATCTTCTTCATGACCTATTGAGAATAGAGACCTACCACACCATAGGTGGAAGGGCATGTTAGGTCATGTTTCCCTAAGTCCTTGCATTTGGCTTGTTACTATAACCGAGAAAAGTGCAACAGCAAAGAAAAGCCCAAGGCACAAAAGCCTCAAGCACAGAGGAAATGTTTGTCTTCCACTTATCAGCATCACTTCCAACTTCTACTAGGAATCTATATACTACTAGACAAAATTACATCTGATACTGCTCTTCACTGAAAATTACTGTAAAGCCAGTCAATGACAATATTCATTCATTCTCATTCCTCACTAGACCAGAAGTCATCAGAATGACTTACCTATGTAACACCATTTCCACAAATCAAATCTACATAGGCAACTTTCCACTGCACATCACCAAAGCATAAAACAAGCCGTGTAATTGATATGTTCTTCATACCACATTTAAGTTAATAAGCTAGAGAGACAGAAAATCAAGTAATTTTAAGATAAACAGTGACTTGACAACCACTTTATCACCACCAAAACCTTCCTTTTATGTAGGATACTTACCAATCAGCAAAAATACTTCACTCTTGAAGTCAGGTATTACAGGTCTTTAGAAATCTTACACATCTCAATTTGTTTACGTAAAATAAACAATTACCACATCAACTTCCCCTATCATAACATGTGGTTACTCCTAACTGTAACAATCTTCACTAAAACACAGCATAAACAAGCAAAAAATTTTTTTTAATTCCTGTAAGATTCTCTCAGTGTGACTAACCCTATCAACATTGATGTAAAGCAATCTGCATCTCAGATTTTTCTTGCTATATACATGAATAAATTCCTCCCTCAACAGTTAAACTATTAACTCTGAAGCAGTAAAGACGATATAGCCCACACCAAAAATTTTTACACTGCAGTAACTGACCTTTATCTATTTGTGATACTATAGAAAAAGCAGTGTTCTGCTTTGGAGAAGTTTTGTTACCATTCCATGCCCTACCATCCTTCACTCACAACACTGCAGCTTGCCTTATTAGTCCAAAAGGCACAAGACTATGTCCTATTTGAAGATTCGTGCCGTGTTATTTTATTGTGTATGGAGTATTTCCCTATGTATTGCTCCATTTACACAACTAAAAAAGTTTCTACCCCTTCACTCTATGTCAAACAAAATAAAAATGTTTTGTTATGGGACTACACTGGCTTTTTTCATCTTAGGAAAGCAAAGCACTTGGAATTACAAACTTCAGTTTCTGTGTTCTGCTAATAAGAGATTAGAAGTTAACAACGCACCAGCTGTTACAGCAAACAGTAAAACCTACTAGCTGGAACAAATAAGATATCTACTAATAACCACTAATATTAAAGCCTTGAAAAAATCTGCAAGAAGAGAAAAAGCAATCTACTGATCTGTAAATTAAAAATACTGCAAGTTTTACTCTAGGCATCACAAAGGAAAACTTGAATCAGATTATCATATTAAATACAAAGCTACTACACACTGTCAAGTTAAAAAAAATAAAATCATAGTTTGAGTTTCCTATACAGTTTTATTCTTACTTATATTCAAAATAACATGATCTAAACAACTATGGTGGGAATGAGACAGAATTATTCTAGAAGAAATACTTATATTAATTAAAATGGTTCCTCTTCCATCAAAGAAAAGTAAGTCATAGCATAATCTGTTAAGTCACCCAGACATAATAAAACAAGCAGCATCCTCTTACGCAATGTGTCTCTTGCTCCATCTCTAATATAGTTTAAATTGCCACAACCTGGATACATGGAAGAGAAAATAAAGCAAACACCATAATCTAACAGAAAAAGAGTTTCTTTTGTATGAAAAGATCTTTAAACACTTCTTGTACTTCCATCTCTTAGTTTTGTTCTCTCAAGGCTATCATATATGAGAACTCTTTTTCCCTAAAATGTATCAACATTTTAATAAAATCCTTCTCTGCTATTCCACTGCTTATATCACCCTCCTCAGCAATGAAGAGTTGCTTTCTATTGTCTTCATCTTGGGAAAGTATTTTTCTGCATTCATACTGACAAAAGAAAAATCAAAAAATCAAGTCTCACACTGTGCTCTCAAAACAAAGCCAGCTCATCCTGTTCTTTGCTGACATGCAATTCTAACAAAAGAACAAAAAAATCTGATCATAAACACACCTTACCTTGAGAGCCTTCCCACTTGAGATCAGCGTGAGTCAACACAGAAGTAGCTTTAAGGCTATTCTTTATTAAAGACTAGCAGAACCATGAGCTAGGTCCAAGAACAACCCAGCAGCAGGACCACACACTGCACTGCAGCTCAATGTGTTATTTCTGTAACAATCCCCCCAAAATGATGAAGAGTGTTACATGGGCTGGTGTGTAGGGGAATATGTGTGCATAGGAAGGGTGGGGTTTATATTCCACAAGCAGAGATTCTCAAGTCTATTATCTTTTCCTTTCAACCAGAAAAAAATATATACAATATTATGTGGTGCTGGGTTAATGTTGGACTTTATGATCTTAGATGTCATTTTCCACCTAAACCATTTTATGATTTCATTGCCCTGCACTGTACTATAGGGAACCAAATACAATTCCAAGTAGAAAAACAAATCTGCTTTTTTGTGGGGAAGTGCCAGGTAATGAAAGCATGGAAGCTGCGACGTGTCTGGATGAACCTTGGCATGGAAAGCATGCAGACTGGCCAGTAAAACAAAGTAAACCTACAGCTGGGAGCTAAACAGGACTAAGGCCTGGGCCAAGAGAGGATCACCCACACCATTGTACAGAAACAACCACAAGAATGTTTTACCGAGTAGTGGTAAATTTTGATGACAACACAAAGCTGGAAACCGAAAGAGGACTGGGATATTGAACACCTTAAAAACTGTAGTAAAAAAAGCAGTAAAATTTAATCATACAGAGTATAAGCTGAAGCACTTCTAAGGACTAAAAGCAAAAGCTGTGGCCATAAACTGGCAGTTCATCAGCTGGGAGAGGGCCAGAGGATGGGCCTGTAGAGAAAGAAGCATACTGATAACATTTTATAGGGCATGGGAGGCATCTCAAAAAGAAGTACTATTCTGGCCTTCCTTGTTTTAAAAAAGATCAATCCAAATCCAACCAGGCACACAGCAGGTCTATATGAATAATCAGAGGACCTTTGTGAGGAGAAGAAACTAACCCTCCTTTCTCTAGGTAAACCTAGGAATCCACGGCAATTAAGTGTGAAAAATGTGTTTTCCTCTAAAATACAAATTAAAAAAAAGGAATCAGTACTAAACAAACGTTTAGCTTATGAACAGATATGCACAAATTGTCTGTAAAGTTTGACTGAAAATGAAGATTCAAAACAAAGTAGTGAAGTTTTGGTTGTTTGTAGAGGATTTCTTTGGAAGAGGGGTAAGAAAAATTTTCCAACAGGGGAAGAAGTTCTAACAACCCTTGAACTTGGTACACTGATGACACAAATGCTGGCTGGCTGGAATATGCAACTTTATATGAAAGAATAAAAGCCAAAAGGCATCTGGGAGAGGGAAGGTACTGCTCATCATTTGCTCACAAAAACATGATCTCTCCCTGACAATTTTCTAAGTTGCCATCAATCTACATATTTCTTCCACTGTTAAATGTGTTAACATTCACTGAAAAATGTTAAGTCCGAAAATATTTTTCATTACAGAAACATACTCACTTGAAATAATATGAGACTTTATTTTATTAAATGAGTATTTCAGAACAGGGCTTAGAAAAATATCATCTGCCATTTGTTTTACTAGAAAGTTTCTAGTAAACCACAACATACCAAATTGCTTATCAAGCCTACACTTAAAATGTTCTCCCACCCTAGAAGACTTTCTGCTAACAAACATGACAAGACAGCTGACTACACCTATACATGTGTATTTACTGGATATATGTAGTCAACAGAACTGGCAGTAGTCAGAACTGAAAACTAATGCATTTGTCAAACAAATGGAAGAAGCTCAGACTTTGCTTATTTCAATTATCTAAGCCTACCAGTCTGTAGCCTCAAAGCTGATGATCAGTACATCTACATTAACAAAACCTCAACACTAAGAAATAAGATAACCTTTTCTAATTGCTATGGATCAGCTTCGGAAATAAAATCAGCAAAATACATTAAGAGAATAGTACAATCCTAAAATGTTCAAGCTTTCAAGCTGCAGTACAATAACTACAGTCATTAAAATATCACTGCCTACCATTGAGGATACTCCACTGGGATAAGAGCCACCACAGCTGTTTAACCTTTTCATAGAAATTATTTTTAAGTTCCTGGGTAAGTGGCAGTATTTAACTGAACAACAAAGCCCAGAGTTAAAGAAAACAAGTACAAGTGGCATGGCTGTTCTTTGCCTAAACAATAACCTGTCCATAAGGTACAGTGGAATCCTGCCCAAGAAAACAGTGCCTGAAACTGGGAGTATCCCCATGGTATTATATAGCAATGACGTATGATGTCAGAAGTCTCATAAACATCTTCCTTTATTACACTTACACTGTAATTACCTTGGTTTTGCAATAAGATTTCTACAAAACATATTCACAGCTAAAAAGGTGACAAACTAGAAGCAACATGCAAACAATCATCACTGTCTAATATCACTGCTGTTCTTCCCTCCTGTTCTTCCCTCTTAATTCCCTGTTAAGAGCATTCATAGCCTGCAACACAAGTAAGTGAAGCAACTTCTGTTCTCACTTCAGTATCATCAAGCCAACATTATGACACAGTGTCAGCACTGACAAAGTGATCTTGCTTCTGACTACGCAGCTGCTGCCCAAAGATACAGATAAGGAACAAGAAGCTGAGAGCAACTCCACAGAAGTATCTTCTGCCTTAGAAGCTGATGGTGCTTCTTGGAGGCACTTTGTGTGTGCTGTCCTCACTGCTTCTTTTAAGTGTAACAGGTTATTCTAGTGAAGGAAACCACACCAAAAAAAAAAAAGAAGACAGAGTTGTCTAAACTTCCTAAGCTATGGCTAATGCAAAGCTATCTACTTCAGCTCCAGAAAAACCCATAAATAGTATTTTGGGGGGTTGTCATATCAATATTGACATATTCAACTTCCCACAAAAGTCTCCACAATAATAATGGCCTAACTGTAAGCAAGAGCTATAACCAGTGTGCTAGAAATTTTTATAGCTGGCTTAGAATAACAATCACAGAATCCTTAAGGTTGGAAAGGACCTCCAAGATCAGAGTCCAACACCTTTGATCGCTATCTTGTCAACCAGAGCACAGCACTAAGTGCCACACCAAGTCATTTCATGGCTTCTAACAGTATTTGACTCACAGACCAAACCCCAGCTATCCAGGGGCTGCAGGCAGCAAGAGCTGAAGTTGTAGTGATCTCAAACTTCTGAACCATACTCAGTAACTGCTAACACAATCACAGCCAGGCATCCTTCATGGCTCTCTGGGTATAATGAGCCCCATACTGCCAAAGCTGAACTGCGTTCAATGCTGGAAGGCAGACAACTCTCGGGTCATAGGAAATGAGGGGACAAAAGGGACAGGAGATTAAGAAATGTGAGTTTACAGCAAAGGACTACCTAACATGAGGTTGACTTCACACTGTCTCTGTAAAGCAGCTGTGTCAGAATTTGTCTTGAAGTGTAAATAAGGTTTTAAACTCTAACTCTTAACTGCATACACTAACATCTGTATATAAGGCACCCAGACTCCTGGCACAGTACTAACACATGACAAAGGCAGCTGGGAAGACAGCAAAATCACACAGAATTCACTGTGAGGATATGACAATAAATATAAAAATTATCTCAATACACCTTTACAGAAGCTTATTTAGTACTCAATTGAGACAAAGTTCACAAAATCCTGATTTAATTAGCACTGTAAAGCACCCTTCAGACATGACTGTTCACCAGAGATAGATATCAGAGGAAAGAATTTCACCCTTTTGAAACAAGAAGAAATAGATGTGACATTTAAATTCAGCTTCAATAAAATACGTTCTGAGCAAAGAAAATAGGTTAGCATGGGCACAGGAACAAAAATACATCATGGGTAGAATGAGACAAAAGAATTAATGTTGAGGAAGAGAATGATCTCGAGAGGTGAAGTGCATCCTGAGCACAAGAAGATCAGTATATTCTAATTTTCCATGCAACTCCTGAGCCCTCCCAGGTAACAGTAATATCTGCAAGACAGCACCATATAACAAGAAGCAAGATAGGCTGGAATGAAGAGGGGAAAAAAACTACTGAAAGAAAAGAGGAGTCATGAAAATGAAAACAGCAAATATAAGTCCTCTGAAAAAACATGTTTCTTCTGAAATAAATCTGACACACTTCCATGTCACTAAAATGAAGGTCCTGGTAAATATGATTCCAATTTTAAAAGGGAGCTACACACAACACAAATAGAGAATCTATTCCATTCCTGAGGGAAATCCATTTAAGAAAGATGTGCTCTACTTGCAAATTGCTAAGCAGCATTGACACTCAAACAATACACAGATAAGGTATTTATTTCATACTTCATAAGCATCTCTAAGATTATCTGCCATTTTCCACTGGCATTTTCTGTTTTGTGGAAATAAACATGTAACATCATTTCTGTCACAATTAAAGAGCTTTTTCTTTCATAAGCACTGATACAAATACTGCAATCCACTTACACAGATGTTTCTGTATCTTAGTTTAAAAATAGGCCCTAGAAGTTCCCCAAATAATCTGAAACCATGTTCTTTCCACACATTTAAGAATAGTGATTTCAGCTTTGAGATGATATTCTCTAACTGTGAAATACTAATCCTTCTATGAACTACACAATTCTCCAGACAATTGCTGCTGCACTGGAATGAGCAAAGTATCATGCAAACCTCCTTCCTCCAATAACAGAGCCACCCAAACTGGACAGAATCACCAAGACTTATTCTTAGTTATAAAAAGAAAAAAAAAAAAAATAAGTCTGAACCTTGTCCTTTCAGAAAGATATTTTAAGTTTAAATCTCAACTGTTCAATGTATGCAATGTCTTGAGGAAAAAAATCCAAAGCATTAAGAAAGCAAAAATTGGCAAACTCCTATTTTGTAGGAAATATATCACTCTTCCCCTCTTCATATCATTCCTTCTGTTCAGATAATTGAGTAGTACACATCATTTTAGCCAGTGACCCACATTACCCAGCATTAGCTGGTTTAACAATACTTAAGTAGAAAAGGGCTTAAGTAGCTTACTGTGTAAATGGTAAACCACAAAAAAAGACAAAATGAACAGAAGCAATTTAGTTGTCATGTTTGAGTATACTGTCAGAAGTCAGCAAATAAAACAATATGAATTCTATTTAAGCAGATTTGGGCATTTACAACAAACGAGGAATTATTGGGGGTTGATTAAATGAAGCATTTTGCCTAGAGACAAGACTGGCATGTGCATACAAATTGCTAATGAAGTCAAACATTTTTACCTTTAGAGAAACTATTTTCAACAGTCATAATCCCTAAAGGATAACCTGTAACTTCCCTCTGCAAACCTAATCCTGTCATAGCTTATTTCCACACGAATTCTTGCACAAACTAACAAAATCTTCCTATAAGAATAACTTTTGAAATTTTAACTGCAGAATAACAATGAACTCTTGAACTTACAACCAGAAATATTAATAAATCTATTGTGCAGTAAAAACATCAAGGACTAAAATTGCAAAACTTCATTTTTATCTGAAAAACATGGATCTGGTATGGATTAGACTGTTTTAAATTGGAGTTTAAAAATTCCTCTCTACAGAAAGCCTTGAAGAAATTCTGTAAGTTCAAAGGCTTAAGAGCAGTGCTGTGGCAGTACTGTTCTTCAAAATGCTCTGAAAGTCCAACCACAACTACTAACAGGAAAGATTTCATAGGCTTTTATAAAAGCTGCTTTCTTTATACAGAATAATCCCCACAAGAGTTCACAAAAAATTTAACATGAGATAGCTGTATTTAGCTTGATTAATAGTCAGGTGACTTTCACTATTAAGATAGACTCCAGTGTATCAGTCATTAAGAGGAGAGGGTAGTCAATTCTCATTTCCATATACAAAATTTGACTCTTCTCTCTGTTCAACAAAAATTTAAATGAAAACCAGGCTTACAGCTTTAAACAGACATCCTATTTAACAACATTAGGTCAGGAAATACATTTTTAAAAAATGAAAAATCAAAAATCCAGGTTTTATTGCTAAATTACTTATTCAATATGGAGAAAAGCTAGTATTTCACAGAATTTCAGATGATCCTCAGTTCTAGTAGATTCAAGCACACCAGAAGTTTCAGCTACAATTTTTTTACCACAAGTTTTAATTTGAGGAGATAAACCACAATCTTTAAAAAGCAGTTCTCTTGTGATACAACTTACAAGTCAGTAAATAAAAAATTCTCTATTTGTATCAATTTCCCTTTGTAATTTTGTAGTATGTGTCACAGCATAAATTTTAACAACAACAAAAAAACCCCACCACCACCAACCCATGAGCAAAGCCAGCATAATGCCATAGCCAGACTATCACTGACAAGGTAAAACTTACTTAGGAGCTTTTTTTCCCCCTCACTTAAAAATGACCCCCATTTTATCTCCCTTTAGACACTTCACTAAAAACTGTTCAGAAATTTCTATGAGCAATTTGTGGGAATGAAAGGAAGGGTTAATAACCTCAGTCTTTTACATCAAATTTAAAATGAAAATTAGTCCTGGCAGTTTACATTGGATTGATTTCCTCTTACTACCCATAATAACTGGTAGCAATTTACAGGAGGCGGTCATCAACCACCACAACTCCCAGGGAGGAGACTACTCTGCTAGTCCATGAGGTGAGGCACTCAGGGTGACACACCGGAGCATTTCCATATCTGAATTTCTAACACCCACATTCTTCACAAACCAGCAATGCTTCAGCCATTAGCCTGACCCAGAAACACTCACCAAGGTCTCTGAAGAGGAGACCAGAGCTGTTACTTTGGGCCTGGAGGAAGGTGACTAAATTAAAGAGTTTTCAGTACTGTTTCTCCTGAAGTAGATAATCAGGGCTGTAGGTGATTAATATCTCTATTAAGAATGTTGTTTTTCAGCTTTCAAAATTTACATGCCCAAGTTAGTCCACATTTGTACTCCTGTGTGTAGTTAATAGAAACCCAAATTTCCTAAGTTTTACACAGGACACAATCACTCAGACAGAAGAATTACAGACCCTCTACATGACAGCCTTGAAAAGTCAGCTATATTTGCAGTGCTTTATTTTTTTATATTTACCACTAATTCTTAAACTGATCAGGACTTTTCTCTAAGATTTTCTGTGACGTCTATAAAATCTCCTCTGCAAAGCATCTTTTAGTATCATACAGTAATGGAAATATATATTTTACATATATATTTTCCATATAATGGAAATTATCTTGCAATAAAGTGGCGGGACTTGCTAAAGAAAGGGAAAAAAAAGGCAGAGAGACACACCCTCATGCTTAAGTTTAACCCACAAACTTTCCTCTTACCACTCAATTCTGTTCAGCCTTCTCTCAAACAGAAGCCAGGCCACTGTGATTATCCCAGTCACCATTACTAGTTTTACTCATGGACAGGAACCAAAGACAGATATGGCATACGGCACACCAAGAAAGAACAATAATAATCTTGTCTGTTCTACTTCCTATTCCTTTCTTAAATACTTCTGCATTCAAAGTTTACACCTTGAAAGAATTGCCCAGAAAACAATAACATTTCTGCAAAAATTATTTCACACCTAACTAGGATTCTGTTAAAGCAGGCATACAATCAGAACTGTTTTCATTCTCCTCCTGCAGCAGGCATCACATTACAACTAGCAGATATGGAATCCCAGCAGCTATTTATTGTCCAGTATCTGTCTATTTTGAAATTCTTCTGGAACATCTCATATTTAACTTGGGATTGTGTGATTTTGCTTTCCTAGCTGAATGTCAGCACACTTTGTTCCTTTGTCTAGAATATGTATGAATTTGCTGAGGGCACATATCCTTGAAGAAATCACTGGAAAGACCTCTGTGCAAATTGATCATCTAGTCTTACCTTTTTCTCATCTTCTGGCCAGTTATTAATACAACAGGAGGTGGCTCCTCTTAATCCACAGCAGCTGATTTCCTTTAAAAGCCTTTGGCAGGAGGTCTTGTCAAATGCTTTTTATAAATCGAAGTGCATTACACCAGCCATATACTTATTCCTCTCCCTCTCTGTGCCCTCCAAGGATTCTAACTGCTTTGTGATGCATGACTTCTAGCTAAAAAAGGCAATCTTTTTTTTTTTAACTTGATGTGTTTAAAAATTTTTCATGATACTCTACTTTCTTGAAGCACTCAGTTCTACTTCTTTCCTAGGTCACGGTGGTATCACATTTGCAGCTTCCATTCTGCTGGTATGCACAGCCTGCTGTAAATGATGGATTACATACCTCTGACAAAAAAATTAGACACATCTGAGGTATTTTACACCTTGAGTAAATTTTAACTGGTTTGCATGATGTCCTATTAATTTATACTGATTGCCTCTCAAACACATTAATTGAAAAGATCTTGTTGACCGTGCCTACAAGAAATTCTTGAGTCTGAGAATTCATGTACAGTCCTCCAACAGTGAACACTTCCACAAAAAAATACTGTGGCTTGTCTGCTGTAAGAGCACCTTCCCTAAGAATTCCCTGATGTGCTGGCCACTGAACTGATGTCTAAGGTTTTAGCTTTTATATTTTTTAGATCCTGTGCTGTTTTAGTGGGTAGCTTTAGGTTTCATATTAAGTGCTGCTGAGTTCTCCTCACAGAGTAGACAGACAAAACAATTCCTTCTCTAGCTCGATACCAAGGACAACTTTCAGGCCCAAGATTGAAAATGGTGAAATGAGAAGAAAAATCCAGGAGGATGGAGCTTCATAACCTGAAGCTATGGTTGGACAATTGATTCTGATACACTGATGGACCAGAACTGATAAAAGTGGGGGACCTCGTGATCGGGCATCCATTTTGTGACCATTTTTAGGTACATCTTGAGTCCATCCAGCTGGACTCTTGTGTGGTCCAGGTGTACCCTTTGAGGCCTTTTATAAATATCTACTTTTCCCTCTTGCTCTGTCTAGTCTCTGTTCCAGGTCAGCCTCCAGAAGACAACAGAACAGACCTCAGCCTTCCTCACATTCTTCCCATTGTCTGTGATGTCAGAAATTATCTTAGGGTTTTAATTTTAAACCTGTCATTCTTCAAACAGTTCTGCTCTTTGAAGGATTACTACCATCAGATTTTTTCATTCTATTTGACCTCTTGGGCTTAGTTTTTTTTTTTATTTCTTGACATGTTACTTCCAAGTCTCCAATCTGTTGTCTTGACAAGCAAGACTCACCATCACAGCTCTACCTCTTCATTTCTTCTTACCCGGCTTTACTGAGTCTGAGGCTTGACTTAGTTTTAGGGAAGGGGAAGAACAGTCTTATTAAAAAATTTGGGAGTATTTTTTTTCATACAGGAATGCCATATACCAATACAACACAGATAATTTTTTAAGGTAACTGCCAACTAACATCTCAAATCAGACTTCCTGCATTGCTTAAGATTAACATTTCCTCTTTGTGCATCAAGGTAGATGAAGCTTAGCCATCCTTGGCAGCTGAAATACCTATTGTCTCCATCACATTCAGTAGTAAGATTTGTTCCTCCTCCTCTGTCCTGAGTACATGAACTGTATTTTTTTTACCAAATTGTCTTCCTTTCGGTTTATTCACGTCTTCTAGCATTTTTGTAATTGGCAGTATTCTGATTATGTGCCTAAACAGCACAGCTACACTATCACAGTCAACAGAATAGCAACAATATTAACCCCCTTCTCCTTTTAAGATGTATTTCAATCCATTTAAACTAACATATCTTACTTTATCCCATTTTCCTTAATCAAATAGCATCTACTAAAGCAAGGCATCTGTAATGCAATTTCTACACATTTGCACCCACATACTGAAGAGTCTTTGCTTATCTCTCTTCCATCAAATTTCTCAAAACACTTCCAGCATGAGTAAGCTCATTTAAAAATAGTTACTTCAGTCTACTACCTTCTCAAAAGGCATATAGCATTTTGGTAAAGGCATACAAGATTCCATGCTTTATCAGCTTGTCTACTTTTATACATCATTTTACATACCATTTAAGAGGACTTAATTTGGCAATACATTTAAATTCAGAAAAAAGGCAAGAAGAAGGGACAGAAGTATTTTCCTTGACCTTTTCATCACTCAGTGAAATACTATCCAAAAAACTTCTTTTCTTCTATGGCTTTCAGCTCAAGGAATGATAAAAAATTTATTACAATAAAGTCAGTATACTTTTTAAATTTCATTACAGATTTTGACAACAGCAGAGTGCATCTCCAATCCCAGGGACTAAAGAGGAATCTTGCATTTTTAAATCACCTGCCCATTCACTGCTCATTCCCACACTTTCCAGTAGCTCTCCACTGAAAAACCTTTTAGCCCCTTTGCCAGCTCCTGGGAGGTCTAACAGCACACCACCATCATTCAGCAATCCTGCTTCCTAAATACTGCCCTATGACAGCCCTTCTCAGTCCTGCATTCCATGAACCCTGCAGTGTCACCACCAGCTCACTACGCCCAAGCACCCTGCATTCATCTTCTCTTACACTACTAGACTGTTCTTGAGAGTGCCTAAAAAGCTTGTTGCTCACCTGAAACATGTCCTTTGCTCAGTATTGGCTTCTTTCACCTCCCCTTTTCTACCATCATTGCTTAACCCTTCTCATTGGCAAGCTGGGACTTGTCTGCACACTGGTCTGTATGAGCTTCTTGGGGTCTGGGAATTACTAACAGCATGACAGTAATACAACCTGACTCTGCTACAGTTCAGTAGGGGATTTGGCAGTGTAAGTCACTGGACTTTATGATCTTTTCCAGCCCAAATGATTCTATAATCTCACATCTTATCATAATAGGCCTGAGAAAATCAGACTTGGTTGAAACAAAACAGCAGACAAGCTACCTGCACTGACAGCAGGTGTTAACAAATGTCCAGAGTTCAGCAAGAACATGGCAGCTGACAATCCTCACTTATGGTCTCAAACTGATTTTGGCTCAGATGCTCTCTGGGTGGGATATGCTTTCTACATATTTAGATATATGCTTCCATTAAAAATGTTAGCACACAGCAAATTACTGGCATTCCACTTATTAACAGATCAAATTAAACTACAGTGCAACCTTTACATTCTGTTAGACATTTCTGATGTAGCTCACTAGCTGTCAAAGTCTGATGCCTTTTGTTGTATCCTATTGAAATGTCAGAGTTTCATAACCTGCAGCTATTCTGTCACTTCATCTGACTTTGTATGTGAAATAAATGTAGTGGGCATGAGATCACTGAATTTGGCCTGCTTGAAGGGTGAAAAATTTAAGTCACAGCTCAGGAACAAAGTAATATAATGTGGCAGCCTCTTATTAGTAGCATGAAAGGAAGTAGAGCATGGAATAGCTTTCTTATTACACCAAAAATGACATATTAGATTACAGTATGCTCATTTTTTGTCAGATTATACAGTCATTGCTCCTAGAAGGACAGAGAATTAGAGTCTTTGTCTAGTTTTTCAAGCATGATAAATTTTTCCCAGAGTTTGCAGGCGTCTTGGCTTTATTGTTTTCAAAATTATCATGACTAGCAAACTACCTGTAATAAATATGCTGTTACATAGAACTAAATTTTTAAGCCACAGTTTTTCATTTTTGTTCTATTTCAACTCTCTCGTTGTTAGAAGAAATAATAGAGTATCTAAAGGTATAGAAAGTAAACAAACAGAACCCTCAACCTCAATATTAGAGGAGTTTTATTGCTCTTCTGACACTGTTCAACCCTGCCAGTTTCTGCTTTGCTCAAAGCAATGGCTCCCTCCCCTCTTCTATGGAAAAAACACCTTAGTAAGCATAGCTGGTGATACACACACTTCAGCAAGCCCCAACTCATAAAATCTGCCTTTGAGCCAGTGAAATCATGAACAATCACAAGGAAAAAGAAGGTGTAGTCTGAATAACACTAGCTAAAAGGTGATTAAAGCCAGAGACTGCTCACCAACCCTGCACAGCACCCACACAGAAGAAGCAGAGGACTGCTCCCCCACCCCCTGCAGGTTCCTTTACTGTAGGCACTACAATTAAAACAACAAACTGGATGGCTCTCAAGTGCTCACCCAGCAAGGAGGTCTCTTAAGGAAATCCCTAAGCCCAAAGATATGATGCCCCCCCAAGTAAAACCAGCTAAAAAGTAGTAGCTTGAATTTACTTACATTTGTTAGTTAAAATCAACTATTTGATTTTGGAGAAGGGAAAATTTAGTTATTCTCCATACAAACATCCTCTGCTTTTTCCATTTTTTTTCCAGATGATGTTACAATTGAGTTGTGCATTACCTTGTCACCTACCACAAGAGGTATCACATGCAGGTATCTGAGGACAGTTGAAGACAGACAAATAATGTGTGAGATTAGAACGGTGTAGTAACTTTGATACATTGATGCAAGTGCCATAAGCAATTAGAGAGCCACATCACTCACCTTTGCAAACCTTGGGAGTCAAAGCTAGACATCCTGTGCCTAAGCTGTGTTTTGTGCCTGAGCCTTTTAAAGAAAGTGACAGTAGTAAATGTGAGAAACTAGGACACTTGCAGCTCATCTGAAATCTCAGCCTGAACACAGTAAGTGATTTTACAACATTAGGCAAAGATATGCCTTTCTTAACTTGTCTTCTAAGTACAGACTTCTCAATGCCAGCATCTGGATAGTGGCTGAATGGAAATCAGATAGGGAGAAAGTGGGAGCAGGCAAATAACTGCACGGTGTTTTCACTGCCACCAGAGCTCCACCCAGCCTGCAGCACACACAGCCACTTGTGCCAGTCCTCTCCATGGACAGACCACCTGCTGCTGCCCTGCACAACAGATGGTGCTGAAAGATTAAAAGCTCCATTTTAGGTTATCAGTTCTATCAGAAAGCCTAATCTTACCGAGAACATTCACTAGACAATTCTAGTTTTCACTGTCACCACCAGGTTTGAGGGATCCTGGCTAAGTTGTTTATCCTATCTAGGACTCTCTGTTCACAGTGCATATGAAAAAACTCCAGCTCAACCAGATCGGGAAACAGAGACAGCAATTCACCAGCATTTACTTCCTTGGTAAGTCTTCAAGCATGCCCAGTACTGACCTAGCTAATCTCCCAAGGTCAAAATGACAAGAATTCTTGAACATAATAAATAATTTACATATTGGACTAGGGTGGGGCACCATACATATCTGTTTCTACAAAGCTTTAATTCTTCTCATACCAACTGTAGACATAATGGCTGATCCTCCTACGAACGGGGCATGAATACCTAAATAGCTGCCTTGTTACAATTTAGACTACAAACCTTGACACAGTCAGAATACCAAAATAACGATTAATAATCTTGCTTTGTAACAAAATTGCAATTGCTACCTAAATATCTAACGATTTTATTCCTTTGGTCACTCTATTCTTCAAGGTCTCTTGGGAAAGTAAAGCTATTTAGTTGCATGCCATTTTCAGCACTAAGATGCCCAGACGACCTGATGCAATAACTCAATCTCTGCTTTCGACATTTACTCTCAAGATTTAAACCAGTATAAACTGGTTCTTGAGAAGTATAACCTTCATGCTAGACCCCACTGAGTGTCCTTCCTTTATTTTTGGTGTCTTAGATTTATCTTAGACAAAAAAAATAAAACAAAATTTAGGAACAACTCAGATACAGACCCAAAAACTTCAATGAACAAATGTTTACTTGCCGCTGGGAGACACTTGTCAAGCTCCACTTCCTCGGCAACAGGCCTGATGACTGGAGAAATGAGGGCATCACTCTTCCCTGGAAGCAGACTCAGCTAGTATATAATACCAGTTTAAAAGAAGGATGCTTCACAGACAGTATCGCTGCTGGAGAACACAAAGGCAAGGCCATTCCACAAAACATTAGAAAGCTGTGTCAGTAATGAAGAGAGTGAAGCTGCTTTCCACAAGGCATAACAGCAGCATATAGGATGCATTACAATATAAAAGCTTCAAACATGCACACACACAAGAAGCAGACATTACAGCAGAGGCACATCCTGAAATCTCAAAAGTAAAAATGAAGGGCTTTTTTTTTCCTTTTAAATACACAGAAGTTGGGTAACATCTATATGTACTATCACAATATACTGTGAAGGATTTACCCTCTAAGATTAAAACATGGAAGTTTTTTCATAAGTGCAATAAAGGGCAGTAACTGCCAAGGAAATCACCAAAGCACCATTCTAAGCTCAAATAATTTACTTAACCATCTTGAGCAGCTTTGTACCTCTCACAAAATGACATGGTAGCTCACAGTGCTCCCAGATTCGGAAAATACAAAGGAGTGGAAACCTTGTATTGATTTTAGAAAATGTTTTCTTTATGCAGGCAATGCTTTCTTCCTTCTTCATTTATATCCATCTCTACTGCAGCAATATCAGTTCAAGAGTCACATTACTCCAGGTCATCAATGTTATAAATATGGCACTGTAGGAAGAAGTCATTACTATCTGAACATTTGCTTCTACTGATTGGGCTTTTATCATATATTGCTGTAGTAGTAGACGAGTCTAACATTGTATAAGTGGCAATATTGCTAATCAAGAGAACAAAACACTTTATATCAGGGAGGCATCCTTCAAACTAACTGTGCTGCAACAGGAGCCTTCAGGGACTTCTGCAGAAACAACCAGGAAAACAATCCTTACTACTCTTAGTTTCTCACTCTTCCTGATGCCCTAATACTCTCCAGATTCCTCAGTTTTGGAAAGAGTTCTCTCCATGCAGGGAACAGTAAGGCTACTAAAAAACAACCTATGGAACTGGGTCTAAGCATTCTCTCGGGTTTAATTTTTAAATGTACAGTTAAGCTGATTAACACTGCCAAGTATTTAATTCTTCCAACATTTTAAAAAGCTTAAGTATGAAATGAAAGCCCAAGTCCATGACATTTTATATGCTCTGATAAACCACACTTTTGCACCATGTTTAAGGTTTTGCTTTCTCTCTGCTTCCCCTCCATACCCAAGTGTAAGTCTTCACTTAACTACTACTTTGCTATGATAACTGTTTTTATTATATTGGAACTGGTAAATGCATGACCCACATTAGGACAAAGAAAGTGTGTAGAGATCCCAAGGACAACACAAGCCTGCCTGTACCTGCAACCAGCCAAACAAAAATATTCAAGAGTACTAAGACATACAAGAAAAGCACTTGCTAAATGGACAATACTGCTTACAGCTTAAAGCATGGCTTGCTGATTATTAGCCATCTTGGAACAATCTATTTTATTACCCTTTCTCTAGGATGATTTTTAATCAGAAAGCTAAGCTAGTAACTTTAATTCCTTGAAATAAGAAGAGGGGAAACCTAGCAAGAACAGTATTTTATTTCAGTGTTCCTTTCTTACCATCACCTGACACAAAAAAAGAAAACTCAAAAACCCACACTACAAAGCCCACAAATAAACAACAACAACAAAAAAAAAATCAACAAACAAAAAAAAAACACCTCCCCAAAGGTTCCACTGAAATAAGAGCATATTCTGAAGTCACTCATCATATAAGTAGAGTAAAACTAGTGGGATTTTATGTTTGGCTCAATATCATGAGTATTTCAACACTTCATTCTCTACAAGCAAACCCATTTTGGCACTTTGAAGAATCACAAGCATACACAAAGTTAAGTTTTAACAAAACCAACCCACTTAAGACCTAAGTCAGATAATTTCTGCAGTTAGTTCACCAGGTGATAAATAGGCTTTGAGGCAGTCCTGAACAGAGAGGCTCCTACATAGGAGACAGGCTTTTTCTCCAAACTGGAGGAAAAAAACCAACCTTCCTACAAAAGGACCAAATGAAGAGTATGCTAAAAACCAGAAAGAGATCTCAAAATTCAGACAAGAAAGGACAGCAGAGAACAGTAAACATTTGCCTATGAAAGACTCTTGAGCATCAAACCCAGGAAAGAAACAGGTTAATCAGAAGCTCAGACACAGAAGCAGAAAAGCCCAAACATGGATTCAACCAGACATGAGTCAGAAATTGGCTGTTTCTTTTGTTAAAGCCATTTGTTTTTTTCTGCAGTCAACATGAGAAGCAACATCTAGAAAATGCATGAAAAACAAAAAAAAAAAAACATTTTATCATTTGGGAAATGGAGAAATTATTTCATAAGCAAAACTGGTGCATTCAAATAAGGGAATTTGAAAGGGTTACTTAGAAGAGTAATATGGAGACTTTAAACAGTGACAGCTCTCAGATTTCATTTTCTCCTCTGAACACCTACATCCTTGGTATCTACAACATGCAATTTGTTTTCACAACAAGTTTTATATGTGTATGTATACACATACATGAACTCACAGGACACAATTACATCTTTACTGCTCCAAAAGGAAACAACAAGTCCAGTAACTCTCTCCAGATCCACTAATACTAACATGCACATCCACTATCATGTCTTTCATTAAAGACACAGCATGCACAGCTGCAGAAAGTTAATTTGCAGGCTCTATTTCAAAGACATCAAGACTTTCTAAAGCAAACCACAATATATTTAAGCCAAAGCTAGTGATTTTTAAAAACTCTGATCATTAAAGCCTTTTTAATGTTGCAATAACATATTTGATAATATTCACGTCTCTTTATAAAGACCACCTTATACTCTAAAATTTAAAAAAAAAATCTCAATAACAAGCATTTACTCTATCTTGCCCAAACTAAAAAGAAAAAAAAAAAATAACAGGCTCATAAAACAGAGTAATTATCAGCATTTTCAGATGTGGCATTATTTGAGCACAAATATAATGTTTGTGCCTATTTTGAAAGCTCACCTTCTACAGAAGTGCAAAACAGGCAGCCAGGTAGAAGCACACACTAAGGGCTTCAAATGGATTTATTTTAACAGAAAACAGAGGAAGAGAGACCTGCAAACTCACTGAGATGAATATAAAAGCAGGAACTTGGTTTTTTTATGGAACATAACTTCCATGGGTTCTACTTTGAATCTCTTGCCTCATTTGCAAAGGAGTTTGGATAATTTATATTAAAAATTGTAGAATATACTCATGCGTTTTTAAATATAACAATGTGTTTTCACTCCAGATACACTCAAGCTTATAAAAGACAACTTAGTTTCTTGTTTGGAGCATAAAAAGCGAAAAAGAAAATTAATACTAGCAAGTAAAAGAAAATCCCAACATCAAAAGTAAACTGCAAAGTTGAGGTATGTTAAAAAGCATGTTTGAGCATTTCACTTTAAAGGAGCATTATTCCTCTCATGTACAGCCCTTATTTGTTTGCCAGGCAATCTTGCTCATTTTTTTTATTCATGTTCAAAAAACTACCTGAGCTTCTCACCAGACCAGTATTACATTTAAAGGTCTACAGTGAGCTGGGTAAAGGCCATCTCAGTACATGTCTCCCATCATTAGCACAAACTCAGTTTTGAAGTAAATATTTTTTATCCCTGAAAAGAGTTGTGGTCCCCACGGAAAACAAACCAACAAAAAACCCAACAACCAAACACTCACAATAAAACCAAACACCTGTGAAAACTGTTAATGCTGAAAGAAAGCCCATTCTTTCCAGAGAGCTAACTCCTCAAATACTGAGCCCTTACTGTAAAAACCCAGTAAGCCCCTACTTCAGAGATGTTCACATTTCTCCTCTATTTTAACACTCCCCATTCCACACATCAGAAATCAAACAGTAATGGTGAGAGAGGGGAGAAGGGACATTGGGTGTCTCAATTGACTAAACACCCAAGGACTTGCACCTGAAGCTTTATGTCTTGGGACAGAGGCATACCCACACTGGTTTCTTCTTTTTTTCTTCTGTAACAACTTTGGTCTCCTTTACCTTCAACACCTCACTGCTTCTGTTCACTTCTTCCCTAGTCCCTCTTGCATTTGAACAAAGAGGAAAAAATACTTCTTGCATGTTTTGTTAGATGCTCAGAGCATCAACCACACCTGCTTCACTCTTTCCCCTCATACTGAAGTTACAGATATACAAATAATAATTTCTCTTTTAATTCTAGTAAAGCACAAGGTAAATGCATGTTCCCATAAGAGTCAAACATGCCTTCCATCTTAAAAAAATATTTTTTTAGCACAAGTGAAAGTTCCATTATCAAGACTTCCAAGCAAACAGTTCATGCTTTTCAGATAAAGGGTTACAAAGTGAGGTCTCCAAAAATTGAGTCAG
Source organism: Polioptila caerulea (assembly GCA_013397295.1). Taxonomy (NCBI): domain Eukaryota; kingdom Metazoa; phylum Chordata; class Aves; order Passeriformes; family Certhiidae; genus Polioptila; species Polioptila caerulea. The sequence goes on along the minus strand of VYXF01006533.1, from coordinate 164,652 downwards.
CTAACGTACAGAGCAACAGCAGAATTTCCACCATCCAACCCATACTACAGCTACCATCTTGGATGAGGGTCTATCCCTCACAGCCATAAAAGTAGGATTACTTAGGTTTTTATTATGCTTAAAACCCACCCACACCATTTATATCTTAACTAGACTGAGACCTTTACCCCTGCCATCTACGTACAATAAAGCAAACAAACCATATCTCTCTCCTTATCTGCAGCATTTCATAAATAATTTAAAATGGCAATTTCACTTCCTTTAGATCAGAACTTAGCCTGCTGAGAACAAGAAATCTTTACTATCCATATTAAATATTTACTATATGGCTGTTCTGGCACCCTCACAAAAACCACTGCATACAAATGTTATGCATTAGAAAAATAGAAAAGCTACATTTAAAACATTTAGAAGATGCTGGCAAGTGCACAACAGCTGGGAAATGCAAACAAAGCTGACAGCCTAACTTTCACTGCTGATTCTTTCCAGGACAAAAAGCAGCCTCGTGAGACAGCTTAACTCTTTGCTTTAAGGTCAACCTGCATCAAATAGTTTTCCACAAAATGGACATTTTGTCACTACCTGGAAAAAAAAAATTTAAGAAAACGTTTTTAGTGAAGCAAAAAGATAGCCAACCCTTTTCCAAGCTTTCCATTGGTGTATGTTACAAACCGAGAAAGGTCACAAGTGTTTACCAACTCCATGCATGCAATGAAAGTGTATCTGTCCTCCTCTGCCAGCAATAGTTCTATCTTCAGAGTAGCCAACCTAACAAAGATAAGTAGGTGTGTTACACCTACAAAAAAGCCATAAGATGAAGAATACAGGGGCCTTAACATAACTTTCCTCAATAGCCCATCCCCTGTGATCCAAGAAAAGTTTCAGCTTATACTAAATCTTATCCTAAACAAACTTTTTACAGAGTTGTCCTGGTCATAGTCATATAGCCATGTGTCAAGGCAACAGGAATGCAGAACAATAATCACACCAATCCCACTGCAACTTCCAGATTTACTGCAATCAAGGAGATACATCTTGCACTGCAGCAATGACCACAATTCCTGGGGTTTGGCAGGCCTCAGCACACACTGCAATGCAACCATTTCCCCCCGTGAGTCTCCAGTAAGAGGCCAAAGGAGCACACTTCCCTCAGGCTCTCGCTGTCTCCATAAAACTGCTACAAGACAGCTTTATGTAGCACTGCTCCTGCAAACCATGTGCCTGTAAGAACAAGCTTCCACATTTTAAGTTTTATTTGAAGTGACCAATAGCAACCAGTGCCCTCACAAAAGCTTCCTAGCCTAAGCCTCAGATCATTATTTAGATAACCCAAAATCTAAACCAGACCTGGACATGCTGGTTGAGAATGTTTTCAGGTGGTTCTCCCAGGTACAGAATTTGTTTCACAGCTAGCAGGCCAGTCTAAGTTCCAAAGCCTCAAAGTCAGCAAGGCTCCTATTTCAAAATATACCTTTATTTTCCAACTCCTTCTAGCAACAAGCAGCCAGGCTGCAACACTGACCATCCTGCAATCCAATTCTCAGAGGGCACAGGGTGAACACACAAACATCTCCCCCTTCTACAGAATGAGGCAGCCCTGAGCTACCATAAGCTAAACCCTACTGTGCTCAACACCAGCTTTCAATCCTCTTCTGCTGCCAGGCTGAATTGCCACTTTCAAATGCATCAATCAGATACACACTAAATTAGGAACTGCACTTCTTCCTAGTACAGCCTGCCAAGACAGCTGCAGCACTGTTTTCTGTACTAATCATTTTGAAGGTACTAAAATAAAGTTCTGGCACTGATGTCCACTAAGAGAAGGTACTCCTGTCATTACTGGAGATAGCTATCATTGTGTTTTTCTTTTTAGTGTAAGAGTGTCATGCAAAAATATATTTAGTAACCTAGTGTGGCATAATCCTTTCAGTCATACACTTCAGCTCAGTTTGAGGGAGACAACAAAAGCAGGCTTTGTTGGCTAGAGTTTTCCAAACACCCAAAGCAGTGGGATCTTCAAAGGGAGCAAGGGTCAGTTTATCCTTCCTGTCCAAGGCCCCACACAGCAACAGCTGATCTGGTCAGCTGGGGATCAGATGACTGAGAGCAGACCTGGGAAGGAGGGAGGCCATGCTTCTGCTAGCCCAGGAGAACTCAGAGTTCACTGTGCTGTCCTGTAACTTCTCCATAGGGATGCATACAAGGAGATAGACAAGGTGGGCAAAGAACTGCAGAGAGACCCTCCTGGCACAATCTGGCCTCAAGGAAGATAAGAACCGTGCAACAATGAACCAGGAAATCTGAGCAGAAAAAGACCTTTTAGAAAGCCTTTATGGAAGAAACAGGAGCCATAGTAAGATTACCTGAGGCAGCACTAAAGGGAAATTGAGGCACTGGAATAGGGTGCATCTGGATTTAAAATTAACTCATTATTCTGAAATAGTGCATGGAGAAACAGAGCATCCTGAACCATCTGCAGAGGAAGCAGAGAGCTGGAAAAGAGAGCTTTAGCAAGCCAAGCGAGGCTGTGAGATGCCCTCCAGAGCAAGGGTTGTATACCTTCTGGTATCTATTCTGAGCTTAGGATCAGAATTAACCCTTTACAGGAATGTTTCCAGTATTTTAAAGGCTAATGGAAACAACCATGAATAGTGCAAAATAAGACCAGATATTTTAACACATTTGCTAATAAACATTTTTAGTATAGATTGTTTTATGTAAATGGATTGTACAGGGCTCAGCCTTTCCAAAGGAGTATCATTAATTCTTCAAAAGAGACGAAGAAAAATCTTCTTCCTAGAATAGCCTACCAAAACTTTCAGATCCTCTTTTAGAACATGCCTCTTAAGAGTGTATCTCAATTTAAAACACTTAGCAGGAGCAAGTAGATTCACTTTGTCTTTTTTTTTTTTTTTTAAGAGTAAACTTAGATCAGAAGCAGGAAGTCTGGCTTAATTTGCCAATTTAGTGGTCAAGTTCTAAATAAAAGTTCAATCAAGCTTCAACTGACCACATAAGTGGCGAACAGAGAAGTATTTATAGCCTGCTCTCCCTCAGCCATCAGCTCAGAAACCACAGAAGGACACATTACAACATGTGACTTCAAGCACATGATATCAAGTACTCAAGTTTCTCTTTCAGCCAAGGACTCCCACTCTTCCATGGAATATTCTCTCACCATTCTTCTCTCTTCAATATTTTAAAACAGGAATAGAAACCCATTGCATTAACCTAAATTATTTTAAGAGAACACATCAACTACACTGAGATCAAGGAGGTTTTGCTTTCATATTTTCCTTCCTAACAGTCAAATACTCTTCACCACCTTTTCCTCAACTTAAGGCCCGAGATCCTTCCCGGAGTTTGTCATCTCTTAACCTAGTAAGAAGTCTTTCGAGAGCAGCTTACCATTACATGCCCATTACCATTATCCAGTATTTTTTCTATATTAATGGCATTGCATATGTAACTCTAACAATTTCTAGAGTTGATGCTATTTTCTACTTTCTTTTTACCATTCCCACACTCCCCAAACTAAACACATGTAGTTGCAGCACCTAAATGGAACTCCAGAGTGACTCCTCAGAGCACATGCACCCATCAGTGCTCCATGGTGACAACGATCTTGTCGTGAAAGCTGAGACAGGCCAGCTTAAGTCTCAAGGGCACAAGCATTTTCACACTATTTGTTACTAATTAAAGTCTAGTAGCTTTTCTTTTCCAGCCTCTCAGGTCACACACAACAGCAGCTTCCAAATTGAGTTCTAGACATGAAGCTCTCAAAGAGCTTCCCATCCACAGCTCCCTCTCCACCTAGCTACTCACTACCATCCTTTTTCAGGCTAGGACTTCCTTAGTTATTTTGAACATCTGAATTAAGATACATGAATCAGACAGCTCAATCTACTCACTACTTGGAGAAAAATCCATTTTTGAAGGAAAAATATTTCCTAATAGGCATGTGAGTTAAAGCAAGTAGGGAATGATGATAATAACCATGTATAATGACTGACTGCAATAATTTTTCTTTAACTAAAGAATAGGAACCAGGAGAAATACTTTAGCCTGGTCAGGCACACAGCTATGAAAGCCTCAGTTCCACCTACAGTAGTTTCCACTGAGCAGATAAACACAGGGAAGTTGTGAACCCTTGTTGTAGTGATTTTAAAGCACAAATGAAAAAAAACACCACACAGCCTAATTACTTCTGTGCAGCCTCTGGGTGATCACTGAAGGTGCTATGCAGCTTTATCCATAGAGCCCGTTTTAAACTTCAGGATGTCTTATTACTGCCATAGGCCCAAAGATTAAAACCAAGACGGCTACAAAAAAGAGGCAAGAGTATTTTCTCCTTTAAATTAAGCAGAAGTCACCAGTTCTTATTTTAGAATTAGAGCAATGCAAGTTTAGAAGGGATCTCTCCAGATTATCTTGTTACTTAGGTAAAAAGCATGAAGCTTTTTCAGACTAGCCTGATATTAACAAGTGTTTTTTGTTCCTTGTTTTAGAAACGCTGAGTTTAAGTAATGATTTTCAGAATTAATTAATTCTAAATATCATTAGTGAAATAGATCATGTACACCTTGCCTTCATGCAAAGAAAACCTTGATTTTTAAGCATTTGACACTGGTCCTCACATTAAACCTAAGACACCAGTCTCCCACAGCTGCCTGTGCTATAGACTCTCACAGTCTTGAAGTATTCCTGCACTGGCATTCTTATTTCTATAAAGCATGTTCTCATAAACACAGGAGGAAACATCAGGTATTTAGGGACTGTTCCATTTCCCCCACACATCATCATGTTTTGACTGCACTTAGAACTTAAGGAAGGTCAAGCCATACAACACAAGTGCTGCAAGAGCATGCACATCACAGAGTTAGTCTAGGGAGAAAAAGGCAGAGTTATTTCCCAGCTGGTTTATTTTTAAGTAACATACCCTCCAGTATGTAGCCCCCCACATACCTCTCCTCATTCTATAAATCGCCAAGCTTCTTGACATTTACACAAACTGTTAACTCCCACCCCTCTCCCAATTACTTCTTTTCTGATGCCAGCTGCTACTCACAAAACCAGGCAGTGTTCCACGGATGTCAGCATCTTGCCAAATCAGCCCCTGACTCATCAGTCAGCACTCAGAGACGTCACTTCATTCCAGTTAGGAGCACTACCTAGAACTCTGTACTTGGCAGCACTCCTTCACTCACAGCAGAGCTTGCCACTGCTTCACCCATTCCAGCTTCAAACCCAGAGGAACAGAGCTGCCTCTCCAGGAATGCACCCACACACAGTCACTGCCCAGTGGTTTGTCACTTGACAAAGTGAAACAGATGTCTCCATGAACGAGCCAACAGCACATCCCAAGAGGGAAGGAAAGCACAAACCTGTCTGTGCAGCCAGAGTCCCCTCTGACAGCTCTTGCAAGGCTCCAGGAGCTACATATCACTGTCTCAGCTCACTTAATGCTTCTGCTTTGGTCTTTCCCACATACTGCAGGAAGCTGAAGGGAAGTCCAGATCACACCTTTAATCGGTTTAAGGAAGAAGTGACAAGATGCAGCTGTCTGCAGCCCCACAAACATGCTTTTCCTCTCCTGTACAGACCTAACTGCCCAGTGCTAGGTGGGAAGCGCCCTGTGCTCCAGTCCACAGGGCTGAAAAGACCACATTCCTCCTTTTTCATCTCCAAGACATAACTATGAATTTGACAGTGCAGTAGCACTTTTCCCCTTCACTGTCAAAGATCAGCTACACGCCACATAACCAAGCAGCTGCTATTCTGCAGCAAGAAATAGTCATTATAAGCAGAATTAAGTGGTCTGACTGCAGGCAGAGGGACAAAGCAAGAAAAGCTAATATCACTGCCTTACTAGCCTTAAAGGTCTGCAAGTATTTGTAGTTGTCTCAATGATTCAACTATTACCACAACTCAAGTAAACTTTGTTCAGCTTTTGTCACCATTTTTAACATTTAAGAAGGCAAATGCCTGCATAAAAGCATTATTATTTTCATCTTAAAATACCTTAGACTTTGCAAGAAAACAGCAAAGGAATACTGATATTTTAATTCTACATGCCCAGCAGAAATTTAGCCTCGAGTCATTTTTTAAAATAACTTATTTTGTGTATATGCTGCCATAAAAGTCTTTAAACAAGTTACAGCAAATATCACTAACAGAGTAAGAATGCTCAAGGTAACCTCTTCACTTCTAAGGAAGTAAGTCAGGGGCTTAAGAATCTTCCCTTAGGAAAAAGAAGATAAGCCTTTTAAATTTGAGACCTCTTGGGCTCAAAGAGGCAGGAGATGCAAAACCACAATCCAGACTGCCCTTCATAAACCTGTCTTCATGCCTGCCCCTGCTCGCTGTGCACTGCTCCACAAAAGCATGTGAAGCTTTCCTATTGCTTCTGTGTCACCACAGCCAACGAGGATGGAAACATAACCTCCTTATGTCAGAGGAAAGCTTACAGCATCAAGAAGTCAACATATTCATATTCATGAATCAGCTTAAAGCAATCATGCTGTTCTGGGCTAAGGAGAGAGCTTTTTTTCCTTTCTTCTCGTCATTTCTTCCTTCTTAGTGCCAATACACAGGCACCTCCTACCCAAACTGGGCCACCTGGCCACTTGACAGCTGTAAAGAGCAAGCAGTCAGTCAACATTGTTCAGGAGATCAACAATACCACAGCGTTTGCAGGTGAAGTTACAATAGCCCTGTGGGTTAGTTTTATGCCTTTTTTTTTTTTTGTCTTAGAAGGTGAAAGAGTTGTGTAGCTGTGCTCAACAATTGTCATTAAACAAATTTCTTAGCCTAGACTTAGCCCACCTGTCCCCATCCTCCCCACTATGATATTAACAACCAACCACATATTCAACTAGCCATGTATCAACCATATACAAAGAGCTTAAAGTAAAAAATAAAGGAGATTTGTTTAGAACCCTGAAAACTGCTTGTTTAAGGGAAACAGGAATTGAAAACCTGATAAAAATTTCTGGTTAAAAAGGATAAAAAAACTAAATATTTTTTTAAAAGAAACAGTATAAGACATTTAAAAATCTTTATACTGGATTTTAAACATTAACTTGATAATGTTTTTAATACTTAAGGCTACCTGAGAAATCTCTGATTTTTTTAATTTATTTTTTTTAATTAGCCTAGGTGAGCAAAAAATTTGATTTATCAGGAGTTCAGCTTTCCAAAGTTCATACTAATGGTGAGGAGACTAGAATATGAAAAATGAAGGTAACTCTAAACATCATGGTAGTGTAATTCCACTGAAAAAAAATCAAAGAAAAAAGAATTACTCAATTCAATAGAAAGGAGTTTAAAGCCGTTCTGTAACACACACACACAACATACCAATAAATAACAGCATGTCTATGCATTCTATGTTTACAGAGAAAAAATGTTGAGTATTAAACTAAAGGACTAACATTAATCTATCAAAATCTGCTTAGAGTGTAACAAGTCTTTTCAACCAAAGCAAAACATCAAGCCTGAACTTAGTTACATTATACTTCTGCAAATATCAGCATAAAAGTTTGCTTTTTTTTAGCCATGACTCAGTCAATAAACTGTTTTAAGCCTATATTTACAGCAACCTCTTTCATACATACTGTGTTTCACATAATAAAAGAGTGTATTTCTACACAGGCACATTTTATAGTAAGATTAAATGGGAGCCTGGTTTTTAAGAACTTTCATGCAGTTGAATTTTAAATACCGTCTTCCCCCTCTGTAATCACTGAGTGAGTAGATGTCAACTTCCCCAACAATGTCTCCTCCACTTTCCCAAAGCCCATCCAGTGACTCTTTACTCAGTTTACTACAGCCTCAAAGCAAAGGCAAAGACACCAGATACATTTTAACAGAATCCAATCCTCCCAAAGTGAGCTTTGGGATCCCAGAGCCAAACACTTCACTCATTCGTGAACCATGGATAATGCCAGCCTGGGAAATTACAGTTTTTTCAACTCATAGTCACCTCAAGAATAAGACCAAGTAAATAGACTTCAGCTTTTTCTCAACAACCCTTCTTCAGATATATTACTATTCTAAAAACAGGATTAGATTCGACTCTCTAGCGTTCTGCAGGAAATAAACCTCAGGAAACTGAGTTTCAACCCACCTACCACTGCTAGCAATGAAATTAAGACTGCAAGTGCAATTTCTCAGAGGCAAGTGTCACTCAACTACCTTCTTTGTAGCTTCACAGGATACAATTCATGCTTCATGGAAGGCAACCAGTTCAATCATTTACAGTATAAAATTGTAAGCCAAACTTCTCAAAAACACACACAGCCATTTTTCCTTCACATTAATCCTTATACTGTCTCATGCACATCATGTACATTCCAATAACAGTAGTATTTTCCAGTTTTATTTTCTAATGACCTCTAGACAAATATAGAAGTTTCACGTTACCTTTTGTTGATTTGATATCAAATGCCACTGCTGATTCAGATTCATCTCAAGAGATGCTACTTACAATGACTAAATCAAGCATAAAATAGTTATACAAGCACAGATAATGGATAGCATTTGTACTTCATTACAATAATTTGTGCAAACAACTCATATATAGGACTTTGAAAAGAAGTGAAGAACCATGTAAAATGCTAAGCATGAACTGCAAGTTACTAATGCAATTCAGATAACAAAAAATTAATTTTGGTTCATCTGCATGTCTACTCCAGAGTGTAAATTCAAAGCATCAGAGACAAAAAATGTACTGGGCAAAGAGTTCAGTATTCCTTCCCTCCCCCTGGTCCCTCCATACAATTATCTCCAGACAAGTACATCATACACAAGGAGGTTTTTTGGGCATACAACTATTTTGATTATTAACATTAATTTTGCAAAACTTTAATGGCACATCAGCAGATGTTCTTTTCAGAGGATTTCACAACATCCCATCTTAATGGTGAAGCAGAGGAAGAGCCTAATTGTCCTTAATCCTCTATTCAAAATAGGTTAGATGAAATCCTCTTTTGACTGAAGCAAAGAGATTAGTGAGTGTCACCAGGAAAAAGAAACACTATTCCCCCCTCACCCTGGCCCGTATCTAGATGAGTTTAATGATTAATGAAGGAAACAGATTCTCCTATTTCAAAAAGGGAAATTAGTCTACATGGAAGAGAAAAATAAATGGAAAAATGTCTCTGTGAAATCTCCAAATTCCTAAGCTTCCATGCCAGTAGTAATGACCACAAGGATGTAAATAAGAAGCATACCAAAACACACTTTCCAGGTATGCCTCAGTAACCAGAAAAGAGCTCATATGAAGACCCTTTTTTTTAATACCAACACACATCAGCATCCCTCGTAAGTCTTGGCTTAATTTTTGACATTGAATAGCATAGGATTTAAGGAAGCACATGTGTACCCACCTGCACATGAATGCAGAAGGAGGAATAAAGTGGGAAATGGGTGGTATCAGGAGAAGCAATGCAGAACACTGGGGTAACAAGAAAAAAAACAACCCCAAAATGCAGTCATTTACAGGCTTGTGTTCACACCCAGTTTTCTTCCTGTGACAGGTAATTTTGTTACCTGGAAGTATTAAAGTACCCTTACAACTTCTCACTGTGGAAAAGGTGGACAATACTCTCATGCCTGTCCCAAGAAAAGATGAATGCACGTAGAAATTAACAAATCCACAAAGATATCTGGGTGATTTATCAGCCTGTGGTCTTTGTGATCTTCCAAATTCCAGAGCCACTGGCTCATCTCCTCAGTCTCCTAGAACAGCTCAAGCTAGGCCACCAGTTTCTTCCTAAAAAGAGTGCATTTTTTAATACAGTACCACAAACACTCAGTACTTTCAAAATTTATATCAAAGTTAAATTGAAAAAAAAAAGCCAAGTAAAACACTTTTAATGACGACTCAAGAGTCTGTGCCACAGGCTTCTCAGAATCATTACTGAGAGGGAAGAAAAACAGCTTGTGTACATATGATATAGAATAAGAATCCCTGGTTTGCCTTGTCTACCTGCAGCTGTTGCCATGGTAATTGTAGCAGAGAAGATAATAGCATTTCAGCATCATTTTGCTTCACAGCTCAGGATGAACTTCAGCTGAAATGTCCCTCAACAATTATATAAATAAAAATAATACATTATCCTGCGCAATGGTAAGCCACTTTAAGAAGAATTATTCTGGAAAAAATATCATCTGTCTAAAAGACTTCTAGGAGGAGAGGCAGGCTATTTTGCTCAAACAAAAACAACAACAAAAACAAAGCCCAATAAGGAAAAAAAAAAACAAAACACAAAAAAAAAAAAACCAAAAAAGTTGAATCCAGTTGCATAACAGGTTCTAAAACATCTGCTCAGTCTTCTCTGCGACACAGTTTTCCCTTCTTTCTGCACCCTGACACACCCGCACATGACACACAGCAGGCACCCCACAGTAAATCCCGCTGGAATTGACCACCAGAAACCACCACGGGCTTCTAGTTACACTCAAACCTAGTTAGATGGACCAAGTTTTATTATGCCCATCTCAACACCACAAACAGTAGCCAGCCATGGTACTTGTGGAATGCTTTACTTGTCAGCCCAGTCACTGTTTCCTAAGTGTTGTGAGTTTAAAAACCAGACTCATTAGAAAATCCCATTCCATCTTGTCACTTCCCTTGTTTCAACCACTACTGTACGACAGAATAAAAAAATCAGTGAGAAATGGTGATCAGAGATGTTAAGCTATAAATGTGCTGTATGTCCTCTTCCATTCCTAAAAATAATTTTCAAAAGGCTTCCTGCTTGCAGAACTGATACTCAGTGGTGCTTGAGAAAACACATAAAAGTGGAACAGCATTAAACTTTTTTTTAATCAAAGAAC
>VYXF01006533.1:106655-145020 GCA_013397295.1 Polioptila caerulea | reverse complement strand
GGAGCGGCAGCGCTGGGGCGCGGCGCGGACAAGTGGGACCGACCCCGCTTGTAAAGCGCGGCGGGAACAGGTTAAGAAACCTCTGTGCGGTGACAAACCCGAACATCACAGCCCTGCTAAGCCCGCAAACAGTAGAAATTACTTGGTGGTAGGTAAAGGGATAAGTGGAACTCGGCAAAAAATGCGCACGGAAGAGGAGTAGAAGCGTATCATTATCCCGCCCCCCCTTTTTTTTCCTTCCCTAAATTCCCGAGACCGCGCCTTCTAGGTATTTAGACGTTTATTTTCTGCAGCTGTTGTTTTTTCATGCCGTTAATACCGAGGAACTCGCTCAAGTTTGCAGGAATCTTGTACATAGACTCAGATTACTCTCTACAGCTTCATATATAATGAAGGCTCTAAACCGAATACTTTCTCGAAAATTAATTGAAACTTAATAATTTTATGAAAGCCAATCTTTACTAAAAAAGTCGATTTTAACAAAATAAAAATGTTCTGCTTATGAAAATCTATTTCCTTCTTTGGCAGCAATCATGTAAGCTGTCCCTTATTGTCTAGTTCGTGGCTAAAACAATGGAGTTTTTGCTTATTTTGGTTTTTGTTTTGTCACAATTACGTAGTTCTCTGGACACCATCAAATATGCTACGACAAAGAATGCACAAATTTCTAATACAACAAACACGTGGAAAAACCAAATTGAACTATTTGAGATCCTCACATAAATAGTAAGAGAAAGAACATATGACTGTTTCTTTACAGGTCACCTTTAATGTAGGTGCATTTTATAAATTCAGCAGCTTTTATTGCTGGTTAGATTGCAAAATGTATAATTTAATGCACACTAAGTGCACTGTGGTCAAGCTAATGTTGCTGTTCAAACTCTGAAGGGATGTTGGTCTAAACCCCAATTTTCATCTTGGTTACGACTAAGAATTTATATTCCATTTGCAGCACCTCCAATTTTCATGCTCCTATTTACAGACCTAACACTTCTGTGACATGGATTTCTATACTTGCAGTTCAGCTTCAAGAAACCATCACTGAAATGGAAAGGTGAAAATAAAAAAATGTCCTATGAAACAACAGGATTTTTTCTCAAAATTAGCAATCCTACATGAGTTAACACAAAACTATTTTATTTTTGTTTATTTACAATAACAGTTACATATTAAAATAATAATAATGTGTGTGCATGTCATCAGTCTTCAGGAAACTTGTTTATTATCAAGAAAAAACTACAGAAGAACTCAATGAACATAAAGTGATAGTTTCAAAACAAACATTGCAAAGCTGTAACAGGGAATAGTTTCCATTGCTTTTTAGCATACTTCTCTGTCTAGCTATTCCAATTTCAAAGAACTTATGGAATATTCATATTTTGCAATATTTTTCAAGTTAATCCATTTTTATTCAAACAGTACCATTTAATCAATCTAATCTTTTTAATGACATTGCTTCTTATCTAGGTTTGGAGTCAGAGCAGTTTTTCAAATTATGCAGAAAGTTGCTTTCTAAAGTTTTCTATCTTTTAATGTTTTCAGTAGTTTCTTTCCTCTAGATGCCACAATATGCTTTTTTCCCTTCATTAAGTGTCCCCGTGTGCAATGCCCACGTTACTTGGTGCTGCTCACAGAGCATCTCTGAAGGGAAGGAAGTTCACCTGCTGAGCTGGGAGCAGTTGACAGCCATTCCATTCTGAGCATCACCATCACGGAGATATTTCTGAACTCCTTGCCGCCTCCTCAGCAAGGTGGGGCTGCAAGAAGCATTTTCCTCAGATTCAGGGTCTGGAAGCCACTCATAGGTGAAGGCTGGCTGCATTCCCTGAGGTGAAAAGAGGACCAAAGCTCCCGTCCTCACTGAGCCTTTCAGTGCGGGGCAGAGGACACACACATGCTCAGATAAAGCCATTTCCAGGTTACTGCTCGAGCAAAGCTGAACAGAAAAAAGAGAGAAAAGGAGCACAGCTGGGTTCTGGCCACATACTGAGGTGAAATCCCAGCCTACAGTAATCCTTTTTGCCTGTATTTGCACAAAAAGGGGCAAAAAAAGGTGCCCTAAATGTGCAACACAGAAGAGAGTGCAGGTAGGACACTGAAAGTTAGCACAGGACCTTTGCCAGCTGAGCCCTGTTTGTGCAGGGAGGACTGCACAGCACATACATTTGACTTTTGGAGTGGCAGGCTTCTCTAGGGTCAGTGTGCAACTGAGGAGGGTGTTGAGGTCACACTTTTAGACTTAGGTACATCAAATCTGCCTAAGTCAAGCTTAAGGTGCCTGAGTCCTTTATTGGATCTATCCTAAAGTGACCTGCTAAAGGTCACGTTGTGACTTAGCAGTCAACCCAGATGAGGAGCCTTGATCTTATTGGTCATGGATCTGTTCTGCCTATTATGCAATGTTTCACTTTTAAGCAATTTATAAAACTAATCATCTTTGTCTTTGAATATGCCATCACATTTATTTCAATGCTCATTTCTCATTTTGAAAATTCCTAAAATTACCTGTATACTGTATTTTCTAAATTTCTTGTGTCTTTTCTGACTGCAGATTTGGCCTCCTAGTCTACTGCTGTCTGTTTCTCCTTCCTGTTCCTCTGATTGATTCCTTGTGATCCGTTACTTTCAGGATACTCCTGCCTGCCCAGCTGAGTTACCACATTCTCTAGATCTTACTACTTACCACAGAATCTCACACCCCTTCTGATTTACTTACTGTGTCAGTGCAGCTCTGCCTGAAACATCACACTCATTGTTTAAATAGCATTAGAAATCAAGGGGACTATGTTAGTATGGAAAAGATTTCTTTTCTTGTGTATAGCTGAATTTTGTGGTGCTTTGCAACCCCTATTAAGTTACTCCATTTCACAATTGCAGTAGAAATGTTGAGACTGGTCCATGACCAGCAGCCCACTGCATGCTGGATTCTCTTCTTGAGGCAATAATAGATATTTTGCAGTTTAGTCCACTTTGATTTTGGAAGGTGGGAAGGCAGGATTTAAAGCTGGGCTCCAATAAAGTGCCACAGTTCTCACAGACATGCTGGTGATACAGTATAAATGGATAAAATGGTAGGTGAAAGAGGGTTTTTGTTCTAGATTTCAGTTTGGTATGTTTAGGTTCCTGCTTCCTATCATGGTAGTGACTCTTTACCTCTAGTAGTTCTGGCCAAAGTTATTAAATACTTCTTGAAAAACCTCTGTGTAGGTGATAAGAGTTGACTTTGGCATGTGTGAGAATAGTGTGAGGAATGGGAAATGGCAGAGATGGAAAAGCTTAATTGTATGCAGCTTATCTGCTTGAGAAACTGGTGTGTGCTTTGAGTGAAATTGTTTATCCTGCAGTGTTCCTGGCTTTTCCCCTATAAATACATCACTTCTTAATAGTGTCTCTCCTCTAATTGTGTCTCTAATATAAATCTATTATATTTCTGAAAAGTTAATGAAAATAACAACTTCTCATTCTTGAGTCACCATATATTTAAACTAGTTAATTTGTACTAATAAGAGAAATTATGCCCTCAGTGAACAGATGTTTGTGTTCTGATCTACTGAAACAGTATTTTCTCAGATCCCTCTGAATATTGTTTGTGAAAAGAGATACCCACAAAAATTCTGAAATATGCTTTATTTTAAAAGCATTTCACTGCCTGGAGTTTGTGACAGATGTACTTTGTTTGAAGAAAAATATAATTAACAGTTACTGTGGTACTCTTGACAATTTACCTGCCCAGGACTGGTAACAAATTGAAGGTGAAGACAAAGCAAGTACAATGACCAGCCATCAGACCTCTCTGATGATGAATTTAGTAGAAGCAGAGTAGCCCAAAGGACGACCTGAGACTCAGAAAGCACTGGACACTGAAGATCGCTTCACTCTTGCTTGACTTTCTTCATCTAGATCTGTTCTGGTTTTTTTCCAGAAAACGTGTATGTGAAAAAGAGACACATTTCTGACTCTTTGACCTATCTGTTTCTAACCTCTGGCAATAATGCATAACTTCTCTTACAGACAAAAGCTAAATGCACTGTCATTATGACAACATATAATTCCTGCATCCTTGCTAACAAAGGTGACCTTTGTTAAGTAGTTTCTTAACAAAATCCTCTAAAAGAACAGAGTATGGCTTCTAACAGATGCAATCAAACAAATGCACATCAGTTAAAATAATTTGGCTGCCATCTTCTGCCAGCTCAGGCAGTTAACTGCAATTACAACCAAGATTTGTTCATCTGCTTTACCTGATGGAAGAGATCCAATCCCTGGCTGCTGCAAAGTAATCCTCTTCATCAGGAAAGGCCCAGGAGTCAGGAAAGTCTTACTAGTGACACAGGACAGTCACACGGACCATTTGGGAGACTTGCCCCATCGCTGTGAAACAGTGTATGAAACTCATTGAGAGGAAACCCAGCCTCCACTGGAGGAAGCTTCTCCTGGGATGAAATGCTGTTGGCTGCTATGGTTACTGGTGTGATTTTCCATTTACTTTCTTGTTCACTCACCTGCTTTCTCATGCAAACACCACGCACAAGTACCTCCAGAGATATTTGTTGTTGGAATAGTGACAAACCTCTTTAGTGGCAGCCATGCACAAAGAGAAAAAAAAGATACAAATGGTCAGCAAATAAACAGAAGAAAGGGAAGTGCTGGAATCTATGGGTATTATGAATAATATTCTGTCCTTGCTGCTTTGTGAACTTTGTGTTCTCTTCACTTTGGATTTGCATTAATGTTACTCTTGCCTTATGTCTCTATTTTACACCTCAGTGCTTCAATCCAGCAGAGAGCTCCCCACAGTCAGACTCCTGTGACTGTAGAGCCGAGTGCAGCATCAGGATTTAGATGAGCAAAATATTGTGGTTTCTTTTTGGTATCTTAAAGGGACAAGCACATTATTTTGCTGATTTATTTTGGTAGCACTTCACAGGTTTTGTTCCCACATTTACATACATTTTTTTTCACCTTTTACACATTTCTGATCAGTCTAACTGTGTAGTAGTTCTACACTATGAAACTGTCAAATTCCAAATAAATTGCATGTCTTGAGGGTACTTCACCCCCCCCACCCCCCAAGTATCAAGAAAAAAGAGAGAACTTCTTTAAAAGTGTGATAATTCCTGTCATATTCCATGGTTATAAACAGATAGGCTAGTTAGTACAACTAGTATTTATCATAATGCACTTCTAGGTTAGGAAATACTTTTTGACAATGCTTTATAGCCATGACAGCAAGCAGCTGATCCTCCAAAAGGGTAGTAAATAATAAGGATATAACTTTCTGGCTACTTTAATGTCATCTGTAAAATTACTTTTGTTTTGATGTAGCATTCAATCGAAGCTGAAAGAAATCTTTTAGTGGTTTGCTCTTTCCCACCAAATAAGGTGCTAAATATAGCAATATCAAGTATTCTGGGCTTCAAAAGAGCTGTGGTTCAGGTTTCTCAAGAATATCTGCTTTTTCTCCTGACTGTTCAATTTGTTTTATAACTGTTTATTTAGGAAGTATGAGTAACTACAAATCAATACCTAAAGTACCAAAAATATTAAACACTACAAAAACGAGCCTTTCACTTGGATAATAATGATGCAGTCATACAGTCATCAGATTTTCCAGTTTGAAAGTTACAGCTAGCTGGAGGACAAATTCCTAAGAAAGGGACACAGCACTGCAGCCTAGGGCATTGTGACTTGTCCCACTGCCCATGTACCTTTGCCTCTTTTCCCTCTTTGTTATCCTTGGAAACTGCATGCTCAAGGGCTGGGAGTGGACACAGTAATGGAGTGGTGGTGGCAGGAGCATATCCAAAATAGGCTCCTTTCTTCACCCCTTCACACCTCCTGATGACCCCCCACAGGCAGTAGGGATGCAAGTAGGATGGCTACAGTCCATTATTTTTCCTGTAGGTAAATCCCAGTTGCAGTGACACAGACTGCACCTCTTTCATTTTCCATTGTCCAAAAAGCATCAGCATTTCCTCTCAGATTAGCAAAAAAAAAAAAAAAAATCAGTATTCCAATATATATTTTCAGAGTAATTTTTGGCGGTCTATACATGGTTTTTTCATCTGCCTGTAGCAAGTATCAGAAGTGGTTCTGTGGTGACAGCTTATTCAATTGGGAAGTAGTTCTTTAAGACGCTGGTTTGTTTTCCCTTACTGCAGCTAGGTCTGCCTCATCTCCTTGAGTACTGCAGAGGCTGGGCATGATGAGCATTTTGTGGACTGGGAATCTTGCTGTGAGGGAATGTGGTGAGACTTAGCATTTTGTAGATGGATTTAATGAAGTGTATGAGATCCCCAAAGCTTTCAACCATGACAACATTCAAATCCATCATGTCACTTGCTGTGAAATGTGTAACAGCCATTGCTCTTTTTTTTTTTTTTCATGTTTGCCTGTAATTTTAGTATAGTTGCTGTTACAAGTTTGTTCCATTTGACATTTGTATATTAAGAAAAATTGCTTTAGTTAAGTAGGCAATATTTCCAGGAAGAATGTTTCCTCCTGACGGAGATGTATTATCATAAATCTTTGCATCTTTACAAAAGGGCTTATAAAGATATAAATTAGTTGCATAAAAGGGCAAAAATAAAAATTATATTGGCATTTTCATTGTCTTATCTTTCCTCTCCAGAGCACAGTCTACTATCTTGTAAAATATCTCTATATTATATAAAATTACAGAAGTTTCAATTCCATATTCTCTTTTAACATTCTACACATTTAAATCATCTAGAGGGGAGCAGGAAGGGGAGCCAGACTTTTATAGAGGCTGGTATTCTCTGTGGACAGATGTATAAGTTGGCAAATCTGGCTCCAGTCTGCATAAATTTTTTAAGCACGACAAAATTTGTGTGGCTTGCTGTGAGTGTGAAGGTAGATTTGTGTGACTATGAAAGCAGCTTGCCCACAGATGCTGTGTGTGCTTTTGCTCTACTGCAAGTTTGGGTTTTTCTGTGTCTTACTTTATTTCATGTAATGGACATAAGGATTGTGTGCTAAAGAGAAAAGGAGTAATAAACAATAGTGATGGCATCCATGCCTTGTCGTGATGCTTCCCAAAGCTGTCAGTTCTGAAAGGAAGCCCACCTGACTTACAGCTGAGTGGGAAGGAAAGGGAGTCAACATCTACACAGGGTTGAAAGGCTGGTGAGGAAAAGATTTTACCAAGAGGCTGCAGTTTGCAAAGCAGCAGTCTTTCCTGAGATGTTCAGGCTGTGCAGACTGAGGTGGCTTGTTCTGAGGAAGGTCATGTTTCCATGTAACTGGTCCTTAGGCAAATGGAAGCTCTTCCTGACTTTGTGTTCTAACCTGAAAAGCCTGTTTCTTGGAGTAGGCTGTCCTGGCAAGGGACAGCAGTTACCTTGTCAACAGGTGAAAGTCTCTGCTGGACCCAGGCAGAAGCTGCTAACAGGGGGTTTGACTTTCCAGTGTCCAGAAATGTGGGTCAGAAAAAAATAACATTAGCTGGGAATTAATCCAGGGGAACTACTAATAGTAGTGACCTTACAGTGGAGATGAACAATACAACCAGAAACCATTTGAGAGGGATGTGTCGGTAGTGAGCTAAGTACTGTGATTAAGTGCCACCAACGCTATTTGGTACTCTATAAATAGACATGTCTGCTAAGGCATGTAACAGTCCTGCAGCAGCCATTCAGTGCTGACTGATTTTAAGACAGTTCAGGCTGCTCTTGCTTTGCCCCATTTTGATGCCACAGCTTCTGCAAAGCTGGCTGGTGCTGGAAAGGAAAGGCCAAGCTGTGACAAGTGCATGGTTGGTATCTTCTGCAATTAGTGCTTTAACATCCCCAGGTGAGAGAATAAAAACTATCTGGTTTTTTGAGTATATCTCTTTGCTTCCTAAATTAATTGTTTACTGGCACTTTACTGCCTAAAATTAGGCCACCATTACAAATGATCTTCAGTGTTACTGCAGAAAGATGAATGTAGCTGAATTTTCCTATACATGGAGATGGAGCTGTGGTTCAAAGCCACATAAAGTAGGAGTTCTGTCCTGAGTGGCACAGGCCTGCCCTGATGCATCTGAACTGTCCCTGTGTGACATTTCCAGAACGAGTCCTATAATGGGTATTGATTTATAGCTGGATATGGGAGGGTTTGTTTATGTTTTCATAGTGCTGTTGAAATTGATTTCTACAATTAGCAACTGCTTTGCCTCCTCTATACTGGGAAGCTCATGAGCAAAGAGGAATTTCAAATTTTTGCCTTAGTTTTCCATATTGCTTAGAGAGGGGAGTAAGGGAGATGTCAGTTTTTCCACTCTTCCACGTTCTGCCCTTCCTCCCCCTTTGGAAAGAGAAGGTGGCTCAGGTTAATCATCAAAGGCAAGATATCAAGAACCCAGTAGAGGGATAAGTGATTTATGAAGGCTTCCATGCTTTAAGGTCATGAGTCAGGGATTCCTTCCTTGAAATGCTTAGCCCTTAGAGTGCTTTCCCCTCTTTGCTTGCTACTGTGCAGTCCCACTGACATTGATGGACTGGCACATGGGTAACAAGAATTTGCTCCTAATGATCACCATGCTGAATCAATCTGAATGGCTTCCTGCATTTCTGTAGAGCTGCTTTGGGCTTGAGGGGTGGTGACAGTGAAGACAGAAACAGTCTTAAGAAAAATTTGACCAAGCCATGGGCAACTGCTAGCCAGAGAGAAGAGAGATGAGGGGAAGTAGAGAGAGCAAAGGTGGGTAGCTCTTATCAATTAATTCCTGACGTAATTATTTATAAATGTGTACATGGCCACTTGTATACAATCTCCTTTTTTCTGTTTAACAGCATGGTTACAGTGAGGCCCTTTAGTACCAGTCACTGTGTACACACACACACATGCACAGAGTAATACAAAATCATGGCACCTTTCTAATAATTCATGGCCTGGAGGCTGATGCGTGAGATATTTGTATATGTAGCCCATACACAGAAGGATGCAGTGCAGATAAATATGAATTACACTATTTGTAGAGATGAACTTGCTGAAAAAAAGAATTGGAATATAGAAGCTGGAACTGTATTACTATGGTGTATTACATGTCCCTTAAGTGTTACAGTTATGGGACATAAAAGCTAATTTTAGTCAAGAAACAGCATATGTTGTCTGAGTTCCATGAGTAGACTGCTGCCAGTATGCTTTATGCTAGTGAGCCTAAAGAGAATTTGGATGGCCTCATTACAGCTCTGTAGTTTTTAGAAAAGCTCTTAATGGCACTGAAACCCTGGATAATAAAAGCATTTGTTAAGTCACAGACTATCTATTCAGTCTCATACCCAGCGAGAAAAAGAAGGCTGTGGGAATACTATGTTACACTCAGAAAAATTTTAAAAGCAAACAAACAACATTTTATCTCACAATTGTGCATCTGCTGGTCTCAGGATATATTTAGTTGTGTTTATACAGAAAGTAAACAGGTAATTGGACTTCAATGAGAGTCAGTGAAGTCCTCTGATGGTTTTTTTTTTTTTTTATTATTTTACAGTGAAAGCCTGCTTGGGCGTTTTTACTGCATGAAATTGGAAACTACTTGAAATAGGAGTATTGACTTGGTTTATTCTTGTGTTCATCACATAAACAAAATGCTACAAAATAACTTTAGTAAATAATGCAAGAAAAGAACATTTAGTAATAAAACTATTGTCATCTTCAAAGGCCTAAAGAACTACTGAGGTGCTGCATATGCATATAATGTTTTAGAAATGCACTAGAAAGCCTTGTCTAGAAGCCTGGATGTTTATTTAATATTAACTGGTGGAAAAATAGGAAAGAGAAGAAAGTGAGACCCCCCTTCTTTCATTACACTTTCAAAGATGCTCTTATTCCAACACACAAACATTATTACTTGAAATAGATACTTCTTATTGCAGCTTTTACTCAAGTATTATTTTTCTGAGAAGAATATAACTGTGCTTCCTTTTTGCCCAGCATTTTTCTTCCTTTTGTGATATAATGATATGGTTCTGCGTAATGTCTTGTGCTGTGCAGGGTTTCCGGGTGTTTCAGTCACTGCTGACAAAACCTAACATGTCTTTTTTATGTAGCCTGTTATGTTGGTCAGGAAAAGGTGAGGACAATGAACTTTCCTCCATGACTAAGGTTAAAAAAGTGCTTTCTGATGAAATATCCTTTCCTTTTTCAATAAGCTTAAACGTTACTCTTCCTATGCTGAT
This sequence comes from Polioptila caerulea, assembly GCA_013397295.1. Classification (NCBI taxonomy): domain Eukaryota; kingdom Metazoa; phylum Chordata; class Aves; order Passeriformes; family Certhiidae; genus Polioptila; species Polioptila caerulea. The sequence continues at coordinate 134,839 of VYXF01006533.1, read as the reverse complement.
AGGCTGCCAAGGCTTTTATTAAAAGCTGGAAAATTTGGCATGTTTTCCCCTTTAGACCTGAGTGGATTATTCATACATCTGATGCAGGCCCGTGAGAGGCAATCGATTTATCATGCTTGAGTTTTTGTGCCCTTGACATTTATATCTTAAAAATCAACCCTGGAACTGCACAGCACATTGCAAACAGGAGGTGTATCCCTGCAGACTTCAGCAGGTTTGGGGGTAAGGGGCAAGTAGCTGTAAAGCAGCATAATAGTGCTCTTATCACTTCCATGTCATATTTAGAACCCTGAATGTGTGTTCTTTGTGATAGGTAGGTATCAACATGGTTACCCTACCCCTACCTAGATCATTTGATGTCTGTCACACTCAGATTACTTTTGTTATGATCTGCTCCAGGGCAGGATCCAGCACCAACCTGACAAGGGTGAGGTAGGGGACTCCAGTTGTGGCAGCTGCAGAATATACCAAATACCCTGCTAATTATTTTTTTGCTTCTGTTCGACATGTGAACAAATTCTTAGACTGTCCTAAAGTACAGTGGTAAACTGAAAGGAAGGGGGAGGGGAAGTTAGGAGCAATTAGATATGTCAAAATGTTTTGTTTGCTCTAAATCTGTCCAGTAAAAGCCATCTTTTGTGTCAGCAAAATAATCTGGAATGTTAACAAGAAAGGAGACCCCAGAAATACCTCAAAACACCATTTTGGTCCTCTTTGTAGAAAAGGATGATAAGCAAATATCTGTCTCCACAGCAGACAGAGGAATGGAGTGACTTTCTAGGATGCTCTTAGTTTGAAATCACAGCCCTTAGTAGCATTACAGAGCCAGAAATGCAAGCTCAATGAAACTTTTGGCCAGATTTACAGAATCACTTACCAAATGTAAATCTCTGATGGAAGGAAACAATAAGAAGGAAAGAACAGTTTTCTGGCATCTAGTAGGCACTTCAGTCTCTGGCAAAATTATTCTTTATGATAATATAATTTATAGGATGCCACCATGATTATTATGCTGGAAAATCTGACACTAAAGCTGTAAAGATTCTCATGTGAAAGGAAGAGGCCAAAATGAATCTGTATACTGGGGGCAATAAAAAAGGAAAAAGTCAGCTCTATGATAATATTCTAGGAATACTGCTGGAATTTATTAATCCTGCATGGTGTTGCCAGTGCAGAAAGATCATGGCTGGAAAGCTGCTCAGTGGAAAAGGACCTGGGGCTGCTGGTGACAGCAGCTGAACATGAGCCAGCTGTGCCCAGGTGGCCAAGAAGGCCAAGGGCATCCTGGCCTGGATCAGCAATAGTGTGGCCAGCAGGACCAGGGCAGGGATTGTCCCCCTGTACTCAGCACTGGTGAGGCCACACCTCAAATCCTGTGCTCAGTTCTGGGCCCCCACTGCAAGAAAGACACTGGGGGGGCTGGAGAGTGTCCAGAGAAGGGCAACAGAGCTGGGAAAGGGTCTGGAGCACAAGCCTGATGAACATCTGAGGGAGCTGGGGCTGCTTAGCCTGGAGAAAAGGAGGTTCAGGGGGGACCTTCCCACCCTACAAGCACCTGAAAGGAGGCTGTAGCCAGGGGGGATTCGGCCTCTCCTCCAAGGCAACAAGTGACAGGACAAGAGGAAATGCCCTCAAGTTGCACCAGAGGAGGTTTAGATTGCATATTAGAAAAACCTTCACTGAAAGGGTTGTCAAGCATTGAAACAGGCTGCCCAGGGTGTTCAAAAGACATACAGATGTCTTTTGGCACCTGAGCCACAGCTCAGTGGTGAAGTTGGCAGTGCGGGGTTAATGGTTGGACTCAATGATCTTAAAGGTATTTTCCAACCTAAATGACTCTATGATTCTATGATTATTAAGGGACTGTTTTCTTCAAGGTAACATTTTGTAGTGTTTCATGTTGAGTCCACAAGTCCAGATGTAGCAAACCCACAAATTTTGCTTATGCTCCATGTATATCATTTCAGCTATATTTGACTAAAATTAGATCATTGAATTCAATTCAGAAATTTCTGCCTGTTCACCCAAACTACAATTTCATGAAACCAGTTTAAAAATATGCATACTAGTGAGATTTTCCTTTTTTTTTTTTTTTTTTTTTTTTTTTTTGTTTTGGTTGTAATTTAACTTTTGTAACTTTTAAACATCATTCCTCTCTCACTTGGGTATGATTTTATATGTTTACCAGTTTTCCATTAATGTCATACAGGACAAAAACTTCAAGCAAGTCTGAGTAACAACCCCTGCCTGGAATTTTGTGAGATTTGTATGTCTCTCTGCAGTTTGGCCTAAACAGGTAACAATTTAACAAGTATTCTTTACCATAACTAAATATGCCTTGTTTAAATAAATAAAACCAAGAAAACTACTAATGCTCATTAGGGGTTAATGCTCTTCCAGTGCCTTGTTGGTTTCCATTGATAGGGAGGTAATTGGCTTATGTGCTAAGAAAGCTGATTATGTTGCCCAGACAGAGCAAGAGGAGGGTCTGAAAGAGGTAGAAAATATGTAGGCCAGAAAGATCCCCACACAGGAAAATACCTATGACCTGTACAAAATCTTCTTTAGTTTAAATTCTGTCTCTTACATACTTCCTTGCCCACCATGCTCTATTAATTAGAAATGCTGAAGGCAATGTGCAGTGCTGTGTTATCATCCAATTTTTAGGGAACTGGAGGAATGAGGAATGACATATTTACAGAGAGGCTGAAGTCACTGAGACTGAGCATGGGAACAGCAGCCTGAAGCCTAGACAGAGGGAGGGAAAACCATGGACTGTAGCCAGTGAAGGCTACAGGTACTCAGGAGAGGTCAGAGTTGTAAATAACCTAGTGCTTGTGAGAGCCAGAATGTGTCCTTTTCTTTATCTGTTCCCTTACAGACAATTCAGAAGGAGTAATTCTGTAAATGATTGCCTGAACAAGCAGGACCAGGATCTGCTATTTCCTGCAAAGTTCCAACATAGCACAGAAGGAAACCTCTGCACACTAGTTCAAGTAAGGCCCCACTTGAAGAAATTTTTAAAGCCTATCAACCAGACGATCTACAAAGCAGAGGAGGTCTAATACATTTATATCCTAGCCATTGCCCTTCTGGGGCTAAGTTTAATCTGTCAGTTCATATCTAGTTAAACTATGAAAGAAAGTCAAACACTGTTGCTTCAAAGGCAGAGTGAGCTTGATACTGCCTAATATGTCAAGCCAGAAGAGCTGACATGCAAATTAGGATCCAAAGCATTCACTCTTTTATGTTCAGCCAGGTGCTGGCAAGATCAAAGGGACCCCTAAAACCTTTGAATTTATTGAAGGGAAATTGGGGAATTTGTCTAGAGCTTTACAGACGGGCAGAGAGGACCCTAAGTAGAGACATGGGCAAAACTGCAGAAGACACAGTGATAAAAAAAATCCAGACATCTTTTTCCTCACCCAAATTATATCTCTTGGCCAACATTGCATTAGTGAAATTCTGAAGAATCTCTGATTGACATCTTTGATATGATGATGAGGTCTCTTACAATTCATCTTCAAAATTACTCAGAGTATAAAGGACTGAGATAAAAGGGCCTTTGTATACTATAGGCCATAGGCTTTTTCCTTTGGTTGATACTAGAAGTCCTAGGGAATCTAAGGCTGAAAGTTCCCTTAAAGTCTGTTTTCTAAAATTGATAGCCCATGAAGAGAAAGACCCAGGGAAGTAAGATAAATATTTCTGTGTAATGGAATATCCAGTTTTTTAACCACCTCCTCAAGTGATATGGAGCTCAGAATAGGTGTATTTTGCTTACTGTTTCCTCTAAACTAACAAGATTTTCAGTCTTTTAATAAATAGTGTCTTGAGCAAAAAACTTATTTCATATTCTTGTATTTTGGATTTACAAGTAGAACAGTTTCAGGAGTGAAACAGCGCTAAATTTCTAACAGGGTAAGACCTTAAAACATTAAATCCTAAAGCTTTAGATGTTAAACCTTGGTGTCTTCCAGTGGGCATTAGGCAAGAAAGCAATAGACAAAATGTGCTTTTTCTTCAGTATCTTGCTGCAAGCACATGGGCTAAAGGACGTAATTAAAGGTTTAACCAACATTAACACATGATATCATACTAAAAATACCATCAAGAATGCATTGCACTTGGTTAGACTGCTTAGCTTTTTCTCTCCTAGCAGTGTCAACAAGAGCATCAGAACTGTTCAGCCTTGAGAAGAGACAGCTGAGAGGGGGCTCTGTCAATGTCTGTCAGTGTCTGCAGGGAGGGAGCCAAGAGGGTGGAGCAGGCTCTTCTCTTCTACCAAGCAATGGGACAAGAGGCAACAGGCAGAAACTGAAGCATAGGAAGTTCCACCTGATCAGGAGGAAGAACTTCTTTACTGTGCTGGTCACTGTGCACTGAACAGATTGCCTAGAGGGATTGTGGAGTCTCCCTCACTGGAAATATTCAAGAGCTGTCTGGATGCAATTCTGTACTCTGTGTTCTGGGGTGATCCTGCTTGAGCAGGGAGCTTGGACCAGATGACCACTGTGATCCCTTCTGACCAGACCCATTCTGTAACTCTGTGATTCTGTAATATTAGGCTTTACTGTAGCTGCCTAAGAGTAGGCTTTTACTGGAAAAATTGATAAATAGTAACCAATAGTATTCATCCAAATCTGCATTGTATAAATTTTTACATAATGTGCAAGAAAATATACTAGAAATTTCAAAGCCTTCCTGAAATATTTGTCTCTTCTATCTATAAAGAGGAAGTTAATTAGTACACACTTTTTTTGTACCATTGCCTGTAATATATTTTGTCTTTCTTGTCATAAAATAGCACTGTGAGGCAGAAGTGCTTTTCTCCTCTCTTGCCAAAGGGAACTGAGAAGACACATCTGTGGTGCATTTTGTGTGTTGTTTTATGTCTTGATTTTAGTTCAGATTTTCCAAATGCAATAGTACACCATGGCATGAAATCTAGCAGTGCAATTTGACTTATGTTTCGGTGTCTGCACTGTAAGAATTTTCACCTGAACGAAGTGAACTCCTGCTATAATCAGTGAATACCTAACCACCACAGGCAGGGAGCTCAGGGAGGCTTTCAGATGTCCAGATGTGTTTCCCTGTAGACACCTGTCTATATGCAGGCATTTCCACTGTAGACACCTACTGGGGAACCCCAGTTGCTACATAACCCCGAGTGCAGCTGGATATGCTGATACCCCTGCATCCTGGCTGAATCCAGGACAATATTCAGCAACAGCCCTTCTCAGTGTGCCCTGTGGCTGATGGAGAACTGACATGTCACCCAAGGAGTGTGTGACTGGTGTGGAAGCTGCAGTGGCCTTACATCATGTGTGGCACAGACAGCTGGGGTCTGTGGGTCTCTGCAGCCCATGCAGCCTCATCCTTTGATCAAGGTGGTCATGGACCAGCTGCTGAGTGAGGAGATAAGGAACAGAACTCTGTCAGGAAATATTCTGACTGCTATCCCACCCTCTGTCCTATGGGATATTATAGATATAAACAGTATGATTCAGACCAGATCCCGTGGGAGCCAGGCACTGAACTCCTTTGGGATTTTGTCTCCACATGAATTATTACAGGCTATAGAGGAAGCTTTGAGGCAGAATATAAACAAACGGTGGCATGCCAAATCTTAGGCTAGTGTTTTACACCTAAATAATCCATCTTGAAGTGTCTCATGATTATATTTTATTTTTCTGAAGTACATTAATTTAAAACACTTCTATGAGACATAGAAATACATTTGAACTGGCTGTTAATTCTTCACATCTGTTTTCATTGAACCAGAAATTATTTTGAACTCTGCCATTTTATTAAGGAGCACTGACATATCACAAAAGAAGAGACAGAGTGGTGTTACATGTACTTTGTGCTTCTGAGTAAAGGTGCTAAATTTGCTCAGTCTAGGAAAAACAGGCAGCATATTGTGTGCTGGTTTTAGCACAGGTGGACAGGGAGAGGGTATGCCTCTGACTTAGGATGGGAGGGGTATGGAAAGATGACTGTGATGGAATGTGTGAATCCAGTGAATTCAGTCAAGGATGACATCGGTGTTTTATGAAGTTTAGTTTATATATGTTATATCATGAACGGTGGATGTAAGAAAAGCTTTGGAATGTGCAGCAATGTGTAGATAGATGGTTATTTTATATAATCGGTGTTCCCAAGTTGCACAGCGCCTTGGGTACCTTCCTCCCTCTATTGCTGAGGGTCTTCTGTTGGCCCCTCTGGACCTTGCCTTTCCTGCCAGGTGGGTGCTCCTTACCCCAGGCTGTCCCACAGCCTCTGTCCCTTTCCCTTGCTGGCCCCACATGGCTGTTCTCCCGCTGTCCTTCCCACAGCCTCACCCCAGCAGACACAGAGCTGTGGTGCTTCTCCTGAGGAGTGAGTGACCAGCAGTGGCTGAGACTGACCCTCCCCTCTCCTGCCTCCCCTGTCAGACAGAGCAGTCAGCACAGAGCTCTCCCTGCTCACCCTTATCAGCGCTGACCTGTCCACAGAACACAAACGGGACAGGGCCTGGGGCAGGTCCCGAGGTACCCAGGGCACTCCTGCAGGGAAGGTGGGATGGCAGCAGTACCAGCTTCCCAGGGAAGGATGCTCATCTGCTCATCCTCTCCTCAGCTGGCTTTTTTGTTTTTCTCTTTTCCCTTCTCTCTCCTCTTCCCAAAAAATAACATTCAACATGAGAAGTACTGTAAGCCACCAGCTGTGAATAATTGCCCCTGACAACAACACTTCGTGCAGGTGACTTTGTCTCAGCATCCTCTGTGCAACAAATGTAACCTTGGTCAGAGCTTTTTAGGCCAACATTCTTTGATCACAATGCATTTAACGATATTGATGTTGATATTAATCTTATTGATGACATAATTATTAAGAGAGGAAAATATTGCTCTTAAACCTCTTGTAATATTCTTTTTTTCTTCCTCCTTCACCTTTACATAAATTCATCCCTGCTCTCACAGTCAGGTCTAACAGATTTTGGTACAGGAGAAAATATTCATGTTCACTTAACAGTAGGAACATCAAGTTCCCTGTCTTCAGGTATGGAAGAGATGTATTTCATCTGGGTTGTTTGCCTGGCTGATATTAGAAGATCAAGTCTATCATATTTACATTCCTGGCCTTACTTCAGACACAGCTGAATCCCAAACAGATATAAACCTCCAGGGTAAGTATAGGTTAAAGTCATTTCCAAAGTAACTTCACGCTGTCGGCACTAATTTTCCTACTTACTTAAGAAGTCCATAGATATTTAGATCACTGAGGACTGTATTTAAAATCAGTTTCATGTGATAGAAGCTCTATAATATGCATAACAGGGAATTGCCAAAGTCTTAGACTAAGGCATCTTGATTTTATCTTCTATATTAACTGTGATTGTTTTTCAATAGAGAACATTTATATTGTTGCCATAGGAATGTGTAATCTGAGCCATTACAAAGGCTGAAACCAACCATATTTCAGATGGATAAGGTTATTTTTCTAATATTTGAAAAGTATTACATTTGAAAATATATAATATGTTATATGTAATAGAGTAAGAAATAATCACATCTATTTTTATGTAATGTCAACTAGTTTTGTATCTAATATCAAATACAATTATTCAATAAAGTCAGATCCGTCCTGTACTATCAAATATATGCTGACATTTGAGAGAATGGTGGGGTTTTTAAGGACAAATAAACATGGTTATTTGGAATATTGTTTTTAGCAAGATAAAAAGATTGAGTTCCTATCCGTGAGAAAATTTTTCTTTTCTAGGATATATTTTTTAGAACTTGTCATACTCGTTGAAAAGACAACACAATGGCAAAGGCAACAAAAATATTACTTTAATACAAAAATAGTACTTTAATGAAAAAATTTACTTTAATAAAACTATTTAAGTTTATTCTGTCCACTACAGCTCATATGTCACTGCCTAGCATGAATAATATTCTATAGACATCTGTGTCAGTTAAAAAAATCTAAGAATTATGAAAGCTATGCCAAAATGGTGAAACCAACGGAGCCTGCTAATTCATTTTATATAATGATGCAATGACAACTGACAATTTGACTGTGCATTTTAACTAAGTAATCATTTTTACTTCTAATTCATATGAATATCCATTTAAGCCTTTAAAAGAGACTATTGTATAGACCAGAATTTCAAATATTTGCTCTGCTTTAACTATCCTTTAAGGAGATTTTTTTCATCTTGCATTTCAAATGTTGCTAAATGTCCATGTATTGCCCATTGTTTTAGCTGATATTTGCCACTTCAGCCTTTTTCCTAATATAAATTTTGTTTACCTGTGTATCATACAGATATATGTTGTGTTTCAAGCTGCATACAATCATACAGGTTTATGATTAGATATTTTTATGTCACGTACATAAAGTTAGTTTAAACCATTTCAAGTTACTCCCTGATTTAAGGCATTCTACTTATGCTGAGAGTTAGGGCACCTTCATGACGTCCCAGGGCAACTTTTATTTCCTTGCACTGAGAAACTCCTCTGATTCTGATCATCTTAAACAGTAACACAATCCAAGACAATTTCTGTAAATCCTTGTAACTCTTAGAGGTAAGACTGTGCTACTCTGGAATGCTACTAGCTGTAATCAAGTCACAGAATCATAGAATATTTCAGGCTGGAAAAGACACTTTCAAAAGTTAATTGATTTCAACCATTAACTCAGCACTGCCAAGATCATGACTAAACCATGTCCCTAAGTGCCATATCTACATGTCCTTTAAGTGCAAGTGATTGCAGTCTTGATTTAAAGTTGAACAAAAATCATGCTAGAGTTATAATAGCATAGCTGGTCTATACACCTCATGTCACAGAAGCATCTCGACTGACTTTTGCAATGCCTTTGTGTGAAGGTGAATAGGAAATCATAAATATAATGTAGAGGAGGAATTAAATTAAATGTTCAAGACATAGCTCTGCTTGAAACCATTTAACACCTGCTACTAATGGCAGCCACCACTAATCTTGCTAATTATCTTATATTCACATGATACAGCTTTTTTCCCCCTCTTACATATTTTCTCTGTTTAGTACATGAATAAATCTGATTAACATAATTTGAGCACTCAAATAGCACTTTTCAGGATCAGAAGCCCTGTGCAAGAAATGTTGACTTTCTATGGCAACAGGGCCAGAAGGGGTTTTCTCCTCTTTGTTAGAACTTTCAGGTGCAAGAGTTACCATAATAACACTTGTGGTCACCTTTATTTCAGTTCAATAGATTCAGTAGCGTGCATTCAGTTTGCTAATATGGAATTATAAGACTATCAAACAATCCTTTATAATGAATATGTGGATTTTCTTTTTTGAAACATGGATGCTTTGCTACTCAAATATTGACAATTAGATCCTAGATAAAGAACTTGATCTCAAGATATTATGGTGGGCTAAATGGACAAGATTTGCACAAGTGATTTAATGTAGTTTTTCAAAGTCCAAATTATCTCCTTGAATTAATCTGTGTTTGGCTGAACTTTTATCATTACAATATGGTTTTAGAGGAAAAATAGAATGTGTTTTACCTTGTTCCTGGCACAGAGTGGAAGGTGGTCCCTAAATTGCCATATTATGTATTTCTTTCCTTTGATTTTTTTCCCACACTGAGAAGTTTTTAAAGGCATGCAGTAATGCAGATACCTATAGTGGGCAGCTGGTTCTTTTAACTGTGTTTCTAGGCAGGAGTAGATGAACAACAAGGAGACATACAGCTCTCATAAAATCTCACTGGGGTTCCACAGACTCCTGTGGAAGCAGAGAGCTAGAACCTGCAGTACTGCTATTCCTTCAGAAAAAGGTATAAAGTATTTAACGTGGGGAAACTCCTGCAGGTACTGACTCCTATGACAGAATTTCTCCTTTAGTGGAAAAGAACAACCTGGTCCTTTGAGGAATTTCCACCTTGTTTTACAAGTAGTCTGTGCTGAGTTGACAACTTCTTTCACCACATTTAGAGTGACATTAAATAAGGTCATTCAGGAAGTGGAATTGTACTGGCATTAAGCTAAGTTAACCTTGATGAATTACAGTACTAAAATATTGCAAATGTAAGAGTTATTGTTAGTTTACATTTTAAGACTAAAAATCGCTGGTGGATTAGAAGAACTGTGAAAGATGCATTATATTTTCCTCTAGGTTCTAATAATAAAATTCAGTTATTCTCACTTATAGGCTTGCTGTGAGTATTTTTAGACTGAGGTAAGTATTTCTGAGTAATGTCACTGCCCTAGAGTAGTGTGGGTGTGTGTGTTCATGTGGCCAAGACAGGAAGGAATACACAGTTCAGAAGAGGATTTAATATGTTTTCTTCCAAAATATATAGACTAGATATATATTTCTTCAAAATCCTATCATAATAGTCATGAGAAGGTGTTCAAAATTAATTTAAAGCAATATCTATCTGTTGGGTTCAGACTTGTAGGAGCTGGAGCAGGACGTTTTCATTTCATATGAGCAATTCTCATTCTAAGTGAATGGAATGTGAATCAGTGTTTCCATATTAAGAGATGTCTCTGCCACAGCTCATATTTTCCATCAATAATAGATACCTGTCACCTCTGGCAGTTAAGAAATCCTAACTGGTACTGACTGTTTTCAGATGTATTTCAAAATGAGACTTAAGCAAAGGTTCTTCTGTTGGCAGATTGAATCATTATTTGACTTTACCCAGTTTGCAGATGCAAACAGGCATGTTATAAATACATATGCATTTTTACAGCTTGCTTTATTAATTCTCTAAGTTAGAGATTGTCTGTTCATATCTGTCAGAGGAAGATTTACTGGGATGGGCTAAAGGACTTTTAAATCTTTTCTTCTCATACCCTATTAGTACCATCAGCCTTCATCATGAAGGCGGAAAAAAAATACCTGTACAACATTTCATGACAGTTAAAGCCTGTCCATAGCAATGCCTTTATTTACTCAAATATTTCTAATTTTCAATGAAAACCTAATGGTACTTCACCCAATCTTGTCTTAGCTCTGAAAAGACAAAAGCATGACTGTAGTTTACCAGCTAAGCAGTTTGTAGGAATCCCAGAAATACGTTTATATGTGGTTGACATTGTGCGTTGTTGTTTTCACAGTGCTGGATATCTTGCTCCAAGGTTATTTTCTAAAGAATTCCCAGCAAATGTAAGCATATAACAACAATCAGTTTTGCAAGCATTTTTGTTGTCCTTGGAGCAACTGTGGTTTTGTTCTACCAGCCCCTAATCAGGGCTGTCAGTGAGCAGCGAGGGCCAAGCTGCAGAAGACAAACATCTGTAAGGACAGGAATGCAAGTGGAGACTCCAGGACACCTGTCTATCCTAAGAGGTATTCCTTTCAGGAGGAATAGGACACAGCAGAATTTGAATCACATAAAATGCCCCATATCCATCCTTTGCATAAGGGATAGAAACTATGCTGAAGCACATGGAGTTGTTTCAGTATTAAATGTAGACTGTGAAACAACGTGAGGTAAAGTCCCAGTGCCATAAAATGTTAAAATCACATTGTGTGATATGTAGCTAGAGTCTTTGTGGCAGCAGTTGTACATTCCCAGGAAAATGGCCAAGGACTTTATATAAAGATGGCTCTTGACTATGTGAATCAGATGAGAAGCTCTTCCTAGCAGTAAATAAACTTGATCATCTTGTGTCTGAGTCATCGAAACTGGTCTGTCCATGACCTCAGATTAAAGGTCTTTTAATACTTTGTCCATATTCTGCCAACTTTTCCTATTAGTTAAACATAACAAGTATATACAAATAGTAAAAATAATAGAGTAACACATATGCAGAAGAATGTATCCCTATTTTTACAGGGAGGATCTGAAGAAATAATTCCTTCCTGAACATTTACCTGCAATGGTATTTTTACTGGTCAGTTTTTTTGCTTTTTCTCCTGCATGCACACAATGGAATATGCTCAGAATATAACAATTTCAGACCTTAAAATGACATTTCGCCTGCATTATTCAGCACAATAGTCTGAAAATTCACATGAGAAGAAGTATATTTGTAGTCATGTGAAATGGTGACACATTTATGCTATGGTTTAGCCCACATGTCAAAAGAAAGGTCTGGGAAAGACAAAAGGCTGTTGCTGTGCCTTTTGATTTCTGAGAAATTGAATTATTGATCAATCCACACTTTTATATACTGGTGTACGTAAAAGATTAACATACCTCAATTGCAGAGATTAAGGAGAGAGACCATAAATCTTGTGGTAGAGAAGCTGATGAATGTCTAAAAAGACATATTCCCCAAGTACCTTGCTGATCTCAAGACTAACACAAGGACACAGTATTTTACAAAAGGGAAATAAAATGTTCCTCTCTTTTCTGCCTGCTTCTCCAGTTGGAAGCCAGAGATGTTTTTCAGCCAGAGAGTCTTTGCCTGCAGGGGAACATAAGATTACGAATCTGTTTTGTCATGAAAAGCCTATGCAGAAAACACGCATTTGCTAAAATTTCTGAAAATAAATAGTAATGGATTATTGTAACTATCCATTTAAATTTGTTTTGTCATAATCACATCATGAACAACAGAACATTGCAGCGGAAACATACACAGAGCTGATTGTCCAAATATATAGCAGGCTTGTTGAATGTAAAGGAAGTTTGCTGTCCAGAGTCCTCAGCTCTGTCGACAGTTTGGGATGTGAGCAGTGTTCAGCCTCTGGGAAGGGGGAATGTTGCTGCTGGAGCTCCCTGGGACAACTCCTGTGCTGTCCAGAGACAGGGCAGCCTCACCCCTCTGAGAACTCTGCTGGTGTGCAGGTAGCTGTTTGTCAGTGCACCCAATGCATACTCTGCACAGCTCTCCTAGCTCAGAGCTGCACCTGACATCATTGCTACAGAGGCTTCTTTGGACAGAATACCCACCAAGAATTTTAAGGAAGGGTTTGCTTGCAATTAGCTGATATAAGAATATAATAAATGATTACTTGCAGTAGACAAGTAATCCATTGTCAAACTGTAACGGGAAAAGAAGATTGTATTTGTGAAGAGAAACTATGTATCAAATTGTGATGATTCTTTATTGTAAAATGTTTTAAAAATTAAAGTACAAATACTTTAGTTGGTGATGTTGCCTTTGACTGTGTTTTTGTGTTTTTCTCAGTTAGTGTTATGTCTTTTAGGTATAGGAAATATCATTAAAATATTGTTTAAAATTATTATCATTCAATTTTGTGCATCTCTGTGGTGAAAGTGTGGTTCTATCTATCCTAACAGACAGTTTTTTGGTAAAGACTCAGGATATTAAAATAATTGCTTCCGGATATATGCTTTATAAAGATGTGCTTGGCAAACCAGGCATCACAAAGAGTTAGATAACAAATACATACTGGGGCCTCTCCAGGGTGTGGTCTGGGCTGTACCAAAAGCATGTACCCATATTGTGTAGCTCTGAGTTCAGATATCACTGGATGTGGGCAGATTATAGTAAAATAACTAAATAGTTTCTCCCTCTATATGTCTGTTCCACTTTTTTTCTCCCGAGGGCTTGTATTTCCATGATAAGGGGAAGTAAAGAGCCTAAAAGTGCCTTTAAAATTTCATGGGCTGGAGGTGGAGAAGGTGTCTGAGGTGTCTGTATTCCTTTGTGAAATGTGTGTCACGAGACAAAAGGGAGGAAGCAACTGAAAACCAAACGAGGTCTGGAGTTGTGCACAACCTTTGTTCCCCCATCTGGTACAGGCCAGATAGATCCTATTTCAAATATTATTAAACTCGAACTGAACTCCTAGAAAGTGATATTGGGGAAGAACATATTTTATGGGGAAAAGTGCTGTAGAATACCAGTGAGGAGAACGTGACTGTGAACAACAGTGGGAGTGTTTTCATTTCATCTAAGTTTGAAATAGGAGAACACGATAGACTGCTGAAAGCAACTCTAGCAATGCAATATCCAGTATCCGGAGAACAAAATCCTTTTGTTTCCTGACCTCGGCCTCATCAAACAAACCAAGAGAAAAGTGTTATTGAGCTGGAGGAATCTGTTTACTGGAACAAATACTGAAGCTCTACGCTGGCATCTTAGAGCACAAAAGATGTTGGAACAGAACAGTCCTGTTCTGGAAAAGAGAAGCAGCAATCATGCACAGATGACAACAAAGTCAACAGAAAATGAACTACAAAGTAAACTCTGTCAATAATTTTGTTTCTTTGTCTTAGCTGACAGCTGTACCTAGTACCTAAAATTGATCTCAGTAACACTGACATAAGATGTTTTAAGGACTCTTTAAGTGACATCTACATTTAATTCTGTTTGATATGCTCAAGTTAAATCTGCTTGTGCCTTCAAAAATGCGTGATTTGGTTGAGTGAATAGTGGTGAAAAATATCTATACAAAATTAATGTCAGTTTTCTGTACTGTAGAGTAAATGAAGCTAACTGTTGTTTAGTGCATTCTTGTAATGAGTTCTGGAGGGTCCTGATCATCTTGCTGTAATATCAAAGACATTTTTTCATATTTATGTTTTGTTTTCTCTACCAAACAATGTTCAGTATATGAATATTTTACTCTATATCTTGATATGCATTCTCTGGTGTATGTAACTTACCATCTAAACTATGTACTTTGCCTCTTAACTGGATGATATGCTTTAAAAATAGGAAAAATAAAGTATTTAATAAATAATACATTTTTATATTAGATTACTTGTATTAATTTCTTTATTTTTATTAAGCTTTGTGATGTTTCTGTAATTTATGGTCATTTTTTAATACTTATGGATTAGTGTAAGTCATAGCAGCCAACTAAATTCTCTATTCTTTTATTTAAAATCACTTCAATTATTATTAAAAGTATAGATATATTGATTTAATTCTGATCTTATACATTACATTCCAATATATTATCAAGACTTTTCCACAAGTTTATTCATGTTTCTAAGCAGCACATACAAAAAGACATGAAACAGAAAGAAATTTTTTAATAATAGCCCAAAAGTTATAAAACATACTTCTGGTTTTTATAGGAAAAATGACAAAAAACCCTGCTACAAATGACAAGATGAAACTTCTGATCTGAAAGTAAAGACGCACTTTGAGTTTTCATAGATCCATTTCATCCTGTGAGTGAACTACACAGACCAAAAAATCACCAACTTCAACAAAACATATGCAATAAATCATAGGACCCTTCCTCACACCTGCAGAGAGGAGCTGGGTAAGCAGCTGAACCTTGCAGGGTGTCCCGAAGGTCAGCGCCTCAGCCGCGGGCCCTTGTGCACCACAGCAGTGAAAGCAGGTGTCCTGCACACCTCCTCTTCTTCTCCCAAGGGTGACATTGTGCCTTTTCGATTTGACTTCGTTCCTCTGGCGTGCTTGACAGTGTCGTGTCCTCTCATGCACTTGTGGAATTAGTTCATCTAGGAGAAAAAAAATTAAATTGATTATCTGTAGCTCCACTGCAGTTCCCCGAAGGACTAGGACATGATATGCTGATGGACTCACAGGATCAACCCAGTCTAAGCAGCAAGTCATTTTATCAGGAATCTTAGAAAAGAAATGTAGGTGTACAGTTCTGTGTTTTCTCTAGTTAGATTCGACTCTGCAATCTCTTTTTCAGTGTATGAAGCTGAACATCCTCTTGCTACTTAAATTCTGAATACTATTCTCTCCTGACCAGCACTGGTATCATGAGCTGAAATCTCATATACCTGCTGAAACAGCCCTGGCAATTTGTTGGATTCTAAACAAACTTTAATTCTACAAAATTTATTTTTGTGTTCGTTCTCCTTTCACAACCTGTTCTCCTCCCCCACTGCTACAGAGTCCTGTTTATCTGAGTATACATGGCAAAGGAACGGAACGGCAGATGGGGCTGCTCCATATTTAATGCCTTCAGGGAGAAGAACACAAGGGCATGCAGAGCACGTGTGTGGTCCAACAGCAGTCTGTCAAGGCAAACCCTCAGAAATGCAGGAAGCTAGTGCCCAAGAGTGAGAGTCACAGGGAGAGAACAGCTCAAACCACCCTCCTCTGGTGAAAGAAAGCTTGCTATTCTCGTATGAATTTAGGAAGCATTCAGTCTGAGATTTTGTTAGTCAGAGATGTTGCTCAGAAGGCTGGGGAAGTTTTGGATGCGAAGATGTGAAGGGGGATACCATCACCTCCTATTTCTCTGGGAGATGATAGTGTGGAGGGGCACTAACAGTACAAAAACCAGATCCTAGCTGTTATGAATCTTAGAAGCTGTACCTCATGTGATGGCTGTGATCATTCACAGAGACACTGAGAGTAGCATACCTTGTATAATGACCTGCTTTATTATGTTCATATATCCCTTATCCCCAGGTGTTGTTGTATTGCTTAGTGATCACCACAAAATCTGTCTTTTGCCTTAAAAGCAGTGATTTGGCTGGTGGGACTGAGTCTGCAGAACCCTGAGCAATCTGTACAGGTGGAAGGTCTTTCCCTCTTCCAATATACTCCTTTCCAACTTTCCAACCTTTGGAGCAGTTTCACAGAACTTTCCCTGGACCTCAGTCTGCTCTGTCTGGCTAGCTTCACTGGCTGTGAGAAAAGAACGGGACTTCACTTCTGGGCCAGTCATGAGGGGATGACATGTATTCCTCCTTTAGATGAGCAATTGTAGAAAGGAAAGAAAGGCATCTGTCTGCTGCACCACACGATTTTTTAACAGCTGATATGATTAAGTGTGAACCTGCAGAACTGAACTGCTGCTGTGCCGTTTGCCTGAGCAGAAGCAGAAAAGCTTTGGGAAGAGCCTGTGCCCTGGGGTGTGCGTAGGGAAGTTAGTTTGGTTTCTGGGCAGATCTGGACTGTCTCTAGAGTGGGCACGAACAACACCCATCTCAGACAGCGGGCAGAAAGCAGGGTATGCATTGAACAGTCAATGCATCCTGGGACAGCAAGGCAGAACTGAAGAGCCCTCTTCTCCCAAACGAGAGCTGCAGCCTACATTCAAATAAAAATACCATAGAGGCCCTTCATTAACTACGGGGTAGGCACTCTTCTCTTGTTTCTGCTGACACGCAGTTATCACCGCAGTTATCACTGCAGTTAGCCGATAAGGTAGCTGGTGATGCCGCCGGGCACAGACACCGAGCCCGCGGCCAGGCGGCGGCGGCAGAGCCCGGCAGGGCGCTCGCAAGGCGCTGACAGGGCGCTGACAGGGAGCTCACAGGGCACACACAGGGCACTCACAGGGCACTCACAGGGCACTCACAGGGCGCTCACAGGGAGCTCACAGGGCACTCACAGGGAGCTCACAGGGCACTCACAGGGAGCTCACAGGGCACTCACAGGGCTCTCACAGGGCACTCACAGGGCCCACACAGGGCACTCACAGGGCGCTCACAGGGCACTCACAGGGCACACACAGTGCACACANCTCACAGGGCTCTCACAGGGCACTCACAGGGCTCTCACAGGGCTCTCACAGGGCTCTCACAGGGCACTCACAGGGCTCTCACAGGGGTCTCACAAGGCTCTCACAGGGCTCTCACAAGGCTCTCACAGGGCTCTCACAAGGCTCTCACAAGGCTCTCGCAAGGCTCTCACAGGGGTCTCACAAGGCTCTCGCAAGGCTCTCACAGGCCGCCGGGGCAAGCGCAGCCCTGGAACAGAGATCGCGGTCTGAGCGCCTTCTGCAGTGACACCTGCAGCCGGCTGCGGGCATGGCGAGGGGTTGCAAACCCTCCTTTGTACAAAGCGCTCCGACCTTTTGCGTGCAAGCCTTTTGAAGACCCAAAAGAACGGCCTCTGGACTGATAACTTCACTTGGATATTCCAAATAAACTTGCTTTCATGCTCGTGTGCCATTCTCCTTATTACAAAACTAATAGCAACACTACCAACCTTACTGTTTCATGCAGACTGGCAGCAGTAGCAGGTTTATAGCACAGCTTACCGATAAGATGTCGTGTCAAGCAGGGAAAAGGACTCTGTGAGATCATACTTGAGCTCTGACTTGTTTCAGTGCTGTTCTGCCCTTCATAGCAGCAGAATATTACATTCAGACTATGGTGCTTGTTTTACTAAATGTCATGTCTCAGCATTTGTATTTTACTTGTCTCATTTCTGCTGTGGTACTCCTGTGTTCTCAGGTTGCAGTTGCTCAGCTGCATCTTCTGAAGCTAACACAGACAGAAATATATCCAGGAGAACTCACTGGGGGAGACCTCTCCCAACAGTCTATAAAATATTCCTATCATGCAGCCAAATGACTTCATTTTTTGAATTATATTACATTGTAGAAGACCAATCTGGTTTTATCAGAAATCCAGAGCTTGCTGATTATTTGCTCCTTCCATAATTTTCAGCTGACAGTTCTAGTTTTAAATGTTTACTTTCTCTAGACAACTTTGCCCATTCCCAAACAATAAGTAATTTATCCTTAAAATGGAATAGGGGATTAAAATTACAGAAAATTTATGATTACCAGATGCACACAACATATTAGCTGAGCCAGTACTTATTAACGTAGATAGTTCCCTTATTACATTAATTTTACATGAAGATATGTGGAGTCTGTCATCTGGAATTAGAACTATATTGACATACAACACCCAGAGTCACTTCTGACAAGACTAAGCCTCCAGGTTTCCCAATTCCATAGTTTAACAAGCCTTGGGCATCCAGTAGCCACCTCCTTATGCCCCTCTTTCCATGTAGAGGTAGGCAACATGTGGGGTTCACCTGTGAGCAATGCTGCACACTCTAGTAAAGCTCATGAAGTCCTCCCACAATAAACATGACTGCTTTTCCCTTTGGCAAATATAACTAGGAAAATGTAACCAGGCAATAATACTGTGGTGGCCATAACTGAATTTAGATGCTTCACATTATATCAGACAATTGAGGAAAACGTATGATTTTCATCTAACACTGATTTTCCAAGTATTAGCTTGTATAAGGTTTGTTGCTGAAATTCTTTCTCTATTCAGTGAAGCAGACTGTGTTGGAATGACTCAGTGTGATGTTTTCCATTTTAATGGTTTGATAAACAGCTCTGTCTGGTTTGTGTTGTGTTTCTGTCCAGCAGAGGAAGTGACTGGGAAATGAAATGAACCTGCACAGTTTCCTGGACTGGACTCTGCTTTGTTTGCTTATTTGATCACAAATTTAGTTGTCTCACAGTGTCCCTATAAAGCAGGACAATAATGCTCACCATGCAGTTCTCTAGGAAATCAGAATCAACAGAAGGAAAATTTCATTTCTTCAGATTGCCAGCAGCTCATTTTGGAAAAAAGATATTACTAAACAAGATTATTAGAAGACTTTTACACAAAGATTATGCCACTGTTATTATACTCTCTCCCTCATAAAGCAATAGTGATAACTGTAGTCATAATCCAGTGAATTCCAATTTTCATGAGAAAAACTATTCTTTCTAAATTATCTGGAATATAGTGTTCACTATTTTTTTCTTATATTGAGGATAAGAGGGTTTTCTGACTTTTAACTCCATATTGGCACTAGAAAGATAACAATGACTTCTTTCTTCAGGAGGTTTGAGAAACCTGAACAATCTTGACAAATACATGGTGCTGTTGTGCCTTTGAGAGGAGTGCTGAGTATATATCCCTTCTTTAAATAGAAAGCAGTCAAAGGATAATTGCAGCATTTAAAAACACTGAGAGTATTCTAAGTAGGAAGGAATGATAGTTCCATAGTTAAAGTATAAGAAAAAGAGAATATCTGCATTATATTCCTGAACTGGATGGATTTTTTCCTTATAACCCTGGGCAAAATGATTCATCTCTGCGTGTCTACATTTCCATATTTTATTCTATATAAAATGGGGATTATAACCCTTTTCTGCCTCAGAGAATACTAAAAATATATGTGCTGGGACAGACATCCTGAGATGGAAGGTGTTATCTGACATTATAAATGGAAACACAGGATATGGCTACACAGGCTCTCAGTTTAGAGCTGATCTAATCACACAGAGGAAACCCAAGAAATAGAGTCAACAAACCTCATTCTCAAAGGCTCCAGTTACTACCCGATTGTATCGCTCGTGTGTATTTATTTCTGTCGCTGAAAGCCTATTCCTATATTCTCCTAAAATATGCTTTTAAGTATTACAGATCTTCGGGAGGGGGGAAGTGTTGAGATTAGTTTCTAACCCACTAGATATCATATTTAAGAATTCTTTGAACAGTATAACACCTAAGAAGTTACCTACAGAAAAACTACCCTGCCTCAGAACAATGAAACGCTCCTGCACGCAGGAGCCAAACGTGGCTCCCCTGCTAAAGCACACACCTAAGATTGGCAAATCTTTGCAGCTCCAGTGCTGCTCTTTTGTCACTCAACTGCTAGCAGTTCAACAGTGGTTGTAATAAGCTGCACTTGAAAATTCTACAGCTTCCTCTAATCCGAGCATCTGTGCTTTAACAGCCAAGGGGCATGCATGATGTTACACGTCTTTATAAATTCAAACCTTAAAAGTCACTTGGTTGCACCTATTTATTGCACCTCTTAACCGAATCAAAATGGTAGTTTTTTAACCAGGCATAGAAAAATGATTCAACAGTTTAATGCTGGAAACAGAGAAAAATATTGTAGATACATGGGATAATAACCATCAGGCTAGAATGTGGCAGGCAGGAACAATTGGAATTGTTCTGATTTTCTTATGAAGGCTATGGATTGAAGTTTGTTTGGTTTTCATTACAAATATGTACATCTGTATATACAGACTCCTCCCAATAGTGTGCATGAAGTCAATAATCTTCAAGAACTGTAGTGGAAAAAGCTCAGGCTGGTATGAAGTGGACTTTAGCAGATGGATAATCAGCTTCATATATATGAAGAGTTCACTAAAGTGAATAGCAATTTTTCTTCCAATATTTGTAGGAAGATGAAGCTCAAGATGTATTCTGCAGGGGATATTGTTACCTTGGCAGTCATTTTTGTCTGGAAGCACGGTACACATTGTTACAAAGTGACTAATTGCTATACTCAAACCTGCAGGAAAGAAAATGAAAGTGTTTCCTTCTATTTTTAAAACTGTTTACCCTATACATTTAACAAAGCTAGGGACACAGCTAGTACATCATTTTCTTGACGAGTTCATTGGAAAGGAAAAAATGAGCATCAGGATGAACTCTCCAAACAGTGAGTGGAGAGCAGAAAAATCAATAAACACTCTAAAAAGCATTACAGAGTGAAATCTTTAGACTGACCCCTTAAACAGTACACTGTCAGAAAACTGCCTAAACACAGCTAGCTCAAGTACAATCACAAGATGACATTTGCTTATCAGTTCATGAATATTTTTGACTCTTAAAACAAAAGCACTTGGGGAATTGGTCCCTCTTTTGCCAACTGGTTGCTTTCTCTTCTTCCTTGTGATGTAAGGAAAAGCCCAAACCTTGACCTTGAGCCTTTCAGCTCACATAGACATGAGAGTTGCTACTGGAATGAGAAATATGTGCCTGGGGAAATGAATAAACAAAGTAAGGTTCTTAAAATAAAATAATACCGCAAACCCCACAACCCTGACTTTATTGCTTTTAAGTGGAATAAGGTAAAACAATGCCACCAAAAAAGAAAAAAAAATCAGAAAACTCCAATTATTTTGTCATTCCTGCTTGCATAGTATCACAATGCTTTGTAGAGCTTTATTATTGACTTATGTTGTATTTAATGAGTTATGTTTGCCTAGTGATATTATCCCATTTATAGAAATAGTTTCCTTAAAAATACATTGGCACATCTTTTTTTAACTGTTTTGCTACATGCCATTTTCTTTATTCCATGTCTTATTTTGGTCGTTTCCCCACACACACCTTTGTCTAGGGCTGATAAAGACCAAAAGTCTTTGCTCTAAAATACTGAAACCAGATATGGTCAAAGCTCCTATTGAAAAGCTGATGATCTGTTTAAAATGAAACATATATGTAGAAATATTAACTCAGTTTTTTTACAGGGCTTCATTCCAGACTCCTTTCCAAAATTATTGTTCCATTTTTAAAAATTAAATAGTTGTCACAAAGTTGCTTTAACTTTCAAAAATATTTTGACAGTATTTTAGGGAGTTTTGACAAAACAGAAGTGTTCTTTCAAAATATTTTCATGGAATCACTTGCAGGCAGAAGATGATTTGATGAGATTTTTTAGCTGAAACTCCATATATGTAACATGACTGTGTTATGATGGACAGCACAGGAACTAAGAAAATGTCAGGTAGTTTTACTGAGTTTGTTGGAATATGTTTGCTGCTGCAGCCACACTGTTCTTTAGAAAGATGTATAGTGGTGTCCACCTCTGTGGGATCAATAGCATTTAATATGGAGTGGGCTTCCATTTGCATCTGTCTGAGCATCCTCCTGTTGGAAAGGAATTCTGTTTATAACTAAAGGGTACTGGAAAAAGAATGAAACTTCTCAGATAGCCAAGGCACCAGCAGAAGAAAGACAACTGTCCTGAGATGCAAAACATCAGTACTACTTCCTGTTCATAGGAGAACTAGTATTATTCATCTAGATAGGTAATGTTATTCATCTAGATCCTGCCCCTCTACTCAGCCCTCCTGAGGCACATCTGGAGTGCTGTGTTCAGTTTTGGGCTCCTCAAAACTAGAGAGACATGGAAGTCCTGGATTGGGTCCAGTGGAGGCTACAGAGATGCTTAAGGGACTGGAGTGTCTCTTAGGAGGAAAGGCTGAGGGAGCTGGGCCTGTTCAGCCTTGAGAAGAGACAGCTGAGAGGGGGCTCTGTCAATGTCTGTCAGTGTCTGCAGGGAGGGAGCCCAGAGGGTGGAGCAGGCTCTGCCCAGTGGTGCCAAGCAAAAGGACAGGAGGCAACGGGCAGAAACTGAGGCACAGGAAGCTCTCCCTGAACAAGAGGAAGAACTTCCTTACTGTGTGGGTGACCATGCACTGGAACCAGCTGCTCAGAGAGGGTGTGGAGTCTCCCTCACTGGAGATATTGAAGAACTGTCTGCATACAATCCCATGCCAAGTGCTCAAGGATGACCCTGCTTGAACAGGGAGATGATCCACCGTGCTCACTTCCACCTTGACCCATTCTGTGATTCTGTGATCTAAAACTGTTATTTTATTGTAAGTATTGGATAAAAATCCCAAATAAAAAATTAAAATGTCCTCTGTTTTGCTCTTATATAGCTTAAATCATAGTTTCTGGCATGTCTTTCAGTATTGGGAAACACAAGTTTCTTTTTTGATACACTAACACCAATTCAGTAGACTTTCTGCAGGTATATGGCATTATGGAATGTACTTCAGGCTCCTCAGTCAACAGAGGAACAGCTGAAGTGAAGAGTTTGAAAATGGAGAGGTGGTAGTAATATTATGAAAGTCACAACAAATAGGCTGCAATGCAGAACTAACACGAGCAGGAGGATTAAATTGGATTAAATTCTCTCTTCATCTGAGCCCCACTTGTGCACAGGGACATCTATCTGAAACTGAGTCATAGAACATCATCCTAAAACATATGGCCTTTCAAAAATTAGATCTGTTTAATACCCTTTTAATGCTGCAGACTCAGCATAGCAGGGCTCTAGGCCCTTATGAGGTTGCCTATGTGGAAAATACATGCCTAGGGACAGAAGCCACATGGTGCTGGAGCCAGAAGAGGCCCAGCTGCTGTACTTCCAGGGCTGCCATACGCTAATTAAGGCACAGACAGCATCCACCCCTATTTCCAGCCACTGTCATTCCTAATATTGGCTACATGACACATTAAAAACATCTGTCCAGCACAGTGAAATGCTGGAGGTGCTAGCATGATTCCCTACTGCTTTTGGTGTGCCCCAGGAGGGCAGAGCAAGAGCTATCAGAGGTATTGTGCCCTGTAGGCACAACCAAAGAAGAGTTCACAAAACCAGCACAATTAACCCTTTGTGGGTTTTTTGTTGTTTTTTTTTGTAAGGGTAAGATTTCTTTTTGGTTAGTACTATTGATTAGATTTAGATGATTTAAGATTAAAAGGGACAATCATACCCTGCAGGCTGATCTTGTGCAGAATGTAAACGCAACTCAGTAGCTCCCATGTCAGTTCATATCTGGTCACTAGGCCTGCACCAGAAGGGTGATTTAAAATGTTTCAGATACGAATAAAGTGCCATGCTTTTTAACATCTCTCTCTAGCGAGTTAATATCCTTATTGAATTAAAACTGTCACTTAATTCTGGCCTTAATTTGGCAAGCTTCAGCTTCCACCTCCTGCTGGATCTCATTGCATGTTCTTTTGTTATCAAGCTATTTCCTATCAGAAATACGATCTTTAAGTAGCAGATCTGAAACACTAGTCCCTTTAACCTTCTAAGGATGAGCCGATTTCCTTGTAAGACCCTGTAATAACTTTAAAAGCACACATTTAACTCTGCTAACTGATGAACTTTCTATACTGTAAAGAATCTGAGCAGCAATAACTTTTTTTCTATTGTCCAATGCTGAGAGACCAAAAAGCAAGGTGAACTAAGCTTATAGCTATACAGTACAAAAATAGTTCATATTTTTTCTTTTTCATTGATAATGAGATTTTTAAGCTGATTTAAGCAATCATAGCTGTACCAAAGTTGGTAAAACCACAATAAGATGCATGTGCTAGCAATCTGCTTTATCAGAATTAGCATTTCTAAACACAATTTTAGGATCCATTCTTTCCATTAAGAAAAAAGCAAGGAGGTCTAGGAGGAGTGACATTAATGAAGCTTAGTTTCTCTCTATTTTCCATCCCTTTTGCCTCTTTCTGACTGCTTTCCACATTATTTCCAGAGTTCTCTGTCCCTTACACCTTTGTTCTTAAGTCACCCATCCATCCATCCATCCATCCATCCATCCATCCATCCATCCATCCATCCATCCATCCATCCATCAGGCCGGGCAAGAAGAGCTGGTACTGTAGGTGGCTCAGAGCTATGATGTGTGTCTGTCCAGGGTGTGCACAACAATCAGCTGCTTTGCTAAGGGCAAACACAGCAGGGAGAAGTAAGTTCTCCCTACATTTCTTTTCAAGGGAGTACTGACTTAGGCCTTACTACTCTCAGCTGCTAAATTCCACTAAATTATACTAATATCCTTAAAAACTCTATCCCTCAGCTGAATTTGTTTAAAATTGGTGATGAAATCCAGCAGTTACAAGGAGGCACTGACATACAGAATAACTGCATGAAGCCTTATTTCCTTGGGGAAAAAGAGGCTAGAAATGAGAGAATACATTCTCAGTAACATAACTGAGTGGTTTGCTATCACACTACTTGAGAAGCATAACATAGGATGTGGTTGTGCTGAAGTTGAAAAGCTTACATTTGTGTTGCTGCTTGCTTGCATGAGGCCTGAGTGAGCCCATTTCAATGGCATGTTCTGCTGCTCCGTAATGTCCTCTGATTTCAGAGCAGTGACACAGTTGCCTTAGTTAAATGAACTAGTGTGACCAGAAAGAACTAGTAATATCCACTTAAAAGCAATAACAGGAGTGACTGGATTCCCTTGGAATGTAAAGGTTTTGTAAAGGAACACCACTTCCAGATATAATTGCCAAAGTTATTTTTTTGCCTCATGTGAGCAATCATATTTGCTGTTTGCCAGATTAACACCTTCCACGGTGGAATCTAAATCTGAAGTGACTAGCAGCAGTGGTGAGTCACCAGCTCTTTGTAGAATAACTGTGTTTGCTTTGGGCAGAAAATGGAACAGATTCTTCTGCTGTTCAGTACAAAAAAAAAAGAAAAAAAAAAAGCTCACACTATCTTTGAAGTCTTTACTTCCAAATTATTAGAAATGAAGCTTATAACCCTTATTTACATGGGATAAAGTTCTAGTAACTTTATTAGTTTTGAGCTCTATTTTACTTCTCAAAAAATCTAAAGAATGTATCACTAAGAACTGAAGAGTTATAGTGTGAGTGTTGAGACTATGAAGGTTTCTACTAGAATATGCGAAGCAATAAACTCCCATCCATCCTCAATGTGTTTCAGTTCTTGGCTTGCCACTGTGATTTGTTTCCAGCAGTAATGCTAGTAATGAGCTGATGTTTACATCTGTAATGCTGCCATAATGAAAGGCCGTGTGTACATGCCTGTAGAAAGCATACACATGAAATTGTGGCTGTGGAGTTTTACTTCTCAACAGGGGCTGTCAGAAAGCCGTGTGTTGCACAGGAGGAAGGAATTTGCTCACAGCCAGTAGTGCACCAAGCCCACCTGGCTGCTGCTGCAGCATTTCAAATCACCCCTTACAGGTTAGGCAGGACTCCAGCAGCTCAAGGGTAATAACTATTTCCTAAGCGTGAATTTTGGGTTGGACACAGCATGAATTTACTGTGGAGATGGAACTCAGTAACATCAGTCTCTGCGAGGGTGACAAGCCCGAGGAGCGGGTGACAGGGAGCAGCACAGCCCAGCCAGGAGCGAGCTGTCCCCGGTCCCCACGCTGCCCGGCAGCCGGAGCCCAGACCCTCCGCAGGGACTGGGGACAGCCAGCTCCACGGCACAGCAGGACACGGAGACCTGGGGCCAGCATCCTCACACAGTCTTCCAGACCCGCCCTGATTCGTAATTACTTTATGTGGAAGAGCAACTAATGAGCCTTGATGCCCAAGGCAGCAAATCACAGAAATGCAGCCACCCCACGGCTTGCTCTTCCCTGGGGCGAGTAAGTGAACCTGATCTGCTCATAATTCACGGTGTTCAATTACTTCTGTGGAGTTTGGGGGCCAAAACCTCGGATACCTCTGAGATCTTTAAATTTAGTCGTGAAATTTCTAGTAAAAATTCCTAACAAGAAGGTGAAAATCTTCATCTTAAACCATTTGTGTAGTTAGCCTGCTGTGAATGTAAAGTATAAGGTAGAGATATAATCGGGCAAAATTTAATGGGTAAATAACAAAAGAGAGTCGAGTTTCAACAATTTAATGGTTGTTCCTGTCTGTACATTCCCTCAGTTTGTACCTCAGAATTTTTGTTCTCCCTGACTGTGTTCCTTCTCAGCACTTGTGTGTTGTTGTGTTTGCAAGGATGTCTGTACATAGCACTTACGGCTAATGTGGGATTGGTGCAAAATGTGGAATTGGTAAATATTTCTGGAGAAAGTGTGTTCTCTGATGTTTGATCTTTGTATACTTTCAAGCCTAAACAACAACAAAAAAAGAGATTTAATCTGTGAAATAGAGAGCAGCTAAGAAGCTGTAAGTGATGTCCAGGTGTTAGAAAGACAAATTAGTTGCTGGAAGAATTGCTTTGCTAAGGTTTAGAGCTCAATATGTTTTAATGACCTCAGACCTGGGGGAGGTTAACAAAACTTGGGAATAAGGATATACCACTGATGGTGGACACAAAGAACGCAGAATTTAGGGCGAGAAAGACATCTAGCAGAACTTCCAAGATCAAGAAGTAAAAAAGCCAACTCAGCAACTGTGCTGAAATCAGCTCCCACTGAGGGAGCACACCCCGGGGATGGAGGGGCACGTCCCGGGGATGGCGGGCACGTCCCGGGGATGGCGGGCACGTCCCGGGGATGGCGGGCACGTCCCGGGGATGGCGGGCACGTCCCGGGGATGGCGGGCACGTCCCGGGGATGGAGAGGCACACCCCGGGGATGGAGGGGCACGTCCCGGGGATGGAGANAAGGCTGAGAAGGTGGACTAAGAAGGATGAGAAGCTAGGGAATCATTGATAGGAGAGAGAATACTAATTAAGAAGAGAACTACTTAACTTGTAGCCACTAAACACTAATTCTTTTCCTTACTAAAATGTATGAATAGTAAAAAGCTTTGATAGTTGGAATGGTGGCTTTGTGGATCGGCCACCCAGAACCCCTTTCACTGCAGAACTGCAAATAAATCAAATACCTCGACTCTGTGTGTGTATTGGCCTCTTGCACACCATGCAAAAGAACCTATTTTGGCTACAGGATTACTCTGCATCCATGTCTACATTCTGCAATTCCACGTCCGAAGTCCTCTGTTTGCCCTCCATCAAGGATCTTTTGACTTCTGCCCGTGGGGGCCTGAGAAGGCCTCCACCTCCTCTCGCTAGGAGATCTGTGTTGCAGGGAAGGTGGGCTTTGGTGGAACGTGACTTGAGACGCCTTGAGGGCAGGTGAGAGGCGTTTCCGAGCCTGGGGAGGAGCCGCGGGCGGGGCAGGTCCCGGGGATGGAGGGGCACATCCCGGGGATGGAGGGGCACACCCCGGGGATGGAGGGGCACATCCCGGGGATGGAGG